>CM035430.1:11130278-11620278 GCA_020310875.1 Ceratopteris richardii | reverse complement strand
AAGGATGAAGGACATTGTAGATGCATTAGGAGCAGTTGATGAAGACATTGAAGAGGATACATTGGTAAGACAAATTCACAAAAGCCTGAGAGGAGATGAGAAGTGGAAGCCATTCATTCAATCTACTGAATTGTCACTAGATCATTTTACTCCTAATTCAAATCAATTGCTAGGACATATGCTAACCTTTGAGAAGGATATCAAAGGTGATGTTGATAAATGTATAGGTCAAGCAATGTATTCAAAGGACAAGAAGAAGATTAACAAAGGCAAGCAATAATTGAATGAAGATGAAGGCACTACTAGTCAAGCTAACTTCCTAAGAGGAAGAGGAGGTGGTAAAGGAAGACGAAGAGGCAGAAGTAATAAAGATGGTGTTAAAGCTTGTTGGATTTGTGGTAAGACTAATCATTTAGCTCATGAATGTTGGCATAATAATCAGATTGATGGAGGATATAATCAGAACTTTAATTCAAGAGGAGGAGGTAATAGAAATCAGAGAGGTAATTTCAGAGGTGGAGGTAGTAGAGAATTCTTTAGAAGAAATGCAAGAAGAGGCTTTCAAATTCAATCCTACAATAATACCTACTACAACTATGCTTCAGAGAGGATTCAACCTTAACTATGAATGCAACTTGTGAAAGACAAAGTGAAGATCAAAGAGTCTTCTACATAGTCACAATCATCTAAGTGGCAACATAGCTTTGATGACTGATTTGGAGAATAAGGTGAGTAATCATGTAGTTCAAACAGCTCATAATACAAAGCACAATGTGAAGTCCATTGGATCAGTAAAAGCCAAGGATGGAAGCACTCTTTTGAGTAAGGTGTTGTATGTTCCTACAGTTCCAAAAAATCTAATAAGTGTAGGGAAAATTGTAGAGAACGCTTATGAAGTAAGGTTCACTAATGATGGAGTTTTTGTGGAAGACCCTAGCAATGGGTATAAACAAATTGTTTTGGGGAAGAAAAAAGGAAGGCTCTTCACATTGAAATTTCAGGGCGATGTTGGTCATGCCTTGTTCACTTATGGAGAACATAAGATCTCTAAGTTAGATATTTGGCACAAAAGACTTGGACATTTCAATGAAAGAGGTATTAATGATATGATTAACAATGGTTTAGTGCTTGGAATGCCTAATGTTGCAGGTCAACACATGAGATATAGATGTGAAGCATGTCAATTAGGTAAGGCTCATAAGAAATCATATAATAAGCATGGTTTCATGTATTCAGAGAAGCTTGAATTGGTGCATATAGATGTGTGGTGTCCATCAAAGGACTTTAGCATTAATGGTTCAAGATATTGTTGGTGCAATTCAAGCCTTCACAATTTGGCTTGGATTACTTCATGAAGACACCACTTGAAGGAAGGACCATAGGAACTTATGCTTGTGGTTTATTACCACTTTACCCATGTAAAAGTCTAAATGACTTGGAATCTTTCGTATACACCTACTTGATTAAGTCGTGGAAAAGTAGGACATGTGATTGAGGGAATATCTCCATATTTTTAGAGGCTTGATTATAGGGAGCCAAGGATTTGAATTTGAATTCAAATTCTTGCTCACTTCATATATAAGATGTACTTGAAAAGTCGCGGAAGAGAGTGTCACCATTCCCGAGGCTTAGACTACTGATCATTGACTGTGTGAGGTCTACTACATAGCCTACACCTCTGAGTACCATTTGGCAATGTTTATCATGTCAATGGGAATGTACATCAATGTGAATTAATACATACATTTACATATATCATCTCTGTGTTCTCTGGTTGATCACTCAAAAGTTTGTCAACTTCACAAGGGCATATCTCAGTGATTACTCCACCAAATCAAGTGATTCAAAGCTTGATAGATTCAGCTCGACGTCTTCTACAAGCATACAAAGTTTCAAGAAAATTGATTCAGCCATTTCTGAGAAATCGATGTCGAAGTGCTCCCTGGTCTATCTCTGCAACTCTCCTAAAAAGTCGGGGGTAATCATAATTTTGATAAAGTGATTTCTCTGAGTATAGTTTATCATTTTATCTCATTTCACTTGCAAATGGTAGCTTACTAAGCTAATAGAATACCTCTAGAAGGAATTTTGCCAATTGTAAGTGTACTGGTCATACTGAGTGAAAGACTGAGCAGGTATCAACACCAAAATAGAAAGTTTTCTAGCTTTGTGATTCACAAACTCATCTGTTTTGATCAAGTCATTACTCAAACCTTTTCCAAAGTACATATAGAATTTCTTGGTATCATTTGGAAGCTAAGGGTGTCTAATAATCATATCTGGAGTCATTGAGGGCTGGTGCAAAGCAGGATTAGCAGCACCTACTTAATCTTCTGGAGGATCCATCCATCTTTCCCAACAGTGGTATCAGAGCAAACAAGGTAACATGGGAGATGGTTTTCCTTCATTTATTGATAAATTGGACAGGAACAATTATCAAGCTTGGTCTCTGAGGATGAAGACCTATCTACAAGGAAGAAGTCTATTTGGATTCATCTCAGGAGATGAGGAATTGCCCTCATTCAAAGCAAGGGGTCTACCCACCAAGGAAGAACAAGAAAGGCTCAATACATGGTGTGCAAAAGATGCATTGGCCAGGTCTTATCTTCTTAACTCTATATCTGATTTCCTTTTACCTCACATCAGGAACTGTAAGACCTCCCAAGAAACTTGGGAAACCTTGTCATCATATTTTTCATCTAATACAAGGACCAGGAAGAATCAACTGTGGATTGAATTCACAACCCTTAGGAAGCAACCAAAACAATCAGTCTCATAATTTGTGACCAAAATCAAGGATGTGGCAGACCAATTAGCAAGCATAGGAGAGGAAATTGAAGAGGAACAAATAGTAAGGCAAGTAACCAATGGACTAAAGGCAGATGATAAGTGGGAAAGCTTCACCACTGCAATGGATCTCTACATGGATATGCATACCCCAGATCTCACAACTCTGATGGGCCAACTATTCACACATGAAGCAAAGTTCACAAAGGTTGGAGATACATCTAAAGGTAACACTCCTTCTGCCCTATATACTGATAAAAAGGTTAAAGACAAAGGTAAAAGTAAAAAGCAAGAAGATGAAGGTTCTACCTCCCAAGCCAACTATGCAGGGAGAGGTAGATCTTCAAGAAGCAGGGGCAGAGGAGGTAAGCAAGGTAGGGGGAGACCCTACAATTCATCACCATGCAATATTTGTGGATTGTCTAATCACACCACAAATGAGTGCTACAGAAACTACAAAAATCAGAGAGGAAGAGGCTATCAAAGAGGTGGATACTCTCAAGGCAGAGGAAGGTTCAACCAACACCAAGGCTACAATGGCCACAACAATTACAACAACAACCATAATGGTAACTACCAAGGAGGATTCAGAAATAGGAAAGACTACAACAACTACACAGAGGAGCAAGATGACTCCCTATTGATCATGAATATGACTTCCAAGTCAGGTATCAATGATGATCATCTGTTTTATATTGATTCAGGGTGTTCTAATCATGTAGCTGGCAATGTGGCACTACTCTCTGATCTTGAGGAACCCAAGGGCAAATTTCAAGTACAGACAGGTGATGATACTAAGCATTCTGTAGTAAAGATAGGAAATGTAAAAACTTGTGATGGTAACCAAAACCTATTGAGCAGGGTACTTTATGTACCAACCATTACCAAAAACTTAATGAGTGTTGGTCAGATTGTGGAGAAAGGTTTGCAGGTCAGGTTCAATCAACATGGAGCATATGTAGAGGACCCAAGACATGGATTCAAAAGGATAGCCAAGGGAGAAAAATCAGGTAGATTATTTACTTTTGAGCTAGAAGACACAAAAAACATTGCTTTATACAATTACAAGGATCAAACACTTTCAGAATTGGAAATATGGCACAAGAGATTAGGTCACATAGGTGAAAGGACCTTAAAGCAAATGTGTAGGGACCAATGTGTGCTTGGGATACATAATGTATCTAAGCAACACATGATTTACAAATGTGGTGCTTGTCAGTTTGGTAAGTCTCACAGATTGCCCTACTCAAGGAAAGGTTTTATGCATGAAGACTACCTAGACTTGGTGCACACAGATGTTTGGGGACCTAGCAAGGACCCTTCCATTTCAGGATCAAGGTACTATGTGTCTTTCATTGATGATTATAGCAGATGGACTGTGTTATACTTTATGAAGCACAAGGATGAAGTGTTTAATTGTTTCAAAAGATATCTTGCACTAGTTGAAAATCAAACAGGAAGGAACTTGAAGAAGCTAAGGTCAGATGGAGGAGGTGAATACTTCTCCAATGAGTTTGAGGACTTCTTGCAGGAAAGAGGCATCAAAAGGGAGATAACCACAAGGTACTCACCTGAACAAAATGGGGTAGCTGAAAGAAGGAATAGGCTGATTGTTGAAACAGCTAGGTCCATGCTTAATGAAAAGAAGTTGCCAAATTATCTTTGGGCAGAGAGTGTATCTACTGCCACCTATCTCATAAACAGGTTGCCATCAAAGTCACTTGATGGAATGACACCTTATGAAGCTTGGCATGGTAAGAGACCATCATTGGATCATTGCAAAATTTTTGGTTGTGTAGCATATGTGCATATTCCCTCACAGGTAAGGGGAAAGCTAGACCCTAAAGCAGAAAAATGTATTTTCATTGGTTATGACTTGAATAAAAAAGGGTACAGATTCTACAACCCAACCAATAAAGGGTTCAAGGTAAGCAGAGATGTCATCTTTGATGAGAATGACTCATGGTATGAGAATGAATGCAGGAAGGTTAGTCTACCCTATGATTTGGAAGAGGAGTTTCCAAAACTCTCAAAGGAAGAACCAATCCAGAAGGAAGACTCAAGTTCAGAAGATGATGACACAATCAATCTTGAAGAATTCAAGGCATGGAAGTCCAGAGGCAAGATGAAGATGAAGAAACTTGAGGATATACCAGAATCTTCAACTCAAGCAATAAGGAGATCTCAGAGAGAAAGTAAGAAGCCTATCAGATATGGGTATGATACATCTCTTATTACTAAGCATTCAATTTATCTTGCAAAGGACTTGTTAAGTGAAGAACTAGGTTCATATGAAGAGGCAATCACCAAACCAGAATGGAAAGGAGCTATGGATGAAGAAATAGAAGCTCTCAAGGAGAGTGACACATGGGATTTGGTACCCAAGGAGGACTCTATGAAGGTGATAGGATCCAGATGGATCTACAAACTAAAGAGGAACTCTGATGGTACAATCAACAGATACAAAGCTAGGTTGGTAGCCAAGGGTTTTGCACAAACCCAAGGCATTGATTATGAGGAGACATTTTCTCCTGTGGCTAAGATGCCAACAATCAGAGTATTGGTGAGTGTAGCCGCATCCAAAAATTGGAACATGTACCAATTAGATGTCAAAAATGCTTTCATGAATGGATGGATATCTGAAGAAGTCTACATGTCACAACCACCTGGCTATGAAGATCCCAAGAAGGTAAATTATGTTTGTAAATTGAAGAAGGCTCTATATGGATTGAAGCAGGCACCTAGAGCATGGAACTACAGGCTGACAACATACCTCCAAGACCAAGGGTTTACTATGAGCAAGGCAGACACTTCATTGTTCATCAAAAGGAGCAATTCAGAGGTAATCTATCTCTGTGTTTATGTTGATGACATCATCATTACAGGTAATGATGTCCAATGAACCAGAAGCATCAAGAACCAGATGATGAAGGAGTTCAAGATCAATGATCTTGGATTATTGAAATACTTTCTAGGACTTGAATTGGTTTACACTAATGCAGGTATATATATCACTCAGAAAAAATATGTACAAGACATGTTGAAGAAGTTTAACCTGCAGGATGCTAAAATCTCAAGTACTCCAATGGAAGTCAACCTAAAGCTAAGTGCTCATGAAGGGGATGAAGTCCAAGACATTACAGGATATCAAAGTATAGTAGGTAGTTTGAATTATGCTACCTTGACCAGAATTGACATAGCATATGGAGTTAGTGTGCTAAGTCAATTTATGCACAAACCAAGGGTACCTCACCTTGAGGCTGCAAAGAAGATCTTGAAGTATCTAAAGGGAACTCAGAACCATGGTTTGTACTTTCCTTATACATCAGATATTGACATTAAAGTGTATTCAGATGCAGATTGGGCAGGATGCAAGGATGATAGGAGGAGCACATCAGGATACTTATCTTTTGCAGGTGATAAACCTATTTCTTGGTCAGCCAAGAAACAACCAACAATGGCATTATCATCCACTGAAGCAGAGTATAGAGGGATAGCCAATGCCACTCAAGAAGCTATTTGGTTAAAGCTTTTGTATACAGAGTTAGGCCTATACACTAGGCCCCCAATTATCTTTGGAGACAACACAAGCTCTCTTCACCTTGCAGCTAATCCAATATATCATGCTAGGACAAAACACATAGAGGTTCATTACCACTATGTGAGAGAGAAGTTGCTAAGCAAGGACATTCAGTTGACTTATGCGTCTACTAACATGCAATGTGCAGATTTACTCACTAAAGCTTTGGATGGAAACAAATTATGCAGATTCAAATCCATGATTGGATTGCAGGATGTAATTGAAGATTGAAGATGAAGACTTAAGCCAAAGTGTTTGGCTTGAGGGGGAGCTGTTGGTGCAATTCAAGCCTTCACAATTTGGCTTGGATTACTTCATGAAGAAACCACTTGAAGGAAGGACCATAGGAACTTATGCTTGTGGTTTATTACCACTTTACCCATGTAAAAGTCTAAATGACTTGGAATCTTTCGTATACACCTACTTGATTAAGTCCTGGAAAAGTAGGACATGTGATTGAGGGAATATCTCCATATTTTTAGAGGCTTGATTATAGGGAGCCAAGGATTTGAATTTGAATTCAAATTCTTGCTCACTTCATATATAAGATGTACTTGAAAAGTCGCGGAAGAGAGTGTCACCATTCCCGAGGCTTAGACTACTGATCATTGACTGTGTGAGGTCTACTACATAGCCTACACCTCTGAGTACCATTTGGCAATGTTTATCATGTCAATGGGAATGTACATCAATGTGAATTAATACATACATTTACATATATCATCTTTGTGTTCTGTGGTTGATCACTCAAAAGTCTATCAACTTCACAAGGGCATATCTCAGTGATTACTCCACCAAATCAAGTGATTCAAGGCTTGATAGATTCAGCTCAACGTCATCTACAAGCATACAAAGTTTCAAGCAAATTGATTCAGCCATTTCTGAGAAATCGTTGTCGAAGTGCTCCCTGGTCTATCTCTGCAACTCTCCTAAAAAGTCGAGGGTAATCATAATTTTGCTAAAGTGATTTCTCTGAGTATAGTTTATCATTTTATCTCATTTCACTTGCAAATGGTAGCTTACTAAGCTAATAGAATACCTCTAGAAGGAATTTTGCCAATTGTAAGTGTACTGGTCATACTGAGTGAAAGACTGAGCAGGTATCAACACCAAAATAGAAAGTTTTCTAGCTTTGTGATTCACAAACTCATCTGTTTTGATCAAGTCATTACTCAAACCTTTTCCAAAGTACATATAGCATTTCTTGGTATCATTTGGAAGCTAAGGGTGTCTAATAATCATATCTGGAGTCACTGAGGGCTGGTGCAAAGCACGATTAGCAGCACCTACTTAATCTTCTGGAGGATCCATCCATCTTTCCCAACAGATATTATGTGATTTATGATGATGATGCTACTAGGTGGATTGCTATATATGTGATCAAAGATAAATCAGAGATGTTCAATACATTTAAACATTATCATGTGTATGCACAAAGAATCATAGGGCAAAAATTGAAGAGTCTAAGGTTAGATGGAGAGGGAGTGTATTTCTCTAATGAGTTCAATGATTACTTATGGAATGCATGTATAAAAAGGGAAGTTACTTGCATGTCATCTCCTGAACAAAATGGTGTAGCAGAAAGGAGAAGTAGAACTCTTGTTGAGTTTGCAAGGTCAATGATGAAGGAGAAAAATTGCCCTAATTATTTATGGGCCGAGGCTGTAAATACAGCTACTTATTTGTTGAATAGACTTCCATGTAAGGATTTGAATGGTATGATACCTTATGAGGCATGGTGGGGTAAGGGACCTACCTTAGATCATTGCAAAGTGTTTGGATGTTTGGCTTATGCATATGTATCATCTCAATCAAGTCATAAATTGGAACCTAAAGTTGAAAAATATGTGTTCATTGGTTATGATGATAAGCATATGGGTTATAGGTTGTGGAGTACATCTACAAAGAAATTCCTTGTGTCAAAAGATGTTACATTTGATGAGCAAGGTATTTGGTATGCAGGTACAATTAATATTCATGCACGTGATGAAGAAGTCATGACCCAAAGAAAGGGGAAATCAAAGATTCAAATTCATGATGATGAAGAGATTGTTGATGCTCAGATTGATAATGAAGAGATGTCAAGGTTTGATCTAGAATATGAAGAACTAGAGACTTCAAAAAGTGGAGAAGCAAGAAGGTTAACAAGGAACAAAAAGCAACCCATAAGGTACAATTATGATACTTCATTTTTTACCACTAAAGATTATGCTTACATGGTGAAAGTAGAAGAAGATCCTTCTACATATGATGAGGCAAAAGGTAAAGAAAATTGGGAGAAAGCTATGCAGGATCAGTATGATGCATTGATGGAGAATGAAATATGGGATTTGGTTCCTATACCAAATAATCAAAAAATCTTTGGATGCAAATGGGTCTACAAGATAAAGAGGTATGCAAATGGAAGTGTGTCTAGATATAAAGCTAGACTTGTTGTGAAAGGGTATGCTCAGAAATATGGTGTAGATTATGATGAGACTTATAGTCCTATGGCAAAGATGACAACTATAAGGACTCTTATAGCTATTGCTGCATGTAAAGGTTGGAAGTTATGTCAATTAGATGTGAAGAATGATTTTCTAAATGGTTACATTTCAGATGATGTTTTCATGGAGCAACTAGAAGGTTTAAAGGATAAATGTTATTCAATGTATGTGTGAAAGCTCAAGAGAGCTTTGTATGGTTTGAAGTAGGTTCCAAGGGCATGGAATTATAGACTTGTGAAGTTCTTGAAAGAGTTTGGTTTCCAAGTGTCAAAGGGAGATAGTAGCTTGCTTGTTAAAGCAAGTGATGATGGTTTCATCTACATTTGCATATATGTTGATGACATTATTCTTACAGGTACATATGAGAAGGGCATACAAAGTCTTAAGAAGTAGACGGAGAAGGAGTTCAAGATCAGTGACTTGGGAGATTTGTCATGTTTCTTAGGAATGGAGATTTCATATACTCAACATGGAGTGTATGTGACTCAAGAAATGTATTTGAAGAATTTGCTAATCAAGTTTAAAATGGAAGATTGCAGGGTAGCACCTACTCCAATGGAGGTGAATCATAAATTGAGAAAATATGGAGGAGAAGAATTTAAGGACATGAAGCTGTATCAAAGTTTGGTTGGTAGTCTAATCTATGCTACATTAACTAGGCCTAATTTTTCATATGCAGTTCGAGTGTTATCTCAATTCATGCATTGTCCTAGGATAGAACATTGGATTGGAGGACAAAGGGTGCTAAGATACATTAAGGGTACACTTAAAGAAGTTTTGTATTATGGATTCACATCTGATACAAAGATTAAGATATATAGTGATATAGATTGGGCAGGTAATCCTGATGATAGGAGGTCAACCTATGGGTATCTATGTTATGTGGGAGATAAGTTAATCTCTTGGTGTTCTAAGAAGCAACATACATTTGCTTTGTCATCCACAGAAGTAGAGTATAAAGGTATGGTTGAAGCTGCAAAGGAGGTTATATGGTTGAAGACTCTCATGAAGAGTTTTGACATCATTCACATTACACCCACTATTCATGGAGATAATATGAGTTCATTGTATCTAGCTCCTAACCCTATATTTCATGCAAGGACTAAACATATTGAGATCCAATATCATTTCTTGAGATAGAAGGTGGTTAATAAAGAAATAGAAGTTATACATACTTTTACAAACGATCAGATTGCAGATATGTTAACCAAAAGCTTGGATGGACCTAAGTTGTAGAGGTTCAAAGACATGGCAGGTATAAAGAAGATGGAGAAAATCACAATTGATGATTGAGGGGGAGTCTTTCGTGCAAGAAAATCAACAATTGATGATTTGGACAAAGGATCGAAGTCAAATAATAAAGCAAAGATCAAATTCTGGTCTCCTCATTACACCAAAACCATCCCACGAAACCACCACAACCCAAAGCAATATCAATCATAGGAGACCCTACTCTAGAAGACCTTAAGATTGAAAGAAGCCGGACAAGCTTGGAGAGGCTTGGAAAGTTGAGTTCTCAAGTGGTGAAGTTGGTCCAACAAACCAGCATAGGACCAGCCCTAACTCTTTGGATATGTAAATTAGATCTTTTAGGCTTGTGGTTAGTGCAATAAAACTCAATAGGCACTTTGGAACATCAAAAAGAACAAGTTGATGCAAAACAGATAACTTTGCACCTTGAGAAGCTCACAAAAATCTTCTAAAAATGGATGGTAGTTATGACTTTAAACACTGAGAGTCAACTAAGCTTTGATACTCTTTAGGATCATCAATATGCTCACCTTCATAAACACTTGGTTTATGGTTCAATTCCAAAGGTGTACCTGCAAGCTTTGTGTTCTCCATTTTGAACTTGAGAACTAGGTCTTGAATGTATCTTCTCTCAGTTAGATATGTCCCTTCATTTGTAGAAATCACTTGCATATCTAGGAAATATGTGAGCTCACCTAAGTCACTAATTTTGAACTGCTCTTGCATGTATCTCTTGATCCTTTGAATGCCATTTGAATCATCACCTATCAGAATAATATCATCTACATATACACATACATAGATAACCTCATTGTGATCTGTTTTGATGAGTAAAGAAGGATCTAAGTTTCTAGGTTTGAACCCTTGATCTTGAAGGTATGTAAACAACCTGTAATTCCAAGCTGTAGGATCTTGTTGCAATCCATACAATGCTTTCTTAAGTCTACAAATGTAAGATGTATGCTTAGGGTTTTCAAAACCTCGTGGTTGTGACATGTATACTTCTTCACTTATGCAACCATTTAGGAGTGCATTTTTCACATCAGGTTGGAGAAGTCTCCAAGTTCTTACAATAGCTACACTTATCAATGTTATTATTATAGTCATCTTTGAAATTGGTGAGAATGTTTCCTCATAGTTTATACCATGAGTTTGTGAGCATCCTTTGGCAACTAGACTTGCCTTGTACCTACAAATTGCTCCATCTAAGTTTCTTTTAACCTTATATACCCACCTTAAACCAAATACCTTTTGATAGCATGACATTGGAACCAAATCCCAAGTGTCCATCTCCTTCAATGCATCTATTTCTTCTTTCATGAACTTTTCCCATTTAGGGTTTCCCTTGGTCTCTTAATACGTTCAGGGTTCCTCTGAAATTGAGTCCTTTGCCAAGTAGACTGAATTCTTTATAAAAAAATATGGAATCATATCCATACCTTTCTAGTTGTCTATTCTCCCTTGTTGACCTTCTAGGTTCTTGCTTTGAGCATTCTCTACACTCTTCCATCTTTTCTTAGCCTCTTGACTTCCATAGCTTGTAATCCTTTTCCTTTTCATCTTGGTCAACATCTATATCACTTCTTGGACCTTGGACCTCTATATCATGCTTGCTTCCCAATTGATGAGAATCAGAATCAATAACATATGTTAGAGTTGCCTCTTGTTTGTCTTCATCATACCAAGACCTATGTTCTTCAAACACAGCATCTCTACTTGTAGTGAATTGCTTTGCTAAAGGATTATAGAACATGTAACCGATCTGAGCTAAATCATATCCAATAAACATTCTCTTTGTTGCCCTTTCATCTAGCTTACCTCTTATTTGTGATGGTACATGAACATAAGCTAAACAAACAAATACCTTGCAATATCCAAGACTAGGTTTTCTTCCACACCATGCTTCATAAGGAGTCATACCTTGAAGTGATTTGTATGGTAGTCTATTGACAAAGTACACAACAGTTGAAAGAGCCTCTACCCATAGATAATGTGGCAACCTTTTCTCTCCAAGCATTCTTTTGGCTGATCTAACTAATGTCTTGTTTCTTCTCTCTACAATTCCATTCAATTAAGGAGATTATGTGGTATTTATTTCCCTTTTGATACCTTTATCGTGCTAGATATGGTTTGAGGCAATGAAACACTTGATTCTTACTCTTGATAAAGTACAGAATAGTTTATCTACTATGATCATTAGTAAATGAGACATAGTACCTTGATCCTTCTAGTGAACGTTCTTGGTTTGGCCTCCATACATTTGTATGTACTAAGTCCATTAAGTTTTTGGTGTAGCCTTTGTGGTTGAATGGTTGTCTTTGTGCCTTCCCAATCTAACATGCATAACATCTATTGAGCATGTGTTGGTTTGATATGTTTCGCAATCCAAGAACACTTTGATCCCTGCATATATTCTTTAAGGTTCTTTCATTCACATGATCTAGCCTCCTATGCCACAATTCAAGATCACTCAGGGATTGAGACCCTAAGTTGAATAGAGCTATGTTTTTGGTTTCTCCTACTTCAAAAGTAAAGATCCTACCATGATTATCAACTCTAGCTATCTTCTTGAAGCCTTGGCATGGATCTTCCACAAAAGCTTGATGATGGATGAACCTTACTTGCAAGAGTTTCTCAACTAGTTGACCTACACTTATTAGGTTTTTTGTAATAGTGGGGACAAAGAGTACCTTGTTCAAAATATTTTTCCTGCCATTGGAAGGTTCAACATTACCAATCTTCTCCACATTATGCTTTGTGACATCCCCATATTTGAACTTCATGCCTATGCTTTGGACTTTCCAAATTAGATAAGAGAGCTATGTTGCATGCAACATGGTTTGAACATTCTGAGTCTATGCGAAAAATAAATTATCATCTTCTTTACCTTCCTTGTGGCTTATATTCCTCAAAAGCAATGTGTCTTCATGTTGTTGATCTTCAAAATAATTTTTGTAGTCCTTTTCCTTATGGCCTCTATTGTTATGGTTGAAGTTGTAGCCACCTTTTCCTCTATTGCTCCCATATCCACCTCTTCCACTTCCTTTATGGGTCTTCCCATTGAACCGATAATTCTAAGTGGTGTGGTTGGTCTTATCACGGATGGCACAAGGTTGAACATTCTGGCCTTTGGTCTTTTCATGCTTTATTCCTTTCTTCTTCCCTTTCCACTTGCTCTTTCCTGCAAAGTTGGCTTGGGAAGTCTCCTCTTCATCTTCTTCCTTCTTCTTGCTTTTCAGCTTCTTATTCTTCTTATCTGCATATAGAACACTACTTGAATTACCATGATAGGAGTTACCTTCCTTTATGATATTTTTGGCCTCTTGATTGAAGAGTTGTACAAGAAAGATGTTGATGTTTGTATTTTTCACATCCATGATGAGATCATAGGTTGTGATGAAAGATTGACATTAGTTGTCACCTCTAATCCCATTGCAAATTTTCCCGATGATGGCCTCTTCTTCAATCAACTCTCCAATGGATGCAAATTAATTAGCAACCTCCTTGACCTTTCTAACAAACTTAGTGTTTCTTGTTTTGGAGTCTTCTTCATCTTATTGAACTCATTCCAAAGATGGTTCTGCTTTGCCTTTGTACTAGCAGAAAAGAAAGCCTCTTGGGCATCCCAAGTCTCTTGATATGTCTTGCATCCTCTTATATGTGGTAATAGAAAATTAGAGATAGAGATGAGTATGTATTACCTTGATTGAGCATTCCTAGCACACCAAAGTGTGAGCTTATCTATTTCCTCTTGAGTAGGTTTGCACCTTGGAATAGGCATTGCTTCATCACCTGATACAATCCCATATAGATTTCATTGTTGCAAATAAGCCTCCATAGTGATTTTCCAAGCAACATAATTGTTTCTATCAAGCTTATCAATCATTGATGGAAATCCATCTCCCATGTTGAAGTTTCTCTAATACGATTGAAAGAAGTTGGAGAGGCTTTGAGAGGCTTGGTAAATTGAGTTGTTAAGCGATGAAGCTAGTCTAGAAAACCAGCATAGGACCAGTCCTAGCTTTTTGGATATGTAAATTAGACCTTGTGGGCTTGTGATGAGTGAAATTAAAACCCAATAGGTACTTTCAAACATCAACAAGAACAAGTTGATGCAAAATAGATAACTTGGATCTTGATTAGCTCACAAAAACCATCTAAAAATGGATGGAAGTTATGACTTCAAACATTGAGAGTAGCATGCACACTTACAATTGGAAACATTTCTCTTAAAAGAGTATTAAACATAGTTTTGGCTTGCAAAAATACATAAAATCCATAATTTATATAAATTAATGAAAGGGAAATCACCTTAATACTGATTGGATGTCATCCGGATTTTACACGGATGTGTAGAGAATTACCCCAAGATTGTAAAACTCCAATTTCTCTCACATTATTAAATCAAATGACTTGCAAATTTGTACACATAAACTAGACAGTAATACCTTTCGAATGTGTTCTTAAAAACTTGATTTGGACCTCTATAAAGAGAGCCACAATCACTTCAAGTTGACTGAGTTTTAGGAAGAAGGAGAGAATAGAAATGGCATGAAGCAATGATAAAAAAGTATACGTATTGCTTCAAATCAATACTCTACTTAATATAAAAATGTTTTGGAGTCTTTATATAGACTCTTGAGGATATGAACACACCTTTTCTTCATGAATTTGGATTCAAAATTAGGCAGGTTTAGTAGTTTATATTGATTGAAATCTTTTCCTACAGTCTAGAAAAAGAGAAAGTTGAAGTCATATCTACTTCTTGAATGATGGATTGAGAATAAATCTCAACCACTTCTAACTCATGGCTTTTAGGCCTTTTAGTGTTTCCTTTTTCAAAGGTAAGTACCTTTAACCTTACAAGAAATGATAAGTTATCATATGGCACCATCCAAATGATGGATTTGATGTAGAGCATATCCACCTCAAGCATAATGAGAGCTTGATGTTCCAAAAGATATGATGTTCAAGTCATAAGATGTTAGAATCCAAGAAGGGCAAAATGTGGCAGAGTTACATAGGTGTTATTCAAAAGACAACTTGGAAATTGAAAGCACTAAGCTTTAAGTGAAAATGGTGGAGTTGACTCAAACTATGTTTGAGGCTAGTCACCTTTTGGATTGCACTAACTCATCCAAGACACAATGGCACTTTGATGGATTGTTAGAGAGATTGGAGAGGATGATACCGAATCTAGGAATTCAACTATATCAAAGGTACGTAAGAATGGTAGTGAGAGGATAAGCCTACCTCTCAAGGAAGAATGCCCTAATTTCACTAAACTTGAAATCTCTTCTTGTGTAAATCGATACTCACAAGAGTTTTTATGAGAAATTCAAGAGTGATGATATCTTTAGGTAGTGATGTGTGTGAACACACTAGGACCATCAAGGCACCTTTTTTCCCTCTTTAGGAGGTTTTTTTTCCCCACCTTGTATATATGCCTATTAGGCTAATGGGCTACTTATCTTTGTACATTCTCTTGGTAATACATTCAGTATAGTGACTTGTGCTCCAAGCTTCTTCTTCTTCTTTGTGTTGTTCGCGTGCTTCAATAGACCTCGAACTCCAACAATTGGTATTAGAGCAGGTCGCTACTTCATCGAAGGCATCCTTGAAAACCCTCCGATCATAATCTCAGAATAACACAAAAATTGGTGAGTATCACAGTCTCTGAACTTGTTTTGGCCTCTGAACACACTACCACAATGCTTGTGTAGGAAATTTTATCTTTTTGTGCGAAAGATATATAGAGGTTTCAATTCACCAGTATAAGCATCTCGAAGTGTGCTATAGGTTTATTTGAACTCGACATGGTAGTTCTATTCAACTTTTTGAGATATAGTCATTTTCCTACATTAGGTTATTTTAATCAATGGGTATGGCTAAAAGCAATGATGTATTCCATATGTTGGCTGTTGAGGATAAGTTGGAGGGTACCAATTATCCATTATGGGCTTATATGATGCCTCATGTATTAGTTGCAAAAGGACTATGGAATATTGTGCAGGGTGTTAAAAAATGTCCTATTACACCTGCAAACACAATTATTGAAAGGTGATGTAGATGGTGTTGAAGATGGTGATATTCTTCATGTTCATCTTCATGTTGTAGAGGCCTATACACCCAGAATAGAGTTTGCTTATCTTGTGCAGAATGAAGAATGATCATTTACCCCTGTTTGCAGTTATGGCCCATCTTCTCATGAATATTGTATGTTTGCAGTAGAATCAGATGTTTGGTACTTTGATAGTGGGGCAACCAAACATATTACCTTGCAGTGCAGTTTCTTTAGTTCACTCAAGCCTACCTCTATAGGGAATACTATCACATGTGCCAATTACTCTTCTTCTCTTGTCATGGGAGTTGATAAGATCATTATGATTATTGTTGATGGAATTTTTTTTACATTGTCCGATGCTTTGTTTGTGCTAGGGATCAGGAACAATCTTTTATCAGTTTCAGCTTTAGCCAAGATTGGCTTGGTTCTGAAATTTGTTAATGATAGATATACACTTCATGATATGTCAAATGGCAATGACATTATTGTTTCTAGCATTTTATGTTGTGGGCTATATAAGCTCATAGCCTAGAAAAATCTGTGAATGATGCAGCATGTGTAGTACATGATTATCACGCTATGTCAGATGCAAATCTTTGGCATGCATGTTTAGGTCATCTGAATTTTTCTCACTTGCTACACCTACAAAATTCTGAAATGGTGTCCTCTCTGCCCAAACTTGTTGATGATAGATGTACACTTCATGATATGTCAAACGGCAATGACATTATTGTTTCTAGCATTTTATGTTGTGGGCTATATAAGCTCATAGCCTAGAAAAATCTGTGAATGATGCAGCATGTGTAGTACATGATTATCACGCTATGTCAGATGCAATTCTTTGGCATGCATGTTTAGGTCATCTGAATTTTTCTCACTTGCTACACCTACAAAATTCTGAAATGGTGTCCTCTCTGCCCAAACTTCAGGCACCTGGTAAATATGTCTGTTGACGGCTGTATTTTGGGCAAAATTCCTCATTCCCAAAAGATGGTTCAGCTTGAGCTACATAGAAATCGTAGCTTGTTCATAGTGAATTGTATGGTCCTATGTAGACACCCTCTTTTGGAAACTATCTTTACTTCATGACATTCATTGATGATTTTTCCACGCATGCATGTGTGTATCCATTGAAAGCAAAGTCTGAAGTGTTTATGTGCTACAAACAATTTTTGGTTTTATTTGAAAATATGTGAGCATGTAAAATGGGCACCCTCCATTCTAATTGGGCGGGGGGGATATATGTCTTTTGATTTTAATGCATTTTTAGGTGAACATGGGATAAAACATCAATTTATAGTGTTGTATACACCTCAACAAAATGGAGTTGCTAAACAGAAGAACGTCACTCATGGAGATGGCGAGGTGTATGGTCAAGATTCAAGATTTACCACATAGTTTCTCACTTGAGGTTGTCATGTGTGCAGCATATGTACTTAATAGGTGTCGCATTAAAGCATTGCAGTCTATCACTCCATATGAGGCTTGGCATGGTCGCAAGCCATCTCTTGCTATCTCATTGGATGATAAAGTAGTGAAATGTAGTTTTGTAGGGTACATTTCAAGAAGCAAATGCTGTCATCTGTATCATCGATGGACTAAATGCATTTTGGTTAGCAGTGATGTTGTTTCTGTAGAAGATGCTATTCAGCCATTACTTTCATGTACTAAGGAAACATTAGTTAGCTCCAAAGACATGTATGACACTTTGCTTCCTCTTTTTACATGTGGACAGTCTAGTGTTGGTCCTAATGAGGCAACTTATCAACCTTTATAGGTTTCATGTGATGATGTAGATCATTCCATTTCTAATGAAAATTTACATGATGCACTTGTCGATGAATGAACTAATATCGAGGAGCCAAAAACTATGCCTAAATGGCTAGTGCAAACTTTTGGATATAGCACATTAGATGCACCTCTATCATATTGCACTCATTCAGGCTCTCATAGTGCTTCTCTTGCATCACATTGCTATGCTATGGTTGCCTCTAATCTCTATGATGAGAATGAGCCTATTGTGTTTCCTAAAGCACAAAATTTTGAAAACAAGATGGCTACTATGCAATAAAAATATGATACTATTATGAAAAATGGTACCTTGCCTTTATGTGACTTGTCTCCTAGCAAGAAGGCCATTGGCACTAAGTGGGTATACAATCTGAAGCATAAGTCTAATGGAACAGTTGATAGGTTTAAGGCTAGGCTTGTTGCAAAGGGTTATGCTCAAGAAAGAGGGATTGATTTTGATGAGACCTTTGCACTTACATGTTGAATGACTACTATTTGTAGCATCTTTGCACTTGCAGCTCACCATGGTTGGAATGTACATCATTTGGACATTGAATGTGCATTTTTGAATGGTGACTTGCATGAAGAAGTGTATGTTTTTCAGCCCAAAATTTTCCGGTCTTCAACTTCATATTTCTTGAAATTCTCTTGTACTTGAAACAATGATTCCTCCTCTTCTTGTTTCACTGCTTTTCTTTTCTTTTTCTTTTGACCACCTTCACTTCCACCCTTGGAATTTACAAATTTGATGCTTACGAGAGGTTCTTCTTCCTTTTGGGTAAATACTCCTACATCTTCTAGATAGTGCTTCTCTTAATTAAAGCAACTATCCATCACAATGGACTCTAGATCCTCATCGTCCTCTTCCTCTTCTATTAACGAGGTCAAAATTAAGAAACCAAGGATTTTTCATACTCTTTACAAATGAACCTATCAAAAGGTAGATGAGTCAATGAAAAAGTTATCCCTCTAAATCTATTCTACAGGAGCACATGAAATGTTACATGTGATCCAATAAGCACTTGTCATCAGTTAGCTCATATTTTTTGGAAAACCTCTATAGAGTGCTATGATGGATTACTCTTTCGTGCTATTATTTATTGAGTATCTTCCAACGACTTTAGTATCCCAACATGTTGATGAGGTAAACTGTAATAAAGTAAGTCTATGATCTAGGGATCCGATGGCTTCAGACAGATCTGAAATCGGATACCGTTTGGTCACTCATCTGTAAGACCAAAGATCTCAAGAGTAGACTCAAGCATAAGTCATGTGCTCTCTCATATTCAAGTAATCCACTTAGCCTAGTGGTTAAGTCTCATGGTTGTGAAGGAGGAGGTCTTGGGTTCAACTCCCATGGGGAGCATGGGGAGAGAGTTTTGCCCAAAGAGCTCTAGAGCCTTCTAACTCAAGTTAACGTGAGTTAACTTGAGTCCAGTGGACTTAACTCAAGAGGTCAATACAACAACCACTAGTGGACTCTAGTGGAAGGTACTAAAGTAGTGGTCGAGATCACTCCAGCCACTAATAGACTCTAGTGGTGGATATGAAAGGAGTGGAGGAGATTGCACATGCACTTGTGGACTCTAGTTACATTTGTGGTCCTCATTGATTCAAGCAGGTATATATACAGGCATAAGGTTGGGAGGAGAGTCATCTCTCAAGCATGTGGTGGTCGTAATCCTTGTTCTCTTGCATTGGTATCAGAGCCGTCTCTCCATAGCTCTCTTCTTCTTCATCGTGCATGTGCATAAGCTCTTCTATGACGAAGAAGGTTGCTCGCAGTCGTCTTGAGAAGAGCGCAGAGTTTGATCGTGCGCTTGGCTTAGCTTAGGAGAAGCTTAGCAAAAGGTAAACACCATTTCTGCTGTGAGCCCTCAGGGAATTCGAACCCAGAACCTCCCATTTGGGAAGGGCTGGTGTATCCACAAGCCCACGGGCGTTGGCATGTATAGCATATTTTACTATTGGCAATCAGCACTGAAGAAGATCTCATCCAGGAGCAAAAAGGGGTCTTATTAACGTTCAGCGCCTGGGTTTCAATCCCACAACCTCTGGTTTGGAGCGTTTCAGCCTATCCATAAGGACACAGACGTTCGCGAAAGTATTTCTGAAGAGAGAATATATTATCGTCAATGGGCGATGAAGAAGACTTCTTGAAGGGGTCAAAACAACTAAAGCTCCATCGCGAGCGCCTCGGGATTCGATCCCATCACCTACTGATTGCCAAGCATTTAACATATCGAAGTTCGCGACGCTGTTTGGTGTCTTCACTTCGCACAGAGCTTTTCCTACAGCAAGACTCAAAGAGCAAAACAATAGTGCATATCTTCGAGCCGCGCCAACCCGGATTCGAACTCGGGTGATAATTCTGAGAATATTTTGAAGTAGCAAAGCCACTCAACGCCTCTGTGTGTTTACTCTTGGCAGAATTATAACTTAGGTCTTTAACCTGAAGATTGGAGCATAAGTGTTGCAGACCGCTCTATTCGGTGTTTGACCCGAGATCTATTGAGTCTTGGGAGCTCTCTTCCTTAGTCAAAGAAGCAAGCACCAAAGAAAGTTAAAGTTTCGAGCAAAGTTCAACAGAAGTGGAGCTGTGGAGTGAAGATCCGGAGGCCTAACTTCGTCGACCTTGACGGACCAAATCATCCGGGACTATTTCTTGATGAGGAAGCTTCAAGAATGGTGAATAGCTCCTGGCAAGGATCAAGAGGATGAATCACTCTTCCAAAGGATCAAGGGAAGGACGTAGCTCTATGTGGAGCTAAGTATTTTCCAAATTATGTTTTCATTTTGATATATGTTTGCTCAAATGCTTTCATTTAGGATGCATTAATTAGGACTAAAAGCATAGTCCAATTATGGTTATCTCAAGATGAAAGCTAATTAGAGAACTAAACGGTATTGAAATGACACAAAAGTATACAAAGTACTTTTTCAGTTTTAGGTATGCAATTGAAATTTTTATTTCCATTCATGCACAAAAATTAAAAGATTATTTGTGCATAAAAGAATGTTTTATGCACATCAAGTTTGCACTTGCTTGGGAAAGGTAGTTAATTCTCCAATTCATGCACTTTGAATAATTACCTTTTGCCAGAATAGCAAGCAGGTTGTTTTTGCATGGATACTTGTTTGCATACCTAATAAGCTTGAGATTTGCTTAAGTTCATTACACTTGCATGAACTCACATGCATTTGCACCCAAGAATGGGCATTTGTATACATGAACATACATTTGCATGCAATTAGATGCATGTGCATACGCATGATCTTTTGGTAAGTAGCTGAACATGTATACTTTCATTCCTTTCTTTTTCTAACTTGACTTAGCTAGGTGGAAAAGATAGAAAATTACCTAGTTGCAAGGATCTTGACCATCATGCAACCAAGTATCTAGTCTATTTTTTCCCAAAAAAGTGATACATAGGTACCACTTAGTAGGATTCTTTTTGAGGAAAAGAAAGCATGTTGAAAGTAAGTATTCATAGAGCTACTTTCCAAAGTGCATGCTCAGTCTAAGTTTGGGAAGAAACCTAGAGATTCTTAGCAACTATCGAGGATTTAGTTGCTTTTGGATGTTCATGTTCATGCATCCAAGTAAGGAAGTTTCTGTTGAAACTTGTAAGTTCAGCAAATTTTGGAAGGTTTAATACTTTATTATTCATCAAAACATTCATGAAAATAAGTAGAAGTATTGAATCCCTGGAACTCTAGTGTTCATAGATGTTAGTTTCCAGAAATGCATCTCGAGGCATGATGCAAGGTCTTTAATTGACGCAAAAACTTTTGAAGGAAATTTGCTTGATTCTATTTAAGCTAACTCAAGGCTTAAAAAAGAAACCAAGACAAATATTAATTGATCTTTAGGAATCAAGTAATTTCTTAAAGTCATGACAATTAATGAAATGATTCAAATTATTTTCATTTCTAAAACAGATATCTTAGGAAATCTCGATATTTCCTAAAGACAATTTAGGAAACAAGTTATTTCCTAAAAGATTAGCTTCAAGTGGTAAAGCCTTGAATCTTATAAAAATCAAGAATATTTTTTATAAGATTAAGTATTCAATTCCAAGCATTATTTGCTTGTGCAAAGTTTTCAAACATGGAGACTTTATTAAAGCACTTTTCTGAAGATAAGAAAAGTATGCTTGGTGGTCTTTAAGATAAGAAAAGCTTAAACAAGAGACCCTAGCAAAGAATCTTTGGAAATTAAGCTATTTCCTAAAGATAAGCTAATGAAAAAGTCCAATTAACTATTTCATTAGTCAAATGAGAATATCTTTTGGACAAGCAAAGCCTTAAGTCTTGGTCTTATCCAAAAGTCTAGAATTCCTTTTGAAGATCTTTCCAGTAAAGGAGAAAATTCCAAGATGAATCATTAGACTGGAAAGCAAAAGATTCCAAGGTGAATCATTAGCTTAGTATTACTTGATTCCTTGGAAGGAATCAAAAAGTTCTTGAAAGAAAAATCTCCCAAGATGTGAGACTAGCATCTTTCAAGAGAAGTTTTATAGCAAGTAGTTCCCAGCAAATCTCTAACCACCAGTTTTGGTATTTAAGTCCAAATAGTGATATAACCTTAAGGTATATCATAGATTCTTAGCTTTGGAATATGAAAAGCATTAGAAAATGCTTGGACTTAAGTTGAGGGAAAGATCTCTAAAATCCTGCAGGTAAGCAAAGAAGCTTAAAAAAGTTTAAGAGATCTTAAAGATAAAGACTATAAGTCTTTATTTTGTCGCAAGTATCAACCAAACTTGATCAAACTTGTCCATGATTGTCCAAAGAATGTGCGACTAGAACTACTCTGTAGATTGCCCAAGTATTGGCAGTAAAATTCTGTTAGGAATGCTTCACTCAAGTTCCATTTATTGAATGGAAAATTGTGAAAAAAAGTAAGCTGTTCCAAGTCTGAACAGAATAAAGTAATTCCAAGAGTGTAGTCTGCAACCGTGAAGATGGTATTTGAGTCTATGGAAGGTAAAACATAAGTGTTTGCCTATCCTTAAAGGGATTTTGGTACAAATCCAGAGAGCATGAGCGGATGCTCAGACTTATGCAGTATAGAGATTCCTATAAAAGTCCTAGCCAGGATAGGTACCTAAAAGCATTAGTAGAATTGGTCAAGAATAACCAATTGAACTTGAATTTGATTCAAGAACTTGGAATTCTGATTGGTTTTCATTTGAAAACCAATTTTGTCGCTACAAAATTGGTCAAGAATAACCAATTGAACTTGAATTTGATTCAAGAACTTGGAATTCTGATTGGTTTTCATTTGAAAACCCTAGCAAAAAGGATTGGAGATATTCTATTAAAGGTTTTCAAGTCCCAAGGTTAAGCACAAGATCGTGAAACGATCATGTCATGGGATTAAAGCTTAGAATATCAAGATAGAGATAGTACTTGAAACTGCAAAATTCTTATCAAGAATTAAAGCTAGAAGGTTCTCTATCAAAAGATGTTGTAGACTTTAGGATAAAATTCACTCACACGTCAATGTGAGTATAAAATAGAGTGGTATGGGACACCAGATTTTATACTCAGATTGATGTAGGAAAGATGGTATGGGACATCGGACCGTGAGATGATGATTATCTTTTAGTCTTCGTTTGGATCTTGAAGTTCGGTTTGATCTTCAAGGGAATTAAAACTTCAAAGAAGGATTTTAAATTCAAGAAGAATCTCAAGATACTTCAAGACGACTTGAAGATCAAGGAAACTGAAGATATGAAGTAAGTAACTTCTAAGATCTTCTTAAAACACTTCAAGCTTAAGTGTTATTGATCAGAGATATTTGATAAATTTATGAAAGCAGTTGGACTTTGATTTTGAGTTGATCTTTTCAACTAAAGATTTAATTGACTAAGTCAAGCACCAAGTTTCTAGTATAACTTGGTAAATTCACTCTTTTGACTCAAAGAAACACACAAGAATTGCATTCCCAGTAAGGATTCAAAAAGATTGAATGTGACTTGAACTTAGTCTCAAGTGAAGCATTATTTGAATACTAAACTCATCAACATAACCTCAGTGGGTCGACACACTGATGTTGGTTTTCCACACGAGTATCTTGTGGTTGGATGATGTTTTCGAGTTGCTTTGAATCTTTTTGAGAATCCAGCTTATTTCTCTTAAAGATAAAGAAAATGCTTGAAATCCTTGTTGAAATAGACCGTTGAGAAGTTAAAGTCCTGAGTCATCTAGCTTTTGACTCATAGCAAATTTATGTATGTTTGAAGTTTGAATTGGTTGTACAGAGTTTTAGTTATTTCTTTTTACTTTCCAAATCTTTTGGAATTGGCCGAGACATGGTATATGATTCCTTTTGCAAAAGACCAGGGTTAGCCGGTTAAGAATAAAATAACTAACTTGAACATCCTAGATAGATGTTATGTACAAGAACCTTTTCAATCTTCAATAGATGATAAGTCTAAGTGGACTTATTCATTTGAGTTTGCCTCAAGTTATAGCATAAATGATTTCCTAGAGTCTAGTATACTCTAGAATAAAGAAGTTAGGAATTGCTCAGCAGATTGACATTTCCCAAGAACTTTTAGCTCAAGTCTTTGATAAAAGTGTCCTAAGTTGGACAAATTTCATTATGGATTTGTATTGGGCAAGTTATAGTATGGTTGACTCAAAGAAATGGTAAACTTTCTCTTACAGTTTACATAGGATTTTTTCAACTCATTAGGACAAAGTAGTCCTCTAGTCGGGTGAAAAAATCAAGTAATTGTTGAATCAAAGTAAACCATTGTCTAAACATCTAAGTTAGATGTTGAGACAACCAAACTTCAAGTTCTCCAAAACAAATTCAAGAGACTTAAGAATTCTCAAAAGTCTTGTGAAGGATAAGAATCCCACCTTCATTACTAAGTCCATGCACCAGTCATGCCCAGAAATGGACTAGTAATTTCAATCCACCTAGTAGACTCAAGCATAAGTCATGTGCTCTCATATTCAAGTAATCCACTTAGCCTAGTGGTTAAGTCTCATGGTTGTGAAGGAGGAGGTCTTGGGTTCAACTCCCATGGGGAGCATGGGGAGAAAGTTTTGCCCAAAGAGCTCTAGAGCCTTCTAACTCAAGTTAACGTGAGTTAACTTGAGTCCAGTGGACTTAACTCAAGAGGTCAGTAAACAACCACTAGTGGACTCTAGTGGAAGGTACTAAAGTAGTGGTCGAGATCACTCCAGGCACTAATAGACTCTAGTGGTGGATATGAAAGGAGTGGATGAGATTGCACATGCACTTGTGGACTCTAGTTACATTTGTGGTCCTCATTGATTCAAGCAGCTATATATACAGGCATAAGGTTGGGAGGAGAGTCATCTCTCAAGCATGTGGTGGTTGTAATCCTTGTTCTCTTGCATAAACACCCCATTGAATAGTATTGAAAACATGGACAACGTGGAAAGAAGACGAGTAGGAGAGACAGAGAGAGAGAGAGGTAGAGCTTATAATACATGGGGCGACTCTGTTCCTTCATTTTGTATACACCAGACCTTGTTTTTTGTTCTTTCGTTTTTAGTAAACTCTTGTGCTCTTCCCAAACACAGAAAAAAAAGGAGAGAAAGATCATACATAATGAAATACGTGTCACTTTACCACAGTACATAATAATAAGGCAAAGCACAATAATAATATAAATATCATATTTGGTTGCCAAACTTTTCTTGAAACACCCATGTAAGTATCTCTATGGCATCCCACGGATCTCATAGAAGAGTACATTCTTATCTTACGAGGTCAAAACGTATCAATCCATGAAAAACGTATCCCTCTAAATCTGTTCTACAAGAGCACATGAAATGTAACATGTGATTCTATGGAAGCGTCCATGAAGCCACTTTGTGAAATAGTTATGGAATTCAATATTTGTCATGAGATGAAACAGTCTTAGTTGGTTAGCTATTAGTTTTTGAATAACCGCTCAAGAGCGCCTAGAAAATACTACTGTTCTGATTGGTGGCTGCTCTTTCATGCTATTGTTTATTCTTTCATGCTATTGTGAGCACAGTGCACAATGTGAGAGGAGCACAATGCATAGTAATTAATTCAAAAAAACATACCGGCGAACCAAAAACAAATGAACTTAATAAAAACTGGACTAGATGGTTGCGATGATTGCAATTCATGAGTGGACACCACCAATCATGACCGAACATCGAGAAACCACCTCCGGCAATGTGCCTTGGCTCTGATACCACTAATCGGATCCTAGAAATGCACGTATGCAAAGGATAGTACAGAAACAAAATCTCACAAAAACATAAATAGAATAGAAAGAGACGAGAGACTAAACACCAAATTGGGTACAATCTCCCTGCACATACTCTCATGGACATTCTATAAGAGCATGTCTATTTATAGGTATTTTTTTTCATTATGTCCTAAATAGAAAATACATGAGGGTGGTGTGTCAAAAAGCATGCATTTACAAAAATCTAAATTATTTACAAAATCCTCTCTTTTCAAGCAATCTACTATTTTTACAAAAAACGTCACTTTCTAAAGAAATCTATTATTTTTATAAAAAATAATTAAAATACTATCTTCTAAATATCTTCAAAAATATCACAATACATCCATGCACATTCACACCCTCATGAGCCTTCACTTGCTAAATCAAAACACAAATCACATTAAAGCCCTCAAGACATTAAAATCCACATAGCATTCCATTATTGCATAAAGTATAACATCTATCTACTCCACTCTCTAGCCATTAGACATCATCTTATACATGCAAAGGAGTAAGATAGCTAGAATAGTGACCTTTTGGACATACTAGTTGATATGGACATTGAAAGTCAACCAATCACATGGAGGAACTTGTTCGGGGAGCACTAGATTGTGCTCTCTGACTACACTAGACAAGATTTAATATACTTCTGATTACAAGAACTCCCAAATAGGGAAAATGATACAAGAATATGTGATTGATGCAAGGAGTCCCACAATCCAGGACTAATAGGTATAGATAACTCAGCTAGAAATGATACAGGAGATCCAAAAACCCCGGGATCGTAAGTATAGATCAAGATCTCTAGATTATAAGAACTCCCTTTAGGGATATGAACTAGATACAAGAAAGAACTCGACAAGATCTCGTACTATGAGATTACAAGAGAACAAGACTAGATGTCCAAGATACAATACTAGACAAGATTAGAGCAAGAGATAAGACTAGAACTCGAACCGAAACTTGAAAGTACTTACTTGGTGATCTCTACTCCTTGAGCTCCCAAGACTGGCATTGGAAAGACTGAGTATGTATGTGGTGAAGACCTCCTTATATAGGATTTCAAAGGTGGTTGCCGAGGGCAGTTGCAAGCTAATGATGATATCAATGATGTGAGCAATTTGAACAAGACCTTCGAACGTCATAATTTAGCAAATAGAGAGTCAATCCTAAGGTTTTGAGCACGTTCCAGACGCAATGGAAGAATTGGTTTCTCCTAATTCTGAACCAATCATGAGATATAGGATTCACATGGAATCTGAGGCTTAGGATGGTTTCCTTTGTCCATGAGATCACCTCCCCCTTAAGCGACGAGCTCCACGAGGAGCTCTTTGGTCTTAGCTTCATTGGATTTTTCTTATGGAATTCCCAAACCTTGATTGGTGCTCTCTGAAGGTTTTTTGTAGGTTCCCAAGTTCGATCATTGATGCCATACCCTTTCCAATGAATAAGGTACTCCAATCTCCTCGGGATATTCTCAAATCTAGGACATGCTCGACTTCAAATTCTTCATGATCATCGATCTCGATAGTTGGTATTGAAGGACTAGGTCTCTCCCCCCTCAATGGTGAAATCTAATATGGTTCCAACATGGATACATGCAAAACTGGATTTATTCTCATGGTACTTGGCAGCTGGAGTTTGAAGGTAACTGGATTAATCTCAACCAAGATGGTGAATGGACCAAATCTTTGATGATCTAACTTTGCACAAGGCCTTGAAGTTTGCAAATTGTTTTTGAGTAAACCATACTTTATCCCAATTTGATACGATGGATTCTGAACACAATGTGATCTACATAGTCCTTATATTGTTCTTGTGCTTTATGGATCTCTTTCTTGAGTTCTTTATGAATGTCCATCAGGTTGAAGCAAGCAAACACAACTTTTATATGAATTAATGAGAGTTGTCTTTGATAGTTGGGTTCTTGACATGATTTGGGAGTTGTATATTTATCCTTGGATGTTGTCCATAATTTGAAAAAGAAGGGAGTCTCCTTAGTAGATGCATGAACACTATTGTTATATGCAAACTCTGCAAAGGATAAAAGCTCAAACCAATCATTTTGATGATAATTGCTTATGCAACAGAGATATTGCTCTAGGACTTGATTCACCCGTTCTATTTCTTCATTAATTTGTGGATGATTTGCTGTACATAGTTTCACTTGAACACCAAGGAGCTTGCAAAGATTGTTCCAAAAGTTGGATATGAACTGTGGACCCCAATCACTGACAATATCATCAGGCAATCCATGAAGCCTAAAGATGTATGTGAGAAAAAGTCTAGCAGTGTCTAGACCTGTGATTGCCTTGGTAGTTGGAACGAAATGTGCCATCTTTGTAAATCTATCCACAATAACAAGAATGGCATCATACTTATCTAACTTTGGTAGATCTGTGATGAAATCCATAGACAATGAAGCCCATGGCCTTTCTAGAATAGGTAAAGGTTGCAAGAGGCCACAAGGTTTATGTTAGGGTGACATTCGGATACATTCTTTGACTTTCTTCCACATTTGAGGCCACCAATATATATATGTATATATATATATATATATATATATATATATATATATATATATATATATATATATATATATATATATATATATATATATATAGAGAGAGAGAGAGAGAGAGAGAGAGAGATACATACACACACATATATATATATATATATATATACATATATATATATATATATATATATATATATATATATATATATATATATATATATATATATATATATATATATATATATATATATATATATATATATATATATATATATATATATATATATATTGTTTTATTCACTCCAAAATGTCCTACTGCAAGGTTTTCATGATGTTGAAGTACTTCGATCATGGGCTTTCCTTGAGGAAACCTTGACTTTTCCTTCTCGAGCTTTCTATTTAACATTACAAAACAATTCATCCTATGGTAGATTCTCACAGATCAAATGATTCAAGGCTGAATCTTGATGATGGCATGAAGAGATAGCTGCTAACTGGAGATGCTCAAGCTTGAGTAATACACTCTCTTATGGATCAAAGGCCTCTTCACCCTCCTTTGGTGCAATGTAAGATCTTCTAGATAGGGCATCTGAATAACATTGTTGACGTCCTGGACAGTATGTGATGACAAAGTCGAATCTGGATAGAAAGTTACTCCCTCGAGATTGTGTTCTATTGAGGATGTGGGTGGTCATAAAATAATATAGATTCATGTGATCTATGTACACAATAACTTTATGAGTTGCTCCTTCTAGATGGTGATGCCCGGTATGAAATGCATCCACTACGGCAAGAAGTTATTTATTATGAATTTCAAAATCAATTTCTAGAGGGGAAAATTTCCTTGAATGATATGCAAGTGGATGTGTGTCTCCATCATCTCTATATTGGGAAAGAATGGCCCCTAGGGCAAAGTCTGATGCATCTGTCTCTAGGAAGAAGGGCTTATAGGAATCAGGATGAACTAGAATTAGAGCAGTAGTGAATGTTGATTTCAAGGTTTGAAAGGTTTTTTCTACTTCTTTGGTCCATGAGAATTCCGAGTTCCATGTAAGCTTGGTAAGAGGTCTCATTATCTTGGAGTAATCTCTGATGAATATCCAGTAGAAATTGGCAAACCCTAGAAAACATTGTATATCTCAAACACATAAAGGTGGTTGCCAATCAAGGATTTTCTATCTTCTTAAGGTCCATAAAAATTCCTTTATCTGATACAATGTGCCAAAAAATTCCGCTTCGGTCTTATGGAAAGAGAACTTCTCCAATTTCGCATATAATCCTTTTTCTCTTAGTTTCTTTGGGACTATCTTTACATCACATTCATGATCCTCTAGATTTTTGGAGAATATCAAGATATCGTCAAGGTATAGTACAACAAAATCATCTAGATACTCTTGAAAGATATCATTCATCATATGTTGGAATATAGCTAGAGCATTTGTGAGATCGAATGGCATAAGTACATATTGAAAATGGCCATACCTTGTTCGAAATGTTGTCTTCCATTCGTCTCCTTCTCTGATCTTGACAAGGTTGTAAGATGCTCGAATGTCAATCTTCGTGAAGAATTTTGCTTTTCCAAGGCATTCCAAGAGCTCTCATATGATTGGTAGAGGTTATTTATTCTTTACAATGACTTTATTAAATCCATGATAATCTACACAGATCCGAAGAGTCCCATCCTTGTTCTTTACAAATAAAATAGGAGCTCTTGTTGGAGACTTTGAGTGTTTGATAAACCCTTTTGCTAGATTCTCATCAATGTTCTTGCATAGTTCTATAATTTCCTCTCATGATAGTGTGTAGATTGGTCCAAAGGGCGGTTGTGCTCCCTCTTGAAGTTCTATGCCACAATCATAACGTCTATGCTATGGGAGGATATCTGCATTCTTCTTTTCAAAAACATCTTCAAAGCCTTTGTACTGATTGGGTAGCTGCATTGGATCCTCTTGGATTCTTGAGCTGGTATGGCATAGCCATATATATCATTTCTTTCCTTCCTACATGTATAAAGGCTTTGGCTCCAACATATGTCGAGTTCTTCTGGATATCTCGACGGGCGATTTTATTTTCTTCCCAATTAATGTCTGGATTATGTCTCTTTAATCAGGACATTCCAATGATAACTAGATGTATTGGGCTCGATATTACATTGAAACATATGTGGAATTCATGGTCACCAAGGTATACTCTTAATGGTGTGGCTTCCATGGTTATATTTCAAGATGCTAGAGGTCGACCATCTACTACTTTAGCTACTACTTGTTTGTTCTTTTAAAGTACATGAATTCCATGTTTCTAAACTAATCCTTCATCCATGAAACATGAGGAGGCTCGGGAATCTACTAGGGTTGTAAGGGAAAGGTTCTTCTTGCCCATGATTAACTTGACAGGTGTAAGACATGTTTTTATGGGTGTAGCTGGAATTATGAGACCCTTTCTTATATCATGGTTCAGATGTATGGTCTCTTTTACAACTGGACTTCCTCGTTTCCCTACTCTACAAGGGCGGCTACAACTCTAGAGTTCATGGGACAATTAACTGCAATATGGCGAGGGTTTCCACAATACAAGCATAACTTGTTATCCCTCCTTCTGTGTTTCTCTTGTGGTGTTAGAGGTTGGAACCTAGTTATATCTATTTGCATAGGTTCGGGCATATACTCATCTCTAGGAGTGGGCCGGAAGGGTTTTCATTGGCGAGGTCTTCCTTCTACTTATTTTTCTTGTTTCCTTTCAAAAATTCAGTTATCACATTGAATAGCTTGGTTGACGTATTCATTGAATGTCTTCACCTCTGGCATCGGGAGCATAAGGTCCTTTACATCATCTCTTAAACCCCATCTAGACTGGCTTATGAAATAATCATCATGCCAAGTGAGGTTCTATATCAATTGTCTAAATTTTGATGCATAGGTAAAGGGAGGGTAGTTACCTTGACATAGCTTCTGAAATTTTGTTTCTGCCACTCGACTCCTATCTGCATCTCCAAATGTGGTAGTTAGTTATCGAAAAAACCCCTCATAGTCATGAAGTACTACCATATCCTTCTCCGAGATTGGGGCAAACCATGACAATGCATGACCATAGAGCAAGGTTGGAATAAAATCAACCTTGGATGCATCATGAGGGTATCTATCAGGCTGCATATGGATGTACAATTTGACTTGTTGTAGGAGCCCTCATAACTTTGTGTGATCACCATCAAACTTTTCTGGCATGCAAATTTTGGGTTCCTTCATGAAAGATGAACTATGACATTGGTTCACTTGAATGCTTCCTTGATTTTCTTGAAGATTCCTAACTCTTTCTTGTAGTTCCTAGATGAGCATGCCTACATGCATCGGATGTTCCATCTCAACTTGTGTCTGTCTATGAGTTAGGTGTGAAGAGAGGGATTTGTACTTGATGAAGATGAAGTGGTGCTGCAAAAACTTTGCACTACACCAGCCAAATGAACTCCAAAGATATGTGTTGGACCCTTTAAGCTTGCCAAAGATGTATTAAAAACCCTATGTACCTTGGAAGATCACTCTCAAAACGATGAATCAAAACAGATAGGTAGAAGTTGAATCAACGGTAAAAAAACTTGCTATTTTGGTTCATACACCTATTTAGTGTTTTGAACAATTCTCTGGCGAGAGCGGCAATTGACTTAATTCCTTTTCAAGAACTCTTATTAATTTAGAAATCTAACAATCATGAGTGATTTCATAAAAAATGATGGACTACATGAACAGAAAAGAGCTTAGCAAGTCACAACATCCTCCCAATTTTCACGGGCTGTAGCAGTCCTCAGACCAGTAAACAAGATCTATTAATATCTCAAGATTCCAAGGTGCATTGCTTATGAAATTTTTTAGGCATATAATAGACAGTATGCTGAATCTGATATGATTAAGATCATGGCAAATGACCAACTACACAGTGAGAACAATCTTTGAGAAAAGCATTGTTCTAATAGAGTACTAACAGAGAAGTAGAGTATGAAGAGACATAGGCAACTTGGAATGGACATATCTCATAATTGTGAAATTCAAATAAAGTAAAACTTAATGAGTATGTATTAGACTTAGAGAGCTAATGTAACCAACTCAAATCATTGAAAATGATGAATCATGCTCAGAGAAATCATCTCTGCAAGCTCACTAAAAAAATTGAGAGATATGGCAATGAACAATACACTCATAAAAGCATGCAAATATGGACATACATAATCATGAAAATGAATTTATATTGATTGTAAACTACAATAGACTTACTCATACATATGTGTGCCTTGAACACCACACTCTGATATGGCATGAAGCCCTGCTCATGGAGGTGTAAAAACACGACTAAAAAACTATGTATATATAGTGATCTTTGGAGCCAAGATTTGAATTTGAATCTTGCTCACCTAAAACAAATCTCCTATCTTTTAGTGATTGATTGATTCTCCAACCACTTCAATCATGAATTTGTGGCTTCTCTTTCCTTTTTTCATCAAGTGGACTCAACCACTTTAGATTCCTTAACTTTTACATCAAGTAAAGACTTCAAAAATTACAAGAGATAGTTCACAAGTGAACTCATACACTGTCTTCACTTTAAAACTTCTCCTATGACCTTGTGAGACTCAAGCCAATACTTAAGCTTGTCATAGACTTGCTCCAATAGCTCCCCCTCAAGCCAAGTATGATCGAGATCTTCAATCTTCAAGAATTACCTACAACCCAATCATAGACTTGAATTTTCAAAGCTTTGTACCATCCAATGCTTTGGATAGAATATCTACACATTGTTGATGAGTGGACACATAAGTTAAATGAATTTCCTTGCTCACAATCTTCTCTCTTCCATAGTGATAATGTACTTCAATATGTTTAGTCCTTGCATGAAAATTTGGATTGGCAGCTAAGTGAATGGAGCTCATGTTGTCACCAAAAATAGTTGGAGTTCCAATCTTGATGGAGAGTGTTAATCTCCAAAAGAACAAGTTGACCTTGAATTTAGACCACCTCTATATCAAGAACAACTTCAGACTCCACTAAATTTAGATAACATTCATCAACTTAATAGAAAATTAACTATTCTAGAAAATCCAACTTCTTAGAAAAGTATGCTGCATATAAACCTTTGATTGACTAACCATTCGTGTAAAGTTTTTTATAAAACATTGTAGGTTGCTTCGCCTTAAGGTTGCGCACCTTTTGCACTTTAAATTTCCTCAAATGACTGAGTATACTTCGAGAAATGACTTAATCACTTTACCTAAGTGTAAAACTGCTTCTCTGCAGTAGCGACTTTCACACCTGTAACTTCTTAGCTTTGGTTCTCCCAATGTCGAACCCGTTTGGTTAAATCCTTTTAACTGTAGATAGCTTATCTCTCAACTTAGATTTTGAGCTATCACTTGTGTAAAACTTTACACTATGCACTAAGCACTGTTCATTTTCCTGAACTCGAAATCTGCGCCTGTTTTAGAAGTCACTCAAACTTTTCTACATACAAATGTTCCTAATCAGAATTCTCTCAGCTTAATCACAATTGGAAGCTAAAACTTTGTACAGTAGTCGATCAACTCTAGACTTAGACTTGTACAAAAGCGTTCCACAAAACATCTACCACAGAAGGAGAAGACACGAAAACTTTGGGTGCAATTTTTTTGTCATTTCTGAAGAAGACTACAATTCTATGAGAGAGAGATCTCAACTAACTTTCATGTGTCCAATGACACTTACAACTCATACTTTCTCTATTCCTATCTTCTCATCTAGTCTCTCCTCGTCTCCTCTCGATGTCTTCTATATATCCCGACATTTTTCCAAAGTATTTATAGGCAAATATGTACAAGCTTATGACTAATCAAAAGTCTAAGTGATCTATGTCTTTACTAATGTACATATGTGTACATGTCTTTCAACCTGTGAATGTATCCATCTTCTAAGCTTCAAGACTTGATCTTATCTCCATCCTTTGTCTTTCAAATCTTCAATTGGTGATTGGTCTGCACCAACAGCTCCCCCTCAATCATCAATTGAGGTTTCTCTTATCTTCTTTATTCCTACCATATCTTTGAACCTCTGTAACTTTGGTCCATCCAAGCTTTTTGTAAGCATATCAGCTATCTGATCTTTTGTTGAAGTATGTATGACTTCAATCTCTTTATCCATCACTTTCTCTCTTAGAAAGTGATACTGTATCTCAATGTGTTTGGTCCTGGCATGAAAAACAGGATTAGCATCTAGATATAATGAGCTCATGTTATCTCCATAAATGATAGGTATGCTCTGTATAGTGTCAAAACTCTTCATGAGAGTCTTAAGCCATATCACTTCTTTTGCAGCTTCAACCATGCCTTTGTACTCTGCTTCTGTAGATGACAAAGCAACTGTATGTTGCTTCTTTGAGCACCAAGAGATTAACTTATCTCCCACATAACACATGTACCCATAGGTTGACCTTCTATCATCTGGATTACCTGCCCAATCTGCATCACTATATATTTTGATATTTGTATCTGATGTAAAACCATAATACAAACCCTCTTTGAGTGTACCCTTAATGTACCTCAACACTCCTTGACCTGCAATCCAATGCTCTTTCCTATGACAATGCATGAATTGAGACAACACCCCAACTGCATATGATAAATCAGGCCTAGTTAATGTAGCATAGATAAGACTACCAACCAAACTCTGATATTGTTTCATGTCCTTGAACTCTTCACCTCCAGATCTGCTTAATTTGTGATTCACCTCCATTGGAGTAGGTGCTATTCTGCAATCATTCATTTTAAACTTGGTTAACAAATTCTTCAAATACCTTTCTTGAGTCACATACACTCCATGTTGAGTGTATGAAATCTCCATGCCCAAGAAGTATGACAAGTCTCCCAAATCACTGATTTTGAACTCTTTCTCCATTTGCTTCTTTAGGCTTTGTATGCCTTTCTCATCTGTACCTGTAAGAATTATATCATCAACATATATACATATGTAAATGAACCCATCATCACTTGCTTTGACAAGCAAGCTACTATCTGCTTTAGATACTTGAAATCCAAGTTCCTTTAAGAACTTTACAAGCCTATAGTTCCATGCCCTTGGGGCCTGCTTCAAGCCATATAAAGCTCTCTTGAGCTTACACACATGATCTGGATATCTTCCATCTCTGAATCCTTGAGGTTGCTCCATGAAAACATCATCTGAAATATAACCATTCAAAAAAGCATTCTTCACATCTAATTGACACAATTTCCAACCTTTACATGCAGCAATTGCTATAAGTGTTCTGATGGTTGTCATCTTTGCCACTGGACTATAAGTCTCATCATAGTCAATACCATATGTCTGAGCAAACCCTTTCACAACAAGTCTGGCTTTGTACCTAGACACACTTCCATCTGCAAATCTCTTTGTCTTATAGACACACTTGCATCCAATGATCTTCTGGCTATTTGTCTTTGGAACCAAATCCCATGTTTGATTTTCCATCAATGCATCATATTCTTCCTGCATAGCTTTTTCCCAAATTTCCTTACCTTTTGCCTCTTCATATGTAGAAGGGTCTTCATCTGCTTTAATCATGTATGTATAATCCTTAGTAGTCAAGAATGAAGTATCATAGCTATACCTTGTAGGTTGCCATTTGTGCCTTATAGACCTTCTAAGTTCTCCACTTCTTGAGGTTTCTAGTTCTTCACATTCAGGATCAAATCTTGGTGTTTCTTCAACTTCAACCTGCACTTCATGATTCTCTTGTTCATCAAATATCTGAACCTTTGATTTACCTTTCTTTTGACTCACAATTTCTTCATCATCTGTATTGATATTGATAGTACCTACATACCAAGTACCTTGCTCATCAAATGTAACATCTTTTGATACAAGAAAATGTTTTGTGGATGGATTCCACAACCTGTATCCCATCTGCTTATCATCATAACCAATAAACACATATTTTTCAGCTTTAGGTTCCAATTTATGCCTTAATTGTGATGGCACATATGCATAGGCCAAACATCCAAATACTTTGCAATGGTCTAATGTGGGTCTCTTACCCCACCATGCCTCATATGGTGTCATACCCTGCAAGGCTTTACATGGTAGCCTATTGACCAAATAAGTAGCTGTATTTACAGCCTCAACCCACAAATAATTTGGGCAATTTTTCTCCTTCATCATGGATCTTGCAAACTCAACAAGAGTCCTATTCCTCCTTTCTGCTACACCATTTTGTTGAGGAGAGTACCTGCAAGTAACCTCCCTTTTTATACCTGCATTCCACAAGTAATCACTGAACTCATTAGAGAAATACTCTCCCCCTCCATCTAACCTTAGTCTCTTCAATTTATGTCCTGTAATTCTCTCTGCATACACATGATAATGTTTGAATGTATTGAATACCTCTGACTTATCTTTGATCACATAGATAGTGACCCATCTGGTAGCATCATCAACATAAATCACATAATACCTTGAACCATTGATACTCAAATCCTTTGATGGTCCCCACACATCTGTGTGTACCAATTCAAGTTTCTCTCAATACATAAACCCATGCTTAGAATAACATTGCTTATGAGCCTTACCTAATTGACATGCCTCACATCTGTATGTCATATGTTGACCTGCAACATTAGGCAATCCAAGCACTGAACCATTATTAATCATGTCTTGAATACCTCTTTCATTGAAATGTCCAAGCCTCTTGTGCCAAAGATCTAACTCAGAGATCTTATGTCCTCCATAAGTGAACAAGGCATGACCAACATTACCTTGAATCTTCAATGTGAACAATCTTCCTTAATTTGTTTATACCCATTGCTAGGGTCTTCCACAAACACTCCTTCATTAGTGAACCTCACTTCATAACCTTTTTCCACAATTTGTCCTACACTTATCAAATTATTAGGGATTGTAGGAACATACAAGACCTTACTCAATAAGGTGCTACCATCCTTGGCCTTCACTAATCCAATTGACTTCACATTGTGCTTTGTATTATCACCTGTTTGAACAACATGATTAGATACCTTATTCTCCAAATCAGTCATCAAGGCTATGTTACCACTCAGGTGATTGCTACACCCTGAGTCAATGTAGAAGACTCTTTTATCTTCACTCTGCCTTTCACAAGTTGCATTCATTATCAATGTTGAATCTTCCTTCTGATCTGAAGCATAATTTCTGCCACCTCTTCCTCTTGAATTATAATTCTGATTATATCCACCATTACTCTGAGTGTTATGCCAACAATCATTGGCTAAATGATTTGTCTTACCACAAATCCAGCAAGCTTTGGCTCCATCTTTGTTACTCATGCCTCTTCCTCTACCTTTGCCACCTCCTCTTCCTCTTAGGAAGTTGGCTTGACTAGTTGTGCCTTCTTCTTCATTTGCTTGTTGCTTTCCTTTGTTAGCTTTCTTCTTGTCTTTAGAGTACATTGCATGACCTGCACTCTTGTCAACATCTCCTTTGATATCATTCTCAAAAGTTAGCATATGTCCTAACAATTGATTCAAATCAGGAGTGAAATGATCCAAAGAAAGTTCTATAGATAAGATAAAAGGCTTCCACTTCTCATCACCTCTTAGTCCTGTGAGAATTTGCCTTACCAATTTATCCTCTTCAATGTCTTCATCCACTGCTCCTAATGCATCTGCAATGTCCTTCATCTTTGTCACATAATCAGATATTGACTGTGAGGCCTTCTTCTTGAAGGTAGTAAACTCTGCCCATAGGGATGCCTTCCTTGACTTTGTAGTGTTTTGGAAATGCTCCTCCAAAGCATTCCATATTTCACTTGCACTTTCAAGACCTCTAATGTGAGGTAGCAAGTAGTCATTGACTTCCATATAAATGATACTCCTGGCTTGAGCATCTCTTTTCATCCAATTCTTCAAATCTGACAACTCCTCTCTAGTTGGAACACTAGAATCTCTGAACTGTGGCTTTTCTTCTTCTCCTGTAATGTAGGCTATCAAATCTTTGCTCATTAAATGAGCTTCCATCCTCATTGACCATGCAGGATAGTTTTCTGTATCCAATTTCTCTATCTGAAGAGAATCTCCCATCTTTACTTCACCTGTACTAACAGATCTTTAAGCTTTATGAGAAATAAATGTACCTTGACTTCGAATATTACTCCTTCTGATTCTTTTGACAACTTCAATGTGTCTTCCTTCAAGCTTTCTTCAATCTTTATCCTTTTGATCCTTCAAGATGTAAAGTTTGTATGTCTGCAGCAGTCGGAGTCTCCTTTTCCTCGATTCTGATGCTTCCTGCTCTGATACCACTGATAGAGAGTGTTAATCTCCAAAAGAACAAGTTGACCTTGAATTTAGACCACCTCTATATCAAGAACAACTTCAGACTCCACTAAATTTAGATAACATTCATCAACTTATCAGAAAATTAACTATTCTGGAAAATCCAACTTCTTAGAAAAGTCTGCTGCATATAAACCTTTGATTGACTAACCATTCGTGTAAAGTTTTTTATAAAACTTTGTAGGTTGCTTTGCCTTAAGGTTGTGCACCTTTTGCACTTTAAATTTCCTCAAATGACTGAGTATACTTCGAGAAATGACTTAATCACTTTACCTAAGTGTAAAACTGCTTCTCTGTAGTAGCGACTTTCACACCTCTAACTTCTTAGCTTTGGTTCTCCCAATGTCGAACCCGTTTGGTCAAATCCTTTTAACTGTAGATAGCTTATCTCTCAACTTAGATTTTGAGCTATCACTTGTGTAAAACGTTACACTATGCACTGAGCACTCTTCATTTTCGTGAACTCAAAATCTGCGCCTGTTTTAGAAGTCACTCAAACTTTTCTACATACAAATGTTCCTAATCAAAATTCTCTCAGCTTAATCACAATTGGAAGCTAAAACTTTGTACAGTAGTCGATCAACTCTAGACTTAGACTTTTACAAAAGCATTCCACAAAAGATCTACCACAGAAGGAGAAGACACGAAAACTTCGGGCGCAATTTTTTTGTCATTTCTGAAGAAGACTACAATTCTATGAGAGAGAGATCTCAACTAACTTTCATGTGTCCAATGACACTTACAACTCATACTTTCTCTATTCCTATCTTCTCATCTAGTCTCTCCTCGTCTCCTCTCGATGTCTTCTATATATCCCGACATTTTTCCAAAGTATTTATAGGCAAATATGTACAAGCTTATGACTAATCAAAAGTCTAAGTGATCTATGTCTTTACTAATGTACATATGTGTACATGTCTTTCAACCTGTGAATGTATCCATCTTCTAAGCTTCAAGACTTGATCTTATCTCCATCCTTTTTCTTTCAAATCTTCAATTGGTGATTGGTCTGCACCAACAAATCTCCAATCCAAGATCTGCGAATAGTGTCTTCATCCACATTGCTTCTTGAGTAGCTATCGTAAGACCTCTGTATTGAGCTTCAGTGGAAGAGAGTCTTGGAGGAGGTATTACTAAGCAAAACCCTAATAGTAGGCATCTTTGCCACAAGAGAGGTCTCCTCATAATCAATTCCTTGAGTTTGTGCAAAGCCTTTTGCCACAAGATTTGCCTTATACCTGTTAATGGAGCCATCTAAGTGCTTCTTCAATTTGTAGATCCATCTTGAGCGTATCAATTTCATTGATGGAGCCTTGGCAACCAACTCCCAAGTGTTATTCTCCTCAAGAGCTTCAATTTCTTCTTCCATTGCATGCCTCCATTCTGATTTCTTCTTTGCTTCTTCAAATGTTGAGGGTTCCTCTTGATTTATGTCCTGTGCTAGATAGATTGAATGTTTAGTGACTAGAGAAGCATCAAACCCATACCTTTATGGTTTTTGTTTCTCTCTCATGGACCTCCTTAGGCCATGATGTGATGATTATGCCTCTTGTCCAAGTTCCTGCATTTTTGCTTTACCTTTAGACTTCCACATTTTGAGTTTTTCACACTGAGTTGCTTCATCATCTTCTGAGGTATCTTGCTCTTCAATTTTAGGAGGATTATCCTTAACAAGGTTAGGAAAATCTTCTTCAATATCATAAGGTATGTTAACCTTTCTACACGAGTCTTCATACCAAGAACTACTTTCATCAAATACTACATTTCTACTCACCAAGGATCCTTTGGTTGTTGGGTTGTATAATCTGTAGCCCTTCTGATCGTTGTCATATCGAATGAATACACATCTTTCTATGTGAGAAGTGGAGAATGACATGCCGGGGGAGGTGAAATGTGAGAAGTGGAGAATGACATACCTGGGAATCACCTCTCAACCTCTTTATAGCCCTTCCCTAGTCACCATCTAGAGTTCTCTCTAAGGTTCCACTACTCATCTGGCCATCATGAGTAGGTACCTCGTATGAACTCTCTGGTTTTTGGCCTTGGCTATCCCCCGAGCAAAGAACTTCTCATTCCTCAAAGCATGCAGATCTCTAGAATATAACACTCTCTCCCCCTTCTAAAGATCATTGTCCTCAATGATATAGAAGGAGCTATAAACCTAGGAATCAAAATCTGTGATTCCAAATAAGAAGAGTAGAGTATGCTAGGTGTCTGAAATACTAGATAATCAAAAAGTAGACAACTTTTCTCTCTGCTTCATATCTAGCATTTCCCACTAATAAATAGTAGTCCTTGCCTTGGGCATACTGTAGGAAGCCCTCTGACGCCCAATGAGCCCCTATGTGCGCAGCATAAGGACTCAGAATATCCTCGGAATCCCTATGCCTAGACCTTGACCACTAACTTGTGATGGCTTGTCACCTGTAGAGACCTTGGTAGCTTGCTCTTGTCTCCTTGAAATAACCACTAATAGATTATAATTGTGCAAAATCTCTTACTCCACTAGAGTAACAAAGAAATACTATGCTCAGCTAAAACAAGAAGAATACTAAAAAAAATGGAAATCTTTTCCAAGTAGTGTTTAATCTCGAAGATCAAGTAAATCTACTTCATTTACTCACTATAATGAAATAAAACTCAAGAAAATCTCATCATGATCCAAACTATGAATCCAAGATGACAATCTATCAATGATCCAAACTATGGACCAAGATATCGATATGTCAATCTATCAACTATGGACCAAGATATTAATATGTCAATGATCCAAACTATGGACCAAGATCTCAATTTGTCACATCCAAACTATGGACTAAGATCTCAATCAGTCACATCCAAACTATGGATCCAAATCTCTATCTATCATATATAATAATCCAAACTATGGATCAAAATATCTCCCATACAAATTAAATCCCAATCCACGCTATGGAACTAAGTCCATTATGTCAAGTGAAGACGTACTAAGAAAGTATAGCAACTAGTGGAACTACCACCACCTTCCCAATAATAGCATGCAAGGTGTTCCAAGTGGATGAAACTTGCTTTATCCATGACCACCATCTCTTCATCACTATGATCAAATCATTCCTAACTAGGAATGAGGTGTCGCAAGTAAGCTATTGTAATAATCTAGGACTCCTAAATATAATGAGGACCATAATATGAGTCCACCAAATACACTGAAAAATGGTAAGTAGATGTGTGCACACTTATAGCCCACTAGGCTAAGCATCTAGCTCACCTCATACCCTGACCTATCGTGAGGCATATCAAATAAAGTAGTATGTACTCTGTGAATTTCTTCTTAATGCAATTGCCTATTCATAGTTCTTATGTGCAAACCTTTGCCTTTCCGCTTCTAGGCTACTAGCCTGCGGACTTGCTTTGTTTACGATCACATACAGAGTGACTGTCTCAAGTGCCCCTCTGTTGTCCAATAATACCCAAAATGGCTGGTGCAGACTTTGCGTGATAGCAAATTAGATGCACCTTTCATATCGTACTCGTTCAGGCTCTCATAGTGCCTCCTTTGCATCAGATTGCTATGCTATGGCTGCGTCTAGTCTCTGTGATGAGAATGAGCCTATTTCTTTTGATGAAGCACAGAATTCAGAAAATTGGATGGCTGCCATGCAATCCGAATATGATGCTATAATGAAGAATGGTACATGGTCTTTATGTGACTTGCCTCTTGGCAAGAAGGCCATTGGCACTAAGTGGGTATACAAGCTGAAGCGTAAACTTGATGGTATAGTTGACAGGTATAAGGCTAGGCTTGTTGCAAAGGGTTATGCGCAGGAAAGAGGCATTGATTTTGATGAGACCTTTGCACCTACATGCCGTATGACTACTGTTCGGAGCATTTGTGCACTTGCAACCCATCATGGTTGGAATGTACATCAGTTGGACATTAAAACAGCATTTCTAAATGGTGACTTCCATGAAGAAGTGTATGTTTTTCAGCCCCGTGGCTTTGTGCAGAAAGGGCATGAAAACTAATAGTGCAGGTTAAAGAAGGCATTATATGGTTTAAAGCAAGCACCACGTGCTTGGTATGAGAAGATACATGCCTATCTGGTTGCACATGGTTTTGAGAACAGTCCAACTGAAAGCACCTTATATCTTAAGCGTGCTAATGATGTGCTTTTGATCATTGTTGTCTATGTTGATGACATGCTGCTCACTGGTCCTATTGAGAAGCACATTGCTGATTTCAAGGCTGATTTGCATGCCTCATTTGAGATGTCTGATTTGGGGCATTTGCATCACTCTTTGGGCATTCAGTTTATGCAAGTTGATGGTGGAATGGATTGTGTCAAACGAAATATATTGACACATTATTGCAGCGTTTTGGCCTTGAAGACTGTAAGCCTATTGCCACTCCTATGGAGACAAGTTTACGATTGAGTCTTCATGATGCTGGAGATCCATTTGATGCTGTTCTCTATCAGCAGGCTGTTGGATGCTTGATTTACTTATGCATTACTCGGCCAGATATTCAGTTTGTTGTCTCACAGATGAGCAGCTTTATGCATTGCCCAAGAGTCACGCATTGGAAGGCGGTTAAGCGCATCTTTCGCTACTTGAGTGGTACTCGGCTACTTGGGTTGTTTTATCCCAAGGGGGGATCACTACCGCCAGATTTGAATGCTTTTTCTAACTCAGATTGGGCTGGTTGCTATGACACTCGTGTGTCCACCAGTGGTTTTTGCTTCATGCTTGGTAGCTCATGTATATCTTGGTTGAGCAAGAAGTAGCCTACTGTGGCCACTTCGAGTTGTGAGGCTGAGTATAGGGCAGCTTTCACAGCGATTGTTGAGTGTGTGTGGCTCAGATGCCTTATGGCTGATTTGGGTGTTGGCCAGTCTTCTGCCACCACCATCTTCACTGACTGTCAGAGCGCATTGGCAGTTGCGAGGAACCCTGTGTTCCATGCTGGCACTAAGCACATTGAGGTGCATTATCACTATGTCAGGGAGAGGTTCTCTGCTGGGGAGATCAGCTTGGCATATGTGCCCACGAAGGAGAACATTGCAGACCTTTTCACGAAGGCTCTGCCTAGGGAGAAGTTTGAAGCTTTCCGCAAAGCTTTGGGCTTACTTCCTTTTGTGGAGTGATTTCCACATAGCTTGGCACTTCCTTATACATGAGTGCCAACTCCTTGTTCACCGCATCACTCCCAGGGGGGATTTGTTGATATATTTAGGTAGTGATGTGTGTGAACACACTAGGACCGCCGGGGCACTTTTTTCCCTCTTTAGGAGGTTTTTTTCCCCCGGCTTGTATATACGCCTATTGCCCTAATGGGCTACTTATCTTTGTACATTCTCTAGTAATACATTCAGTATTGTGTGTTTGTGCTCCAAGCTTCTTCTTCTTCCTTGTGCTGTTCGCATGCTCCTGCAGACGTCTAACTCCAACACTACCAAATGTGAGAAGTGGAGAATGACATGCTTAGGACTCACCTCCGAGCCTATTTATAGACCTTGCCTAGTCACCATCTAGAGTCCTCTCTAAAGTTCCTCTACTCATCTGGCCATCATGAGTAGCTACCTCATATGAACTCTCTGGCTTTTGGCCTTAGCTATCCCCAAGCAAGGAACTTCTCGTTTCTAACAGGATGTAAATCTCTAGAATATAACACTCTCTCCCCCTTCCAAAGATCATTGTCTTCAATGATATAGAAGGAGCTATAGACTTGGGAATCTAAATTTATGATTCCAAATACGAAGAGTAGAGTGTGCTAGGTGTTTGAAATACTAGATAATCAAAAAGTAGAAAACTTTTATCTCTGCTTCATATCTAGCATTTCCACTAATAAATAGTAGTCCTTCCCTTGGGCATACTATAGGAATCCCTCTAAGGCCCAATGAGCCCCTATGTGCACAACATAAATACTCAGAATATCCTCAGAATCCTTATGCCTAGACCTTGACCACTAACTTTTGATGGCTTGTCACCTGTAGAGACCTTGGTAGCTTGCTCTTGTCTCCCTGAAATAACCACTGACAGCTTGTCACATGGTATAATTGTGAAAAATCTCTTACTCTACTAGAGTAACATAAAAATACTATGCTCAACCAAAACAATTTGATTACGTCCCACTCTCTTTGGACGAATACTAAAAAAAATGGAAATCTTCTCCAAGTAGTGTTTAATCTCTAAGATCAAGTAAATCTGCTTGTTTTACTCACTGTAATGAAATAAAACTCAAGAAAATCTCATCATGATCCAAACTATGAATCCAAGATGACAATCTATCAATGATCCAGACTATATACCAAGATATCAATATGTCAATCTATAAACTATGGACCAAGATATCAATATGTCAATGATCCAAACTATGGACCAAGATCTCAATCTCTCACATCCAAACTATGGACTAAGATCTCAATCACTTACATCGAAACTATGGAACCAAATCTCGATCTATCATACATAATAATCCAAACTATGGATCAAAATATCTCCCATACAAATTAAATCCCAATCCACTTTGTGGAACTAAGTCCATTATGTCAAGTGAAGACGTACTAAGAAAGTATAGCAACTACTGGAACTACCATCACCTTCTTAATAATAGCATGCAAGATGTTCCAAATGGATGAAACTTGCTTTATCCATGACCTCCATCTGGTCATCAGTATGATCAAATCATTCCTAACTAGGAATGAGGTGTCTCAAGTAAACTACTGTAATAATCTGGCACTCCCATATAGAATGAGGACCATAATATGAGTCCACCAAATACACTGAAAAATGATAAGTAGATGTGCACACACTCATGGCCCACTAGGCTAAGCATCTAGCTCACCTCATACCCAGGCCTATCCTAAGGCATATCAAATAAAGTAGTACATACTCTGTGAATTTCTTCTTAATGCAATTGCCTATTCATAGTTCTTATGTACAAAACTTGCCTTTCTGCTTCTAGGCTACTAATCTACGCACTTGCCTTGTTTATGATCACATACAGAGTGACTGTCTCAGTTGCCCCTCTGTTTTCCAATAATAAGAGAATCATATGACTGAACTCCAAATCATATCAAAAATATAATCTTAGAGACTTCTCTCCCATACCTTCTATCCTACACCTAGGTAGAAAACAAAGTTTGATGTTCCATACCACCAAACTTTATACCCCACATAGATGCACATATGAGATTAAAGTCAAAAAAAATTTTCAAAAAAATACAAGAATCGATTGGTGAGTATGAACAACCATAAATAATAATAAATGAAATTATGAAGTGTTCTTGAGTGTTTCCTTCCCTTTATGGAAAGAACATAGTCATTCCTATGACTCTATCACTCATAACTATCTGTAACATCAACTCATCTTGAGTTGCGAAATGAGAAACTATATGATAAATCAACTCAACTAGAGTTGTGAAGGATGCGGCTTGCATGGAATATCAACTCATGCTACTTGAGTCAAATATTGACTCACAATAAATTGTAATTTATACAACTTGTATCAATCCAAAATATATGAAATGAGAATAACTACTAAAGATCTCCTGTTCCATGCTCTCATGGCACTATATATATTCTCGAAAATTTTGATAGAGTTTCCTCTGTCGTACTAAGAATGGTCTCCATAAACCAATGATCAATAAACACATATCTAGTGCATAGATCGCTCATGGTGATCACACCATCGCAAAAAAGTATCATGAAAACCGGTGGAAATCTTTTCCTTTTAACAACATCTCTTGCATAAAAAATTCCCAATAGTAGCAGTTTGAAGCTTACTTTTAACTAGATTTTACTCCTGAAAAATATATGAAATTGTTCACTCTTATTTAGCCTTACTCAAGCTTTCATTAGGCTCAAAAATCACTTGATTTGGATATTTTCTCAGAGTTTTATAGCCATTTAATTGGAAAGGTCGAACACTTGATGACCAACTCTGAAAATGTACAGGGTCATCTTCTTGAAGCCCTTAGACTGATCAAACAAACTCCAAATTCTATTTTTTTTGTGCCCAACTCCAAAAACCTTATCTAGTTTGGTCTCACAAAATTTCAATTCACATTGCAATCAAATACGCATTCAAAAGTATAATTCTATCTCTGCTACACCTTTGCTTAGGTGAGCCTAGAACAATGCTGCTACACTTTTATAATATCTTCTAACTATGAAGATAAATTCCAAAATCATTCAATTTTGGGTATAGCATAGGGTCTATACTAGAGAAACTTCTCCAGCAAAAATTTTTGAAATTGAAGTTTCCAATATGAAAATATCATGTGCTCATCGCACACATGTACCACTCTTTGGAAAATCCTTGCCAGAGATTGGTATGAGAAGAATAGGTCATTTGACCTACCACTTGATATGCAATTTCTTCCAAATTATAATAGCATACAGCTACTACTATCTTATTTTACTGATATAAGGTTCATAGTATTTGGACATTTGGATCTTTCACAATGACCAAAATATTAAGCCTCTATACCTGCAATATTTTAAAAATTTGTAGAACCTAACTTTTATTCTTTTCTTTATATCTCCTAAATGGAGAAACATTTCATCTTGAAATTTTGTACACACCATCTGGAGCTATGTACTTAATGCAATAAAAAAAAAATCATCCAATTCTAGTAAATGATCTAAGAGAACCAATCACCTCTAGGTGACATGATCTTTGGTCATTTCATGAATTCCAGAGGCTTCATTTTAATGTGTATAGATTATTTGACCTATCAAATGATCTCTAAAAATAATAAAACTTGGTATGCACAAAATACATCTAGCAAGATTTCATTTCCAACAAAAATCATTCCATTTAGATATACCAATTAAAAAAATTTCCTTTGTAAAAGGCCTTTGTCGATTGTTTCAGGCCTCTACCTCTATTAGCAGCATGTTTAGTGCAGAGGTCATTTGACCTATCTAAAAGTCTCCAAATTACTTCAAAATTGGTCGACTTAAAAAAAATCATAGGTTCTACTTGCCCTCCATATTGCAATAAATTTGGGCATTCCCTCAAAGAGCAGCATCCAAATCTCTATGAGGTTGCTACCTCACTAACTATTTGCTCAATTATTTTTCTAAATCTAAAAAATGACAAGCCATGTTGTTGGCAAGGCACCAAAGAGCTCACAAGACAAGGAAGCCAAAGAAGGGAACCAGAGCGGAGAGAAGGCACAAGCAGACTAAGTAGTCAATGAAGATCTTGCAAGTAGGCCATTCAAAATTTTCCAAAACAACATCTTCATAACAGTAATTCTCATCACTACAAATCATTGTAAATACCATTTCACCTTTTTGTAACTCTATTTTGTGCAAGCCGAGGAGTCCTTCAGCTTGAGGAGTATTAGAAGTATCATCGCACCAATTTTCATGATTTTTAGACTCCGTTTGAGCCTCCAAATAGGCCTTAGAACCTAATTTTTAACTAGGCCGGATACTAGGTCTGGACAGGGCCAAAAGCTAGTCAGAAACTATAAAAAGAGCTAGAGAGCTAATTTTTGAGGTTAGATTGTAATAGATTTGAACTTGTATGAGCACTTTTGAAGTAATCTAAAAGAACTCCATTGTCTTTCTCTTTGTCTTGCCGTGTGTGCGTGTGTGTGTGTATGTGTGTGCATGTTAGTTTGCTTCTCACTCACGCACTTGTGCCATCACTTGTTCGAGGTCTTCATACCATCCTCACATCTTCTCGGATTGACATTAAAGGAGGTGCTACTCATCACTGAGCTACAACAAATTTTGGCGCCGTTGCCGGGGATCGAGCTTTGAGGACGAGCGTGTGATGGCAAGATGTAGAGTTGAGGCGTTGGAGTCATAGGTAATTTCTTTACTTTTATCTATTTTCTTTTGTTTTCATCATCATCATCATCACCATCATCATCCTCACCATCTCCCACCTCCATCTCCATCATCGCAAAAAATTTGAGTTTTTAGTCATATCACCATTCCCACACCATTCCCCTCATTTCATTTGTGAGACAGAGCAAGAGAGAGTTTGTGTGTGTGTGCTATTCTGTGTTTTCTGAGATTTTCTACAGGAATCAGCATCCCCAGCAACTGCACGAGCTCCGGCAGGTAAAAAATCTAACTATGCAGGTCCCGAGGCATTGACCTCTGTCAATCGCGACCGACAGAAAAGTTGACTTTTTTGCAAAACAAAGTGCATAACCATGATGTGTAGGCCTAGGGCATCCTAAATATGTGTTTGAAATTTTATATGTCTCTATTTTCTATCAATCGCGATTAACCTGTCAATCGCGATCGACAAACAATGATGAACAACTGCCGATGGCTCTATCAATCATGACCGACACCTCGATCACGACCGACTGACCACGACCGGCAAAATTTGCGCGTGTCGCGTGTCAATCGCGATCGAGCCATCAAGCGCGCTCGACCCATCAATCACGATTGACAGCCCGGATGGACCTGTCAATCGCGACTGACCTAGTCAACGACTATTTGACCACGATCGATAGACCCCTCGCGACGGACCTATCAATCGTGATCGACCCATCAATCGTGACGGACAGAGTCAACAACCCTTTGACCATGATCGACTAAATTTTCGGGCCACGTGTCAATCGCGATTGACCCATCAATCGCGACTGACAGCCACGACGGACCTGTCAATCACGACCGACAGGACGATCGCGACTGACATATCAATCGCAATTGATAGACCACTCGATCGCGATTGACGGGCAAATTCGGCTATTTTTTAGGGCAAAGAAAGTTCGTCTATTTTGGGGTATTATTTGGGCAACATTAGAAATTTTTTAGAGCATTGTGAGGCCACTACACAAAGTATTTTGAGAAGTCATGTTTGCCTGTTAGCCTGTTTGAACCCTGTTTTAACCCTAGAACCCTGAACGGTCATAACTTTGTCATACGAAATCTGTTTGCTGTGATTTTTGTTTTGTTGGAAATCTCATGGGGAGTACAACCAAAATTTCCACTGGTTATAGTAAAATTAATATCAGGATTATTAGATATAGTATTTTGAAGTGACCATACCTAGGGGGAGAAAAACTAAGGGGTCTTTAGGATTGTTTTCCATAAAGCCAAAGCACAGTTTGATCTCTGGATTGCATGAATGAACATGGTGTGTTGTATCAATGGAATTCAATTCTTGAGCTAACTTTGGGACTTTTATAGGCCTTTTGAGAGCATCGAACGGTACTCAAAGCAAGAGTAAGTGCAAGCTTGGGAATACGCTTCCTGGGCATACAAGGGCAATTGAGGAGAGAAACAAAGGTTGGAAATTCTAAACACCCTCTGTCAATCCCTAGCTTAGGCTAAGTACGGATAGAGGTTTTGATCAATTAAGGATACGTTAGGCACGACCAAGTCCAGGAACTCTAATCACTCAAGTGCAAGTACCAGGAGATTATATTTGTGATACAACCTAAGGGAAAAGAATTTAAATTGAGCGACCACACTCAAAGTACAATAAAACTTAAGTGTTCCTTGCAACAAAGATTGATTGGACAAGAAGTGACACCCTAAGGAAAATTAAAAAGAACAAGTGACTAATACAAAAGAACTCTGCAAGGAAAATTGTACTTGGGAAATTTGGGAATTATTCAATTGGGCTTATGAACCTTAGATAAGGACGACACCTAGGAAGAGATAGACAGAGTCTTAAGTCTTCTGAGGCTAGTGTCAATCATACTGCTAGGTCTTGGGCCCAGCAGTTGAGCCATTATTCGCACTACCCTAGCTCTGAAACTAGTGAGTCTGAGATGTCCCACGGTATGGAGAGACCTACAGGAAGTTCAGGTGTGCCATATTTACATAGGGTAGAAGGCCCCTACAAGATGGAGCTGGAATACCTTAGGACCAACTGATTAGGTGCTAGCATCAATGAGGACGGCCTAGGAAGATCTGTGGTCCAGATCAAAAACCCAGATCAACCCATTGGACTAGAACGTCCAGCAATCAAATTTAAAAATGGAGCAAACTTGGACAAAGAAGGAACCATATATGTAGTCACCAGTCACCCAGACAGGTCAGATGAATTCGGAAATGTGATCCCAGAAACGGACTTAGGTGACCTAGAGCAAGGGAACATGGGTGTAGAACCTAAAACTCCTCGAGGCAAATCAGTTCTCACTAGAATTCTCACACCAGAATGGATCCCCCAGGACAACAAGAGCATAGATCTACTCTTGAACCGAGAAACTGACGAAGCCTTTTGGAGGTATAAGTCTGACAGGAAGGATCACTATTTATGAGTTCAAAGATCCGGATAGCCCAAGCAAAGTGACCTATCTAGACAGTACTTCAGAGAGGATCTTTGTGGTCACAGAACATGGTAGACATGCCTACACTTGGAAGGGGGAATTTATTTTTTCCCAACCAAGATCTAATGTCCCTTTTGGCCACCAAGGTGCTGGAACATCCCAAGCTCATGGCGCTCAAAGGGATAGAAGTAGAGATAGGCCAGAAGTGAGCTTTGCCAACCCAGTAGGAAGAGAACGAGTGCAAACAGAGATGAATAGAGAAGAAACAGAGAGAACTAAAGTTCCAAGGAACTTAAGAAATGCTGAGGCCTAGAGAGCACACGAGGACTTTGAGACCTACACAGCTAGTTAAGTCCATGAAGAAATACTTCGATGGAACTGGAGACCCTTATGATCATGTGGCCGAATTTAGGCAAGTCTTAAGAGCTGAACAAGTGGAGGATCTATTCACGCAGTACAATGCCTTTGGTCTAACCCTTAGGAACACCGCTCTTACGTGGTTTCAACCACTAAATGAGAGGCACTTCAGAAACATAGACCAACTTCTAGAGTCTTTCATTACTGAATTCTCTAAGAGTGGCATGAGGCATAACACTTCCTCACTGATTCATAGCTTCAAGCAAACCCCTCAAAAGACGGTCCGACTTGAAGGAAGAAGGTTTAGGCAATATCTAGAGAGATGTCCGATTCCTGAGCTACCCACTCCTGCCAAACAAGTGGCATTATTCCTAGATGGACTGCTAAGTACAAAGTTGAGATCATACGTGTACTTAAAGGACCCGAGGACCATAGAAGAGTGTGTACGCATGTGCATCGACATCGAGGATAACCTAGGGGAGGAATTGGAACTTTCAAAAATCTACAAAGTTTCAGATAGTTCTACTAGCATCTCTTCCACGCAATCCACATCAATTGAGGAACTCGCTGAGAAAGTAGCTCAAAAACTAGGTGTCTCTAGCAAACAAATCCCAAGATTTGCCCTAGTTAAACGGTGTTATACTTGTGGAGGTGACCATATGGTGAACGTATGTCCCATCATGGCTCAACCCCAAGTGAGTCCCAGTAGCCAATACTGCACCATATAATGGAGATACACTAATCACACGGCACAAGATTTCCCATACAATAAGCAAGCGGTTCGGCAAACCTACCCTCAACCATATCCACAACAGGGCAGATATCAGAACCAGTACCCACCACAACAGTATGCTAGGCCTCAACAAACCTACCAGCCACAATATCAAGCCCAGCAGGGACCTCAGCCAGTGCTAGCACGACAACCTCCTGCTCCAGCCAATGTGATCCCAATAAAGTATGCAGCTGCAAAAGAGAACCTGAACAGAGTCATAGTGCCAGTAACACCATTGCTTTCAGAAAGTGACCCCAGTGAACATATTTTTGATTCTACACATATTGATAGCCCCCAGGCTTACTACATGCAGTCTCCTGAACATGGTAAATCCTACTATAGTGAAAAACCGAGTGAACGTAGTTGGGATCCAGAGTATGCAAACATCAAGTACACAAATCCCAACACTAGACCTCAACCTAGGCAGGTAAGACCCCCATTCCCTAGAGGACCATGCTATAGATATCAAGGAGATCACCTTATTCGTGATTGCCCAATGCCTGCACCTACACAACCCCAATCAGTAACAATACACGGCTTTTGTCAAGATTGCGGAAAGGAGCATCTCTTACGAGATTGCCCAAAGAATCCCAATAATACGCCAAAAATCACTCCAATTAATGTTATTGGGTTAGTAGTAGATGCTACAGGAAGTGTAACTTCCACTGCACCAGTACAGGTGGTCACTAGAGCTCAGGCTTTGCAGTAGAACCAAGGTTTAGGTCAAGAAAAGAGTGTAGAGGTTAGTGAAACTGAGAGCATAGCCAAGAAACGGTCGAGAGCCTGGAAGGATAGCGAAGAGAGAATGAAAAGAAAATGGTCTAAAAAGATGAGCGACTTAGAAGAAAGCATAAGAGAAACGAATTTAGCCAAAATTGTTGAACTCACCTCTCAAACAAACTCTCACATATCACCACCACCTTCATCCCTATCACTGTCTAATCCACCACCTTTCAACCCACCTCATACCATTCCGCCACCCCCTAGAGTAGCATCAGTATTAGCTGACCCCACTCCAGAAGACATAGACATGATGCTTAAGGCATATCAGGCCAGAATCCAAAAAGGGCCAAATGTGACAGATCACGACAAGTGCTACCCTAGAGCTGACTTAGAGATAGAAAGAACCAAGCTTTGTGTGAAAATGGTCGCATTGGCTCATGTTTGAAGCTAGTCGCCTCTTCAACTACTCTTGCTCAGCTAAGGTACAATTGCACTTAGATGGATTATTAGAGAAGTTAGAGAGCATAATTGCAAGATCTGCTAAGGAAGGAAAAAACCAAGGAAGAGATAAGGCAAGTAAAAGAATAAGCATTCCCCCACAGGAAGCATATGTGCCTAACTCCACACAGCCAGACATCTCCTTCTATGAATCCGTACACACTAGAATTCCTCCGAGAGATCCAAGAAGAGAAATGGGCAAAAGAGAGTGAAGTCCCTCCTCCCATTGAACTTGTGGATGATGCACATGATCAATTCCCACAAGATATTCCCTCCATTTATGGAGAGCAGGAGAGTGCACAATCTCAAGAGAAATTAGACTTTGAGTCTAATTCTTTACATGAATTACCCCAATTCACAGGCCCATGGGAAGCTAAGTCTACTTGTATGAGAGCACCCACGGTCATGGTACGAAACGAAGACTTAGTCATACCTAGGAACATGGAGGTAGTAAATAATACTAAAGTGCAGTGCAATCTCACTTTAGAAGAGTTACCCAAAGTTAGGCCAAAACTATGGAAACATGTAGCCAAAGAAGTGCCAGAGATAGCTAAACCGCGTTCCCAGGTAGGTTCTCATAGAACAGTGCCAGAAATTCCTCTAGATAAGATAGGAGATATGAGTGAAGGAGAAGAAGGAAACTCCACCCACATCACCACTTGACTCCACATCATTCACGACTCCCTTTCCCTTCCTCCTTTCCCCTGCATCCTCTCCTTTCCCTGCATTCTATGATGTAAATAATGTGTTTTCAACGTTACATCAATGTGTGTACCAACTACAGAGTGAGTATTAGGCTCTCGAAGACCGTCATCGTCAACTAACTATGAATCACCAACAACTACAGAGGCGGCTTACAACTATAGAAGATGAAAATGCTGACCTCAATCAATGCTACACCACACTCGAACAGGCCCATCAAACCCTCCTGGAGACACCCCAACCATCACAGTTGCCAGGCATCAAACAACTCGAAGCTTTACTTGAAGTCTACCAAACAGATAATCTAAGAGTCCGGCATAATTTGACCCTACTCAAGAAACACATGGCTACCGCCCTGGAAGAGAACAAGTGTCTGCAGAAGCAAAATGAAGAAAACCTAGAAGCCACAATGGAAGGCTCCCCCACGAGATCGACTCAGAACAATTTAAAGCCGTCCCCTCAGATACAATGAAGACAATCCTGGAAAGCTATGCCGATCTATTAGAGGCACATGATGATCTGGAAAAGGAACGGGATGCACTACGCCGCCAGCTCAGGGAACAGGAGGAACAACCCAAGGTCTTAGAGACAACCTCGACTTCAGAGGAGGTAAAGGCATTAACAGAGCAGGTGGTAGAATTGCGGAAGAAGTTACTGGAATATGAAATACAACCCTCTCCAGTTATAGAAACAGAGTCAGATGAATTGGTACCCATTGAGGTGGATGAGTCGTACGAGGAACCATATGTTCCTATGCCGATGCCAAGAGTTCAGCAAACCTCGGAAGGAATGGACACCCTGGAAGTCGAAGTACTCGAATGGCTTCAGAAACTCGCAAAGACAGCTAAAACCCATGAAGATCGAGTGGCAGTTCAAATCCAATCAATGGCTAAATTGGAAGTCACTATCATAAAGTCAAAATATTTCCGAAGTATGTCTCATCACAGATGGATAGGCACCAACGATGATCAGTATGTGCCATATTGTGTACTCTTGGCAGATTACAACGCAGAGATTCAACAACGATGTGGCAAGGCTCCAACATTTGCCACACAATTCGGCCATGACGATATCCCGGAGAGTGCTAAAAAAGGATCCATTCATCAACCTACCTGGTAGATACGACTCCTAGAAACTTACCCTGAAATGGTTCGTACCTGGAATAACATGCCGCTATTTATCAAATACAACCCTTGTTATGTTCTAGTCTTCCAAAGATGCACCTGGCCCGAGTTTACCATTGCTATCAAGGACGTCAAAGGCTGTGCAAAGTGGTTAAATTATGTCTATCTAGCACCTCCACAAGGACCTCCCACCGTTGCTTACATGATTTCTACAATCCGTCACTGGAGCCTTCGACTATGGAACACCCTTGATGTGATGGCACAGATGTGCATGAAGATCTTTGAATTAATGTTGATCACATTCAGAACATTCAAAAACATCAAAGACCCCGATTTTTCAGGAGTTGGCTTCACTACAGGCAACCTAGATCTGGTATATGACATGAGCACCACCCCCTCAATAAAGGTGATATATGCTTGGCACGCAAGAATAAAATACCTCCCAGCTTGCTTCAAGCAGACCTTCGAGGAGATGTTCATCACAGGGTTCTGCGAATATCACTCAGAAATATTCATACCCAAGCCCTCACATCTCCTCCAACTATTCGCTGTGTAGAGGACCATCCACTCAGATCAATTGCGGGTGCCACATCCAGACGTTCCAGGTGCAGTCGATTGGGATGCATTGTTAACAGACCTAACACGGGGGCTACGACTAGAAGAACACCACCTTGCTTCAGATGTGGTTCAATACTATGTCCAACGCTCAGCTCGACAAGGGTCTGTCAGAGACGACAGACGCGAGAGAGGGGGGGGGTGTTGGTGAGCAGTCAAGGCACCGAAGGACTCACAAGACAAGGAAACCAAAGAAGGGAACCAGAGCGGAGAGAAGGCACAAGCAGACGAAGATCTGGCAAGTAGGCCATTCAAATTTTTCCAAAACAACATCTTCATAACAGTGATTCTCATCACTACAAATCATTGTAAATACCATTTCACCTTTTTGTAACTCCATTTTGTGCAAGCCGAGGAGTCTTTGAGCTTGAGGAGTATTAGAAGTATGATCGCACCAATTTTCATGATTTTTAGACTCCGTTTGAGCCTCCAAATAGGCCCTAGAACCCAATTTTTAACTAGGTCGAACACTAGGTCTGGACAGGGCCAAAAGCTAGTCAAAAACTATAAATAGAGCTAGAGAGCTCATTTTTTAGGTTAGATTGTAATAGATTTGAAATTGTATGAGCACTTTTGAAGTAATCTAAAAGAACTCCATTGTCTTTCTCTTTGTCTTTCTCTTTGTCTTGCCGTGTGTGTGCGTGTGTGTGTATGTGTGTGCATGTTAGTGTGCTTCTCACTCACGCACTTGTGCCATCACTTGTTCGAGGTCTTCATACCATCCTCACGTCTTCCCGGATTGACATTAAAGGAGGTGCTACTCATCACTGAGCTACACATGTGAATCCTTATGATTAGACATACTCATGAATTCTCTTGGATGGATTATGACATCGAGACATATCCATGCATTTAATTATCGTCTAGATCAATGCAAATCAATTAACCATCCAAATCGTCTCGTTGAAAAAAACTACTCTTTACATAGTATCCACCTTTTAGTGAAAGTGAATATCTATGGATATCATTCTATTCATTTTGCTTCTTGCACATTCATTAACCTCATTAAAAAAATCACATACAAGCATTTAACGCTTGTATTGATGATCATAACCATAGCACTCTTGTGCGGACTCAAAATAAACTTCTATATCAAGTACATAGACTTGCATGAAGAACAATTCATGTGCTCATGCGTTACTAGATGAAAACACATCTTAGTTGTTCTTGATGTATGTAATAAAGTAAGTCTATGATCCAAGGGTCTGGCCGGTTCAGACAGATCTGAAATCGGATACCGTTTGGTCATCCGTGTGTATGACCAAAGATCTCGAGTTTAGACTTACTAGGAGGTCTTGTGCTCTTGTGAACAAGTGAACCACTTAGCTTAGTGGTTAAGTCTCAAGGATGTGAAGGACGAGGTCTTGGGTTCAATCCCCATGAGGTACATGGGAAGAGTATTTTGCCCAAAGAGCTCTAGAACCTTCTAGAAGCATCCACTGGACACTTGGCGCACATGCAGTTACATGGCTGACACTTGGCTGGTTAGTATCCACCTGCCCAAGAAGGTAGTCCCCTGGAGAGAGCTATATATAGAGGCATTTGGTTGGGAGGAGAGTCATCTCTCTAGCATGTGGTGGTCGTAATCTTCGTTCTATTGCATTGGTATCAGAGCCAAGCTCTCATGGTGACCTTGGGGGACATCATCACCTTCATAAGTTCTTATCGAATTTTTGTATATCCTTTCTTATACATGCGTCTCTTCTACTTTCTTGGTTCGCGTGCACGCATATCCATGGTGGCGACAGCCTTGGCTAAGGAGTTTAGCAAAAGATATCTTCATTTTCTACTGCGAGCCAGGGTGATCGAACCCCCGTCCCCCCGATTGGAGCACGCTGCTCTATCTAGAAGAGCATCACCGTCCACGTGAAGTATCTCCGCAGCAAATTCTATTGATGGGAGTTTGCGTTGAAGAAGATTCAAAAAGATGTGTTCCCTGGTGCAGGGATCGGGATTCGAACCCCTGCCCCCCCAACTGAAGGACGCCCGCCTATCCATACTGCCGACGGCGGTTCACGCTCCATATGCCTGCAGAGAATCATTTTCTCTTGTAATCGAGCGCTGCAGCAGATCGTAAGAAAGAACAAATAAAAAGCCACTCTTCTCTGCTTCCGCCCGATAGATTTGAACCCAGGCGGCCAGATTGAGAGGAAGTCGACGTGACCAAGGCGCCAAGGAGTTTTCCTTGTCATCTATTGGGAAGACACTATTCTAATGCAGTAATCTGCTCAGAAGTAGTAGCCAAGTTTTTTTTCTTATCCATCCAAGGAGCCAAATCAGTTGTTGCAGGCCGAACCCGAGGAGAATTCCTGTTTGAAACAAAGCAATAACCAAGGAGAATCAAGGATTGAGCAAAACTTGAAGGAAGAGGAGCTGTGGAGTGAAGATCCGGAGGCCTTTTGGTGATCAAAGTCAAACTAACTTTGAATTCGGACCAAAGTCTTGAGAGAAAAGCTCTTCCAAAGGATCAAGGGAAGGACGTAGCTCTATGTGGAGCTAAGTATTTTCCAGTTTCTGCTTGATCTTAATGCTTGATTTATCTTGTTTTCATTATTCTACACTTAATCCTAGATGCATATGGAAATAGCTAAGATTTCAATCGATTAAGTCTAGATTAGGATAATGAAAACAATCAAATTCTCATTCCAAGCATTAGTTTGCATTAAGGAAAGACTTGATTTCAAAAAGATCCTTGTGCATCAAAGAATGTATTTTGGTAGTTTAAATACATATTTCCTTTCCATTGAGTAAGTTTTCTATTGCACTTCAAGGGTATGTTTTTATATCATAGTGCATTAGGACAAAGGAAAGGATATACATGCATCAGGATTGCATGATATACATTCTTAGTACAAGAAAAAATCGTGCATCAAGCTCATGCATGATTGTTGTATTATTTTTTTGGGCATGCAAAGAACATGCATGCATACGCATGTGAACATATGCTTTTGCATGTAGATACATGCATTTGCATGGAAGAATGGAATGCTGTTTGCAAGTAGATATGAAAATGTACTCTCTTAGTATTTAGCTTACTTTGTAAAGCTCGCAGTTTGACATTAGGGAAGACCAAGGACTGGTTAGTTGCAAAGACATACTAGTTCTAGTTTGCAACTCAAGTAATTAGTCAATTTCTTCCCAAGTCGATACTCTACTATCAAACATAAATACTTAATGAGAATTAAGTATGTTAGATGTCTTGCTAGGTATAAGTAAGCACTAGGAGAAAGTTAAGTAATAAATTTTCTTGATAACCAAGAAAATTTAATTACTTGCAAACTCTTTTGTGATGTATGATGACTCTTAAGTCCTGGATGTACTTAGAAAGTCATGCGGATAAAGCTTTAGTTGATTAGTTATATATTTTATAACTTCTCAAGCATCCCAAGGTTGGATGAGAGCATCAACTATATTTCCAAAGTTCCATGAGCACTCTTCTATTTAGAAGATTTCGAAAGTTTTAAAGAAGTTTCTTGTGGTTTCAAGATTTGTATCTCATGATGAAACCTCGGTAAGTGACTTTTTGGAATTGAGATATGAAATAGTCAAGCCTTCTATTTCATGTGAGATCATTCTCCTACCATGTTTAAGATGAATTTATTGTTGGGAAGGTAGATGTTCCAAGTAGAGGATCTTAATTGATTCATGAACTCTTCCCAAAATACACATAAATTCATATTATATGATAGGTCCAAGGAATGATGAAGGCAAAACCTCTTTAGGATATAAACGTTTTGCCAAGATATAAAGGTACCAAGCTTTTATAAATTTTCATTTGATTTCATCCTAAGGGGTGATGGAAATCAAAGGTTAAACCTCAACATCAATTGATCCTTGATATCAATAAAAGGATGTTAGGTTCTATAGTTGCATCTCTGGTAAATGATGCAACTAGCTAAGCAATCTTTAGGAAATAATATAAGTTCCTAAAGACTTGAAGCAAGTGTGAACTTTTTATTTAGGAGTAGAAAGTTCCAAGAAATGGATCTTGAATCCATGAACTTCTCCTAAACAAGTTATAAAGTTCAAAGTGTTCATAGTTGCATTACTATTGGATCAATCATCAATAGATGCTTGGACTTTAAACATAATTTTGATTGGTGAGATATGTTTAAAGGACTCTAGTAACATCTGAAGATTGACCAATAATAATGAGTTTTGTATCAAACTCAAGAATAGAAGTCGATATCACATAAATGAAAAGTCAACTTAAACTTTCATACTGGCAAATGTGATATTTCGTCTCTAGTTTGATACTCAGGAAATAAATACAATTGAATCAGTAAATTTTTTGGATATTATTTGAAAGAAGTTCTTTCAAATGTTCTTTTTACAAACGATTCCAAGATGAATCATTAGACTGGAAAGCAAAAAATTCCAAGATGAATCATTTGCTTCAAATTATAGCCTAGTATTACTTGATAGGAATCAAAAAGTTCTTGAAAGAAAAATCTCCCCAGATGTGAGACTAGCATCTTTCAAGAAAAGTTATAGAGTAAGTAGTTCCCAGTAAATCCCTAACCACCAGTTTTGGTATTTAAGTCCAAATAAGTGATATAACCTAAAGGTATATCAAAGATTCTTAGCTTTGGAATCTGAGAGGCATAAGTGTATGCTTGGACTTGTGTAAAGGGAAAGATCTCTAAAATCCTGCAGGTAAGCAAAGAAGCTTTAAGATAGTTTTAAGAGATCTTAAAGATAAAGACTAAGTCTTTTTATCGCAAGATCAACCAGACTTGATCACTCTTGGCCATGATTGTCCAAGTAATATGCGATTAGAACTACTTTGTAGATTGCCCAAGTATTGGCAATAAAATTCCTTTTGGGAATTATTCACTCAAGTTCCATTTATTGAATGGAAAAAATTGTGAAAAAAGTAAACTGTTCCAAGTCTGAACAGAGTAAAGAAATTCCAAGAATGTAGTCTGCAACCGTGAAGACGGTACTTAAGTCTGTGGAAGGTAAAACATAAGTGTTTGCCTATCCTTAAAGGGATTTTGGTACAAATCCAGAAAGCATGAGCGGATGCTTAAGACTTAAGCAGTAAAGAGATTCCTAAATAAAGTCCCCGGGGTAGGTACCTAAAGCAACAGTAAAGAAAGGAATCTAAAGACAAGAAGTCAAAAGCTCTTGTCGCTACAAAGTTGGTCAAGGGAAAACCAATTGAACTTGAATTTGAGAAATTCAAGTACTTGGAATTTTGATTGGTTTTCATTTGAAAGCCCCAGTAAAGAAGAATTGATATTCTGTCATGAGGTTTTCAAGTTTCCAAGGCAAAGCACATGATTATGAGGTGATCATGCGAAGGAATCAAAACCTAGGAAAATCTAGTTAGAGGTAATGCCTGAAACTTCCAATTCTTGTAAAAGAATTGAAGAAATAAGGTACTCTATCAAGAGATGTTTAGACTTTAGGATAAGAATCACCCACACATTAATGTGAATATAAAATAGGGTGGTATGGGACACCAGATTTTATACTCAGATTGATGTAGGAAAGATGGAATGGGACATCGGACCGTGGGATGATGATATCTTTTAGTCCTAGTTTGGATTTTGAAGTTAGGTTTCATCCTCAAGGGAATTAAGACTTCAAGGAAAAGTTTAATTCGTAAAGGATGAAAGTAGTATCTTACGATACTTCAAGGTAACTTCAAGATTAAGGAAACTGAAGATATGAAGTAAGTAACTTCCAAGATCTTCTAAGAACACTTCAAGCTTAAGTGTTATTGATCAGAAATATTTGATAAATTTTTGAAAGAAGTTGGACTTTGATTTTGAGTTGATCTTTTCAACTTAAGATTTAATTGACTAAGTCAAGCATCAAGTTCCTAGTGTAACTTGATAAATTCACTCTTTCGACTCAAAGAAATGCACAAGAATTGCATTCACGATTAGGAGTCAAAAAGACTGAATGTGACATGAACTTAGTCTCAAGTGAAGCATTATTTGAAAACTAAACTCATCAATAGAACCTCAGTGGGTCGACACACTGATGTTGGTTACCACACTAGTATCTTGTGGTTGGATGATGTTTTTGATTTTCTTTGTATCTTTCTGAGAATCCAGCTTATTTCTCTGAAAGATAAAGACAATGCTTCAATATCTTGTTGAAATAGATCTTTGAAAAGTAAAAGTCCTGAGTCATCTAGTCTTTGACTCATAGCAAGTTTATGTATGTGCGAAGTTTGAATTGCTTGTACAAAGTCTTAGTTATCTCTTTCCGCTTTCCAAATCTTTTGGAATTGACTCAGATATGGTATCTGATTCCTTTTGCAAAAGACCAGGGATAGCCGGTTAGAATTAGATAACTAACTTGAACATCCTAGATAGATGTTATGTACAAGAACCTTTTCAATCTTCAAAAGATGATAAGTCTAAGTAGACTTATTCATTTGATTTTGCTTCAAGTTATAGCATAAATGATTTCCTGGAGTCCAGTATACTCTAGAATAGGGAAGTTAGGAATTGCTCATCAGATTGACAATTCCCAAGAACTTTCAGTTAAAAGTCTTTGAAAAAAGTCCTAAGTTGGACAATTTTCATTTTGAATTTGAATTGGTGAAGTTAGTATGGTTGATTCCACCGAAATGGTAAACTTTCTCCTACAGTTTACAAAGGATTTTTAAACTCATAAGGACAAAGTAGTCCTCTAGTCGGGTGAAAAAATCAAGTAACTGTTAGATAAAAGTAAACCATTGTACAGACATCTAAAGTTAGATGTATGGGACAACTACACTTCAAGTTCTCCAAAACAAATTCAAGTGAATCAAGAATTCTCAAAGTCTTGCGAGGGATAAGAATCCCACCTTTATTACTAAGCCCATGCACCAGTTATGCCTAGAAATGGACTAGTAAATTGAATCCACCTAGTTCACATGTTTGTGCCTAGATCGCACATCGAGAAACTGTGAATTAGCCAGGGATATGTGTTTAGATCCACCTTTATTATTCATTCACTATTTTGTACTTTGACTAGTTTATCAAAGTGCAAAGCGAGATAGTGTTTAGAATCATTTGGGCAAGGATGCCACCACAGAGATGAGACATGTTCTTCCAGTTCTAGAACATGACCATGTTCTTCCAGTTTTAGAACATGAGGCTCGGGGGTTGCCTACAGTATGTATATAGCTCTATTTTCGAGGACGAAAATCTTTTCCAAGGGGGAAAGAATGTAATAAAGTAAGTCTATGATCCAAGGGTCTGGCCGGTTCAGACAGATCTGAAATCGGATACCGTTTGGTCATCCGTGTGTATGACCAAAGATCTCGAGTTTAGACTTACTAGGAGGTCTTGTGCTCTTGTGAACAAGTGAACCACTTAGCTTAGTGGTTAAGTCTCAAGGATGTGAAGGACGAGGTCTTGGGTTCAATCCCCATGAGGTACATGGGAAGAGTATTTTGCCCAAAGAGCTCTAGAACCTTCTAGAAGCATCCACTGGACACTTGGCGCACATGCAATTACATGGCTGACACTTGGCTGGTTAGTATCCACCTGCCCAAGAAGGTAGTCCCCTGGAGAGAGCTATATATAGAGGCATTTGGTTGGGAGGAGAGTCATCTCTCTAGCATGTGGTGGTCGTAATCTTCGTTCTATTGCAATGTATATACCTTGTCCTTTACTCTTTAAATGCACAATTAGCCTATGCACGTTACCTATATCACATATCTCATGCTCAACCTAACTCATCATGGTGATACATAAAATTGATCTTCTATACACAGAAAATGCATCATGCATTTCAACTTTTTAACAATCATATCGTGTATGTATGCATGCATCCACTCATGCATCTTCTTCTCTACTTCTATCAATTCATATGCTTTTAGCTATGCACACATAAGACTTCCTCTCTCTCTCACAACACAACATCACTCTAGTTCTCACATGGCATATAACGCCATGTGGCTACAAAAGATTCAGCAACATTTCCCATGAAAAATGAAGCCTAAAAAGAATAATGATAACCATTACAATGATAGGCATCAACCAAGCGGTTGGCAGACCACTTTATTTACTCCAGAAACCTGCAAATAAAAGAACTTTTCCAACATGTGTTGTTGGGCACTACACTCCCTCATAACAAGGTCTTTTCTTGCTCCAATACCTGCACAAAGATCTTGAAACACACAACAAAGACTTGTACATACTTCTATGAATGAACATAAGTTAGTGTAGGTTCATGTGCATAAATGAATTCATGTAAAAACTATCGTTCATGCACATTGCAATGTTGCAAAATTATAAACTTTGATGTGAGAAGTATTCAAACGAATTTATTCGAGAGAAAAAATATGATGCAAATGTATAAAAAGCAATTCATTACTATCCAAGATGGTTCAAAATATGATTAGAAACTCTTAATTATCATAATTGGACACTCAAATCACTCAAAAAGAGTTTCTTGCTAGTCAATAGCCATCTAAAAGTTTGTGCAGAGATGGATTGCAATGGTCAAACTATGGCATATAACCAGTCAAACAAAAGATCTTGGAGTCTAGAATCCATATCATTTTGAATTTCTTGATTTAGATATTCTATGAGGAAGTTATGGCCAAAACAATGGAGCTAGGTGTGTCAGCAGCACACCTCTTTAAAGAAGTATGCAGAGAATTAAATACTCTCTATAGTGGTTTCTAGTTATCCAATTATAGCTTCCAGCCACTCATTGAAAAGCTCTTGAATTCTGCCCTTCTATAGCTAGTTGAATCATTCAATTCAGGCATCATACAAGAGAGTTATGGCCAATTTGGTAAAGGTAGGTATGCTAATCGTGCTCTTTCTTTACTCTTCTCTCTTTCTAATCTTTTTGTTCTCTCTCTAATCTTCAATTTCAGCTTCTCTCTTTCTCTTTGTTCATCCACTTTCTTGCTCCTTCATATCATTTTATCTCTTTCTCTCTACCTCTCTTTTTCTATCTCTTTCTCTCTACCTCTCTTTTTTTTCTTTTTTTTCATCTCTTTCTCTATCTTTCTTTTTCCTTCTCCTTCCTTCTCTTTCTTTCTTTCTCTTTCTCTCTCTTTATTTCTCCTTCTTCTCTTTCTCTTTCCTTCTCTTTTCTTCTCTCTTTCTCTCTCTTTCTTTCTATCTCTAGTTCTTCTCTTTCTCTCTTCTTTTTCTTTCTTTCTTCTCTTTCTTTCTTTCTTCTCTTTCTTTCTCACCATTCTCTTTCTCTCTCTTCATTCTCTTCTTCTCTCTGTATCTTTTTCTCTCTTTCTTTCTTATTCTATTTCTTCATGGATCTCCTTCTCCTCTCTCTCTCTCTCAACCTCTTTCCTTGGTGAAGAGGCATAGCATAACTATACAATATGGAAACTGACATCATCTATCATGAAATTGGTGTAGTCTAGTGGTTGGAACTCCTACCTCTTGATCGGAGGTGGCCACTTCAATACCTGACTATTGCAAGGTGACCTTGACACTCCATGAACTATAAAGTGAAGCAATAACCGACCTAAGAATGCGATTCGCATCACATGAAGTCTTCTTTTGCCCCATGAAGACATGTGGATCATGCATTTCGTCTAATTTCTGTGTTCTTTTATAGGCACAATAGCCGCACGCCATGGCTATGATGACTAAGCTCTACTCCCAAAGGGAAGAAGCCATCACAAAGAAGATCTTGACTCACGAATTCTCCATCAAGCTCTCCTCAAGATCTCTCTCTTTGCTCTCTTACCAAATGTGATAAGTGGAGAACGACATGCTTGGGACTCACCTCCCAGCCTATTTATAGCCCTTTCCTAGTCACCATCTAGAGTCCTCTCTAAGGTTCCTCTACTCATATGGTCATCATGAGTAGGTTCCTCGTATGAACTCTCTAGATTTTGGCTTTGGCTATCCCCTGAGCAAGGAACTTCTCATTCCTCCAAGCATGTACATCTCTAGAATATAACATTCTGCTTTGGGATCCATCTTACCTCTAACCTATGAAGGAACATGAGCATAAGCAATACGTCCAAAAATCTTACAATGATCTAAGCTTGGTCTTCTTCCATTCCAAGCCTCATATGGTCTCATGCCATTAAGTGATTTTGAAGGTGACCTATTAATTAAATAAGTGGTTATGGATAAAGCCTCAACCCATATGTAATTAGGTAAGTGCATCTCATTTAGCATAGACCTTGCAACTTCAACAATTGTCATATTCCTTCTTTCTATCACTCCATTTTGTTCAGGAGTGTACCTTGTAGTGATCTCTCTTTTGATTTCCCTCTCTTGAAGAAAAGAGTCAAATTCATGCCAGAAGTACTCTTCCCCTCCATCTGACCTTAGCCTTTTTAATGTCTTACCTATTTGATTCTCCACAAGAGCCAAATATCTTTTGAAACATGAAAATACTTCATCTTTGTGTTTCATAAAATATAATATAGTCCATCTATTGCAATAATCAATGAAGGAGACATAATATCATGATCCAGATATTGAAGCATCCTTGCTAGGTCCCCATACATCTATATGAACCAACTCCAAAAGAACTCCATGCATATATCCTTTCTTCATGAATGGTAACCTGTGAGACTTTCCAAATTGACATGCACTACACTTATAAATCATATGTTATTTTGACAAGTTAGGGAGTCCAAGTACACTTTGGTCCCTGGAAATTTGCTTTGATGATCTTTCACCAATATGTGCTAACCTTTTGTGCCATACTTCCAATTATGTGAGTCTTAGATTACCATAAGTAACGAGAGCAATGTTTCTAGTGTCTTGCAATTCAAATGTGAACAATCTATCTGTCTTTTCATCCTCTGCAATTCTCCTAAATCCTTGACTTGGATCTTAAACAAATGCTCATGATTTTGTGAACCTAACCTGCAGGCCTGTCTGCACAATGTGTCCTACACTTATCAAATTCTTTGTGATGGTAGGGACATAGAGTACCTTGCTAAGTAGGTTGAAAATATTTCCATCAGGTGCTTTCACAGTTCCTATCTTTTCCACCAAATCTCTTGTATGATCATCTATCTACACTTCATGCTTGATCCTTGGATCTTCTAAATCTAATACGAGTGCCACATTTCTTGCCACATGATTGGAACAACTTGAATCTATGTAGAAAACATGCTCATCATATTTACCTTGTGGCATGGCCATATTCATGATTAGCAATGAGTCCTCTTGATTTGAGTCTTCTCTGTAGTTATTCAAGTGTCTTCTTCCCCTATTGCCTCCTTGATAGTTTGAATGGTTGTAATTGTTGTGGTTGCCGTGGTAATTGTTGAACCTTCCTCTTGAGTAGCCATAACTTCCTCTATTGTATCCTCTACCTCTTTGATTCATGGAATTCCTAAAGCAATTTTTAGTTGTATGATTGGTTAATCCTTAAATAGAGCATGAATTAGAGTCTCGGGATCTCCCCTTGCCTTGCCTTCCTCCTCTACCTCTACCTCTACCATGCCTTCCTCGACCTACATAATTAGCTTGATGTGTACCTGTTTCATCATCCATTTTCTTTCGTTTCCCTTTGTTGTCTTTGGATTTGCTTTTATCGGTATAGAAAGTAGAAGTTTGATTGCCTTTGTAGCTTTCTCCATTATTGATAAGCTTGGCCTCTTGAGTAAGTAGTTGTACCTCTATCCAATCTGTCAATTGATTAAGGAAACCCATCTACCGTGTTTCTCCAACCTTGCTCTGATACCACTATGAAGAGATGGATTTGTACTTGATGAAGATAAAGTGGTGCTGCAAAAACTTTGCACCACAGCAGCCAAATGAACTCTAGAGATATGTGGTGGGCCCTTTTAGCTTGCCAAAGGATTTACTAAAAACACTATGTACCTTGGAAGATCATTGTCAAAAAGATGAATCAAAACAAATAGGTAGAAGTTGAATCAAGGGTTAAAAACTTGCTATTTTGGTTCATACACCTATTCAGTGTTTTGAGCAATTCTCTGGCCATAGCAGCAGTTGACTAAATAACTTTTGTCGAACTCTTATTAACTTATTAAGCTAACAATTATGAGTGATTCCATAAAAAATGATGGATTACATGAAGAGAAAAGAGCTTATCAAGTCATAGCATCCTCCCGATTTTCACGGGCTATAGCAGTCCTAAGACTAGTGAGCAAAGATCTATTAATATCTCAAGATTCCAAGACGCAATGGTTATGAGATTTTGTAAGCATATAATAGAGAGTGTGTTAAATCTCACATGAAATCATGGAAAGTGACCAACTATGCTTTGAGAACACACTCTAAGAAAATCATTGTTCTGATAGAGTACTAATAGAGAAGTAGAGTATGAAGAGACATTGGGGAATTCGAATGGACATATCTCAAAATTATGAACTCCAAATGAAATAAAACTTTGTGAGTATGTAGTAGACTTAGAGAGATAAATTAACTAAGTGATTCCTGAAAATTATCCATCATGCTCAGAGAAATCCTCTCTACAAACTCACTCAAAAAACTGAGAGATATGGCAGTGAACAGTACACTCATAAAAGCATGAAAATATGAACACAAATAATCATCAAAATGAATGTATATTGATTTTAAATTACAATGGACGTATTGATACATATGTGTGCCTTGAAATGACACTTTGATATGGCATGAAGCCCTGCTCATGGAGGTGTAAAAACGCGACTAAAAAACCATGTATATATAGTGATGTTTGGAGCCAAGATTTGAATTTTGAATCTTGCTCAGCTAAAACAAATCTCCTATCTTTTAGTGATTGATTGGTTCTCCAACCACTTCAATCAAAAATTTGTGGCTTCTCTTTCCTTTCTTCATCAAGTGGACTCAACCACTTTAGACTCCTTTACTTTCACATTAAGTAAAGACTTCAGAAATTACAAGAGATAGTTCACAAGTGAACTCATACATTGTCTTCACTTTAAAGCTTCTCCTATGACCTTGTGAGAATCAAGCCAATACTTAGGCTTGTCTCAGGGGAGCACTAGATTGTGCTATCTAACTACACTAGACAAGATTTTGGAAATATACTTTTGATTACAAGAACAGCCACATAGGGAAAATGATACAAGATCATGTGATTGATACAAGGAGCCCCACAACCTAAGACTGATAGGGATAGATAACTGATCTAGAAATGATACAAGAGATCTTGCAACCAGATATTGTAAGTATGGATCAAGATCTTTGGATTACAAGAAATCCCTTGAGGGAGATGAAGTAGATACAAGAAAAAACTCAGCAAGATCTCATAGTATGAGAGTACAAGAGGACAAGGCTAGATGTTCAGGATACAGTACTATACAAGACTAGAGCAAGAGACAAGACTAGAATTTGAACTCGGACTTGACAGTACTTACTTGGTGATCGGGACTCTTTGAGCTCTCAAGTCTCGCATTCACAATAGTGAGTATGTATGTGGCCAAGGCCTCCTTACATAGAATTTCAAGGGTGGTTCCCAAGGGCGGCTGCGAGTTGATAATGTCATCAATTATGTCAACAATCAGAATAGGATCTCTGAATGTCAGAATTTATCAAATAGATAATCAATCCTAGGGTTTTGGCACGTTCTGGATAACAAGCATTGGGTTCTCCTAATTCTGAACCAAACATGAGATATATCATTCACATGGAATCTGAGGTTCAGGATGGTTTCTCTTGTCCATGACAGAACTGAGCTCTTGTTATCAATGTCGACATGGCTAACTACAATCCATGGTATATATTTCTTGCTTTTCTTCCATATGTGTTTTTGTGTACATAAAGTTCACTCACTTAGTTTTATTTTCTATTGAAAGATACTCTCTCTTCCTCATGATAGAAATATCATATTATGTCTCATTTGTATAATTTTCAGTGTTATGACAGACATACAAGATTCTATCTCATGTGCATCATTCTCTCCCATTTGTACCATTTACTTCCTTAAGTACACTAAGTTTTGCTAGCATCATATGGATGCTATATATTTATATTTATCGATTTTTTTAATGAGGTTTTGTTTTTCATGTTCAATATTCTTAAGTTCCTTTAAGGTTATGATTTTTCCATTTTTTCGGTTAAACTTTATTACTATGATGCTCATGTATAGATTGATGATTTTTGTGTTTATGAGTATGATGTTTGGTTGAGACTCATAATTATAATGTTTATGTCGAGGTGCATGATCTTGATATACATGTTTATGATTATAGTGTTTATGATTATATGGTATTAGTTTGATTAAGGTTTATGATCTTTACATGTACTAGTCCATGATTGTTGTATATATATATATATATATATATATATATATATATATATATATATATATATATATATATATATATATATATATATATATATATATATAAGCACATTGCTATGATTATCATGTTTATGTAAAAGTTTATTATTATGATGATAATGTACAAGTTTTTATAGGCCTATTCCAAAAAAATCCTACATAAGCTTGCATAAACTCTTGAGCTATTTGTTTTTTTTTCAATTGTTTTCTTTGCATTTAAATTTACCAATTTATGCATGAGGTTTTGTTTTGCATGTTCAATATTTTCATTTCCTTTAAAGTTCTAGTTTTTTTGTTAAACTTTATGATTATGATGTTCATTATGGATTTATGAATATTGTCTTTATGATTATGATATTCAGTGAAGACTTATAATTATAATTTCTATGTAGAGGTCCATGATATTGATGGACATGTTTATGATTATATTGTTTATAATTATAGTGTTTATGCCTATATGATATTAATTCGGTTAAGGTCTATGCTCTTTATATGTACAAGTCCATGTGGTTTATGTATGTGTTTATGCATAGGGTTATGATTTTCATGTTTATGTAAAAGTTTATGATTATGATGCTTATGTACAAGCTTTTCGAGGCTGATGTTGTATAGGCCTATGCAAACACAAGCCTACATAAAATTGCATAGGCTTGTGCGCTCTTCATTTTTCTTTAAGTCATCTGATGACAATATCAATGCACATAATGATGCCTATTGCAATGAACTTTTTTCTTAATTTTTTTAACCAAAATAAAAAGATATATATTTCTGGGTTGTTTTTTTAGTTCTATATTTACCAATATAGTGACTAGTATACTAACGTCTGGCATAATGACCATAATTTTGGTGGGTTGTTGCAAATAGCCATACATTAGATGTAAATTGTGATGCGTGTGATTGCAATACACATCGAAAAACCTTGATTTTGTTGTAGTGGTAGAATAGAGGTGATGCCAATTGTAAGAAGTGTGAAAAGGTGGAGGATCACGCCCACATTTTGCTTGATTGTCGAAAGGTCTAGCACATGCTTTATTGTCTTCAAAAGGTGTATTTGAATTATCAGCCCCAACCATTTTCCTATAAATAAATCATTATTGCTGATTACAAGGAGATTTATGTTTGGATCATTCTAAGGGAGAACAAGTTGTAGAGCTATTTGTGATAAAGAAATGGAATTATCATTCAAGAGATGTACACATGCCATTCTTGTATGTGGATTATGAGTGACTCCCCTCACCACTAGTACAATTGGAATTTGAAGAGCTAGTTGAAATTGCACTACTAGAGACATTCGAGATACATATGAAGCACATCCACTACAAGTGGGTCATGTGATAGATGAGGTTCAAGACACATTTGAGCTGAATTACCCAAATGGCTCAAGCACGTAGAGGAAACAGGCAAAACACACGATGATCGGGTGGCCATACAAATTCAGTCATTGTCAAATCTTATTAAAGAAACTATACTCAAGTCAGTGTACTTCCAAATTTTGTCCCATCAATGGCTCATCACTATGTATAAGTTGTAGTATGTGCCCTATATTGTACTTCTTTTCTAATATAATGCAGAGATCAAAAGGGTGATTTTAGAGGGACCCACGTTTGCAACCCAGTTTGAGTCAAAGGAGCTCCCATAAAGAGCACAAAAAGCAAGAATTTTTCAACCCAACTAGCGCATAAGATTATTAGATACATACGGAGAGATAATGTGCACATGGTCCAATGCGCCTTTATACATAAACTACAATCCATGCTACTACCCTATACCCCACTGATGGCCATGGCTAGAGTTTGGATTCAAAGGGACACCTACTAAGACATATATGCTCTCAACTATATATCATTGGAAACCATGATTCAAGAATGTACCTAACATCATCGCAAGAATGTGTATGAAAATCTTCAAACCCATGACGATACTGTTCAAAACATTTAGAAATGTGAAGGCTCTATACATTTTTGTTGTGGGCTTCTATGAGGGGGGCTTTGCCAAGTCTATGATATGACCAGAACTCCTTCTGTCAACACCATCTATTCTTGGCATGCTAGAATCAGTTACATGTCTATTTGTTAAAGCACACCTTCAAAGAACTCTTCTCAACCGAGTTCTCTGAATATCCCTCCGAAATATTCATTCCCAGACCAACACATCTTCTACATCTCTTGGCTCTAGAACAAGGCATCCATGCCGATCAATTATACATGCCACATCCGAACGTTCTAGGTTTTATAGATTCAGCCTCTGATTAAAAGAGCATGAACTAGCTACTTATGTGCTGCAATATTACATCTCTCGCCCCTTACCACAAAGGTTTATCAAGGAGGACAAATGCAAGAGAGGGGGGGGATGTTCTAGCTAGGCCGGTCCCAGAGTCTTCACAAGACAAGGAAGCATGAGGCAATCAATTCAAAGAGAACCATGGCAGAGGGAAGGTCAAGTAAGACCTAGTCGGCAAGTCAATGTAGATCCGACAAGTAGGCCAAGAAATTCAAACCATTATCAATAGTGATTTTCTTCACTCCATTACATTTTAAATTCTGCTTTTGATAACTTGGCTCCATTTTGCTCAAGGCAAGGAGTCCTCAAGCTTGAGGAATTTTCATAATTTTTAGAGCTTGTTTGAGCCTTCAAAATAGCTTCGGAAACCTAATTTCTAATAAGTCGAGCAAGTAGGTCTGAACAAGCCCAAATCTAGTAAAAATCTATTATCAATAGTGATTTTTGTCACTCCATTACATTAAACCATTATCAACAGTGATTTTCATCACTTCACATCAAACCATTATCAATAGAGATTTTCATGACTCCATTACATTTTAAATCCTGCTTTTGGCAATTTGGCTCCATTTTGTTCAAGACAAGGAATCCTCAAGCTTGAGGAGTGCTAGTTCTATGTACATACCAATTTTCATAATTTTTAGCAGCTTGTTTGAGCCTCCAAAATAGATTAGGATACCTAATTTTTAACAAGGCTAGACAGTAGGTTTGAACAAGCCCAAAGCTAATCAAAACTATAAAAGGAGCAAGAGAGCTCATTTTTTAGGTTGGAATTTTGGGAATTGAAGTAACATTAGCACATTCAAAACTTTTTTTTGGCTAATTAAAGATTTCATTGCTTCATCTTCTTTTCTTATTGTCTGTATGTGTGTGTATGTGTGTGCATGCTTGTGTGCTTCTCACTCACACACTTGTACTCTCACTTGCCCAAGGTCATCATATCACCCACTTAATTCCTAGGATTGACAATTATGAGCTGGATCTCCTCACGATGATACTCATGATTGTGCTAGAGTGCCAGAGTGGCAAATTACATACATTTCAAATGAATTTGTATGTATTTTAATGTTTCTGAATTATATATATACATATACACACACACACCACACACACATACACACACACACACACATATATATATATATATATATATATATATATATATATATATATATATATATATATATATATATATATATATATATATATATATATATATATATATAAGCATGATTTTTTTTGTTAATTACTTTTTGTATCTCTCAATTGCACTCTGTAGCCATTGGATATCATACCATAACTACAAAGGATCAAGATGGATACAATAGTTGCCTTTTGGATATACTAGTTGATATGGACAATGCAAATCAACCAAACACATGGGGGAAACTGAGTTCTTGTTATCAATATCAACATGGGTGGCTACAATTCATGGTATATATTTCTTGATTTTCTTTCATATGTCTTTTTATGTACATAAAGTTCACTCACATAATTTTATCTTCTATTGCAAGGTACTCTCTCTTCCTCATGATAGAAATATCATATTATGTCTCATTTGTGTCATTTTCAGCATTATGATAGAGGTACAATATTCTATTTCATTTGCATCAATATTTCCCTTTTGTACCATTTAGTTTCTTATGTATACTGATTTTTGTTGGCATCATATGGATGCTATAGATTTATGTTTTCCAATTTTTTATATGATGTTTTGTTTTGCATGTTCAATCTTCTCAAGCTCCTTTAAGGTTGTGATTTTTCTTTTTTAGTTAAACTTTATGATTATGATGTTTAGGGATGGATTGATGATTTTGGTGTTTATGATTATGATGTTTGTTTAAGACTTATAATTATAATGTTTATGTAGAGGTCCATGGCCTTGACATACATGTTTATGATTATAGTGTTTATGATTATACGAAATTTGATTAAGGTTTATGATCTTTATATGTACTAGTCCATGATTATTATGTATATGTTTATGCGCATGGCTATGATTATCATGTTTATGTAAACGTTTATAATTATGATGATGATAACGTAGACGTTTTTGGAAGTTCATGTTGTATAGGCCTATGAAAACAAAAGCCTACATAAGCTTGCAAAGGCTCGTGAGCTATTTGCTTTTTTTTTTTTTTGCTCTATTTAGATTTACCAATTTATACATGAGGTTTTGTTTTGCATGTTCAACATTCTTAAGTTCATTCAAAGTTCTGGTTTTTTGTTTGCAAACACAATCCTACATAAGGTTGCATAGGCTTGTGAGGTATTTGCGATGAATTTTTCTGTTAATTTTTTTAACCAAAATAAAACGATATCAATTTTTGCATAGTTTTCTGTCTGCTATATGGACCAATGCAGTGACTAGTATACTACCACCGGCATAATGACCATAAATTTGGTGGATTGTGGAAAATACCCATGCACTAGATGGCTCTTTCCCAACCTTAATTGAGACCTTGTTTTTTTATCTCTCATTTTTAATACACTTTTGTGATATTTTCAAATAAAAAGAAAAGAAAAATGATCAGAAATAATCAAATACATGTCAGTTCCTATCGCACATAATAATAAGACAGAACACAATAATAATAATATCATATCTGGTTGCAAACCTTGTCTTGAAACACCGATGTAAATATCTCTATGGCATGCTACATATTTCCAATAAATAGTACTTCATTTTTATTTACGAGGTCAAAATTAAGAAATTAACGATTTTTCATACCCTTTACAAATGAACCTATCAAAAGGTAAATCAGCCAATGAAAGAGTTATCCCTCTGAATCTATTCTACAGGAGCACATGAAATGTTACATGAAGCAACTTTTTTTGCGAAATCATTGTGGCATTCAACATTTGTCATCAGATAAGGAGTGATGTGATGGACTACTCTTTTGTCCTATTATTTATTTTGTATCTTCCAACGACTTTGATATGCTGGGTGTACCCCTTTGAGAGAGAGAGAGAGAGAGAGAGAGAGAGAGAGAGAGAGAGAGCAATAGCACATTTCTAGCGGCTTCTCGAGAGCAAATGGAGTCGTTCTGCGCCATCTTCTGACTCTCTGAGAGGGAAGGAGAAATATCATAGATTTGTTTTGCGATGTCGCACTAAGATGCTCGTGATTCTTTAATGTATGAACTTATAATACATGGGGTGACTCTGTTATTTCATTTTTTTTATACACTAGACCTTTTTTTTTTTTGTTCTTTCATTTTTAGTACACTCTTGTGCTCTTCCCAAACACAGAAAAAAAGGAGAGAAAGATCATACATAATGAAATACGTGTCACTTCACCACAGTACATAATAATAAGACAAAGCCCAATAATAATAATATCATCTTTGGTTGCCAAACTTTTCTTGAAAAACCCACGCATTTCATAGAAGAGTACATTCTTATCTCACGAGGTCAAAACAACGAGAGTAATGATTTTTCATACTCTTTATCAATGAAGCTATCAAAAATATAGATCAATCAATGAAAAACATATCCCTCTAAATCTGTTCTACAAGAGCACATGAAATGTAACATGTGACTCTATGGAAGCGTCCATGAAGCCACTTTGTGAAATAGTTATGGAATTCAATATTTGTCATGAGATGAAACACTCTTAGTCGGTTAGCTATTAGTTTTTGGAAAACCTTTCAAGAGCGCCTAGAAAACACTGCTATTCTGATTGGTGGCTGCTCTTTCATGCTATTGTTTATTCTTTCATGCTACTTGTGAGCATAGTGCACAATGTGAGAGGAGCACATAGTAACTAATTCAAAAAAATTCAAAAAAAACATACGAGTGAATCAAAAACAAACGAACTTGATGAATAAAAACTTGGACCAGATGGTTGAGATGGTTGTGGATTCATGAGTGGACACCACCGATCATGACCGAACATCGAGAAACCACCTTCGCCGATATGCCTTGGCTCTATTACCATTATTGATCGGATCTTACAAACGCACGTATGTAGAAGATAGTGTAGAAACGAACTCTCACAAAAGCGTAGACAGAATAGAAAGAGACAAGAGACTAGACACCAAATTGGGTACAATCCCACACATACTCTCATGGACATTCTATCAGAGCATGTGTATTTATAGGTATTTTTTAAATACGTCCTAAATAGAAGATACATGATGGTAGCGCTTCAAAAAGCATCCAAGTTTACAAAAATTTAAACTATATATAAAATTGTCACTTTTCAAGCAATCTACTATCTTTACAAAAAACATCACTTTCAAAAGTGATCTATTATTTTTATAAAAAATAACTAAAATACTATCTTCTAAATATTCTTCTACATATCTTCAAAAATACCTGAATACATCCATGTGCATTCACACTCTCATGAGTCTTCACTTGCTAAATCAAAACACAAATCACACTAAAACCCTCAAGACATTAAAATCCATATAGCATTCCATTATTCCATAAAGTATAACATCTATCTACTCCACTCTCTAGCCATTGGACATCATCCTATACATGCAAAGGAGTAAGATGGCTATATTATTAGTAATGTTCCCTCACATAGTGTTATTTTCTATTGAAAGATACTCTCTCTTCCTCATGATGGAAATATCATATAATGTCTCATTTGTATAATTTTCAGCGTTATGACAGACATACAAGATTCTATCTCATCTGCATCATTCTCTCCCATTTGTACCATTTACTTTCTTACGTATATTGATTTTTTCTAGCATCATATGGATGTTATATATTTATATTTATCGAATTTTTATATGAGATTTTGTTTTTCATGTTCAATATTCTCAAGTTCCTTTAAGGTTGTGACTTTTCTTTTTTTGGTTAGAGTTTATGATTACGATGTTCATGTATCGATTGATGATTTTTGTGTTTACGATGTGAGTTATTTGATTTTTTTTTGCTTTAAGTCATCTAATGACTATATCAATACACATAACGATGCCTATTGCAATGAACTTTTTTCTTAATTTTCTTAACCAAAATGAAAAGATAGCTCATTTTGGATAGTTTTTTGAGTGCAATATGGGCCAATATGGTGACCAGTATACTAACGTCTGGTATAATGACCATAATTTTGGTGGGTTGTTGCAAATAGCCATGCACTAGATGTAAATTCTGATGTGATCGCAATACACGTCGAAAAACCCTGATTTTGGTGATGTCAACTGTAAGAAGTGTGAGAACGTGGAGGATCACGCTCACAATTTGCTTGATTGTCGAAAGGTCTAGCCTATGCTTTATTCTCTTCAGAAGGTGTATTTGAATTATCAGCCCCAACCATTTTCCTATAAATAAATCGTTCTTACCGATTTGAGTTAGCATCCCCAACCATTTTCCTATGAATAAATCATTATTGCTGATTACAAGGAGATTTCCGTTTGGATCATTCTAAGGGAAAACAAGTTGTAGAGCTATTTCTGATAAAGAAATGGAGTTATCATTCAAGAGAGGTACACATATGCCATTCCTGTATGCCATTAAAGCTTTCTTGCTCTTTATCTCTGGAAGAGATAGCAAGAGAGGACTATTGTTACAAGACTTCTTCATTTTACCCCATAAATAGAGGACTATTTTTACAAGACTTGTTCATGTGAGATGTTACATGTGATTCTAGCAGAAGCATGCATGAAGCAACTATTTTGTGAAATCATTGTGGCATTCATCATTTGTCATCAGATATGATGGACTACTCTTTCGTGCTATTATTTATTTTGTATCTTCCAACGACTTTGATATGCTGAGTGTATCCCTTTGATAGCAGAATATCCCATCATGTTGATGAGGTGAGCACCTCATTGAACAGCATTGAAAACATTTCTAGCGGCTTCTCGAGGGCAAATGGAGTCGTTCTGCGCCATCTTCCGACTCTCGCAAAGGAAGGAGATATACCATTTTTTTTTTTTGTTTTGCGATGTCGCACTAAGATGCTCATGATTCTTTAATGTATGAGCTTATAATACAGGGGCCTACTCTGTTCTTTCATTTTTTATATACAGTAGAACTTGTTTTTTGTTCTTTCCTTTTTAATACACTTTTGTGCTCTTCCCAAACATAGAAAAAAAAAAGAGAGAGAAAGATCATACATAATTACAGTGCATAATAATGAGATAAAGCACAATAATAATAAAGATATCATATTTGGTTGCCAAGCTTTTCTTGCAGATTAATGATTTTTCATACTCTTTATAAATGAAGCTATCAAAAACATAGATCAATCAATGAAAAACCTATCCCTCTAAATCTATTCTACAAGAGCACATGAAATGTAACATGTGATCCTGTGGAAGCGTCCATGAAGCCACTTTGTAAAATCCTTACGGAATTCAATATTTGTCATTAGGTCTGAGCCCACATAGCCTAGTGTCTGATGACTTGAAACTGTGGGAGGAAATCCTGAGTTCAAGTCTTGGCTGGACATGTCCATGAGATTCTTATGATGGGTGACTCTACCTTACAAGTCCTTAGTTCAAGTCTTGGCTCGAGATGTCCATGAGATTCTCATGATGGGTGCCTCTACCTTAAGAGGTTGGGTGTGTGACTCTGTATTTCCAACAATTCATTGTCCTCTAAGAAAAAATTATTTATCATCAGATAAAAGAGTCTTAGTCGGTTAGCTATTAGTTTTTGCAAAACCTCTCAAGAGCGACTAGAAAATACTGCTATTCTGATTGATGGACTGCTCTTTCATGCTATTGTTTATCTTGTATGTTCCAACGACTTCCACGATACCCTCGATTGCTGGGTCTATCCCTTTGACAGCAGAATATCCTAACTTGTTTATGTGAGCACCTCATTGAAACTCATTGAAAATATGGACAACACAGAAAGAAGAGAGAACTACACCGTGCGCGCAATCGCACAATACCTCATTTCTAGCGGCTTCTCCAGCGTAGTCGTTACGTTCTGCGCCAGTCTTCCAAGTCTCTGAAAGGAAGGAAACATACACAGTTTTATCTCGATCATTTCGATCTTGATAGTTGACATCTCTGGATCTACGTTGTGTTCAGCTTTAGCAGGTCGGCGAGGACCTGTATCCTTTCGCAGAAAAGAGGTGCATCGATCATTTTGATTACTTGATCAGTGGGTTTGCCTGCCTTCGGCGTTCTCTCCAGGGGTCGGACACTCGGACTTTTCTGCTTCTTTATCCGCGCAGCCAGGTGTTCCTTGTTAATTTCAGGTCTCGAGGGTTTTGGTTGCTTTGAACCAAGTAACCTAACAACAATTACATGGCCATTTTCTCGACAGATTGGCAGTAAATTGTAACAAAATCAATTGAATTTTTCCCTTTCGTTTCGGAACTTGGCACAATAATGGAGAATTCAGAGAAAAGAGATGTCTGCAATGAGGTTCTCCAACGGCTCAGGGAAGCAGGCAATGAATTAGTAAACAACCCAGGTTTTGTCGAGGAAATCCATGCGCATTTCCAACGTCTACCTGCCAGGTGTGTGTGTGTGTGTGTGTGTGTGTGTGTGTTTGTGTTTGGGTGTCATTCTGATGTTGATGATTTTCTCCCTATCCCATGCCTTCTATTCGTGTACGGTCTAGACCTTCATTTCGGACTTGGAAAAACCTGGGGAGTCTTGCAGTCTTGCCGATCACTATGCACTCTTTCAACATTATACACTTTCAAGATCTCAGCTCTCTTTGCAATTGTATATCACGCTTTGACCTTCCATTCTGCAGCTCATGGCGGATATTTCGCTCCTCCATTAACCGTCTTTTGAGTGTTCCGCGTTACTTTTGATAGGATCGGTGGCATCACGTATCTCGCGATTGCTTGTTAGTCAACGAGTCGTTGTTTACGATGGACTGTTCCATTCCCTTGAGTAGTTTTGATTGTGCATGCTGAGTCTCTGGTCAAATTCCACGAGTATTGTATTATATAGAGCGTGTACCGTGGGGTGCGGTGTTGTTGTTGCTCAGCATCTGATATGTGTAGAAGTCCCTTGCGATCTCTGAATGGATTTGAACGATGCACGAAATCGTAGGACATACATGCATGGAATTTCAACTGTAATAGATTGTTGGTGTGACTCGCATTCTGTTCAAATTACTAATTTTGTGAGAATATAGCAGATTGAATCCATGGATGTCGCCGACTATATGTATCCCTTTCCCTTCCGTGAAGCCAAGCGCTTCCGTTCCCAGACCCTTGTGGCACAAAAGGGAAAAACTAGTCGCTAATGATACATACCCGATTGCGTGGAGTGTTTTTGGTGTATGCTGAAGGTTTGAAATGAGGAGTAAGTGTTGGAAGTGATCCGTCAATGATCAGATACGCTGCTGATGTTAACGTTGAAAGAGCTGAAGATGTTTTGATGCATAAACGCCTGTTGGAAGAAGCTACAAAGAGCAAGAATTGTTCAGTGCATGTTCGCCCTGTTCATGTAAGTTTGGGTCGTCGCGTTTTCTATAATATAGCGATTCTGTAATTCATATTGCATCGAACGAGATCCTTGCTTGAGTGGAAGAAAAATAAGTCCTTCTTATACAGGGGCTTCATTGATTATCATTTTGGTTTTTCTGAAGGAAAGGTTTTTCCAGTTCCAGGGGAGACTACTATCACATCCCAATCTCCAACGCAAGATGATCAAGTTGGCACCTCTGGAGCTCTCCAGCCAAGGTGATATTCAACATTCAAAGTTGTGCATCTGTGTCTACATGAATGGATGTGTGTGGCTTTTAAAACAAGCTTTCTCTGTTTTGAGAAGATATTAGAAGCTTATCTCTGCACCCAACCTATAAAACTGCTCACAATCGTGGGTATTTCGAAGTATCTTGCCAACATTACTATAGCAAGGTTGCTAGTTATGTATTCTCGTGGATAATCACGAGTAAATAATTCTGAGTTAATAATATAAGTATCACCATAACTATTATTATGTTGACCATTTTAATTATTTATTACATTGCTAAAGCCTGGCTCTGTCTTCATGTAGCAGCATACACTTTCCTCCTGCGTTTGGTTCGAGTGCCGACCTTGAGGCACTAGCCCTAGAGATGTTGAAGCCCTCACAAATGGAGGATGAAGACGACAGCAGTGGCAGTAACTCTGTATCAAAGTAACACTGAGCAATCAGTTTCAAATGCTTAATCTCATTAACTTCAAATTCTGTCTGATTTATTCTAAATGTTTATGATTCTTGTGTTGTGATTCATCGTCTTAGTTGATTCTGCTTTGAAGAGTCTCAGCTATTGAAATTTCTCGAGAACGTATCGCAGATTCTCATACATGCCACTGCATGAAGTTACCTTCGCCACATTGGATAAATCGAGGCTTCTCAGCGAGGTACTTGCATGCTTTTGTTTTACACCGTTCATTTAACCAGGATGATATGTAGCAGTCATGGTACTTTTTTACAATATGCAGTTATCTTCTTTGCTTGGGGATGTTGGGCTGAATATTCGAGAGGCGCATGTGTTTTCAACGGTTGATGGATACTCATTGGATGTTTTTATAGTAGATGGATGGCCAACAGAGGTATAAATCAGACTTTTGTATCTATCTTCACTCTGCTATGCATTCAGATTTATCAATGTTATGAGTACTGATTGGCAAACTAGTTGGCACTTGCTGAGAGGGCTTTTTATTCGCAGGAGGTAGAAGATTTGCAACAAGCATTAGAAACAGCATTGCCTGGTCGTTGGATAAAATGATTGGTTTGCCTAATAGCTGTCTTATGCAGTTTAAGGAATTACTGCATTACAAGATCACTTAGTGTTTTTCAGTGTCTCGAGTACCACATGGACGTGTTGGAGATTCTTAAGAATGGGACACTGTTAGTTTCCTGGTATATATGGTGAAGGAACTCTTGCTTGTTATACTCTTTTCTTGTTTGTGCTTCATATTCAACATTTTACAATATTTGGAAGGCTTTCATTTGTAATTATGATGAGGAACATGATGATAATAATTATGATGATGATGATGTGTATTATTCTCATTAGTTTTCAAAGATTCAGCAACGCTTTCTATCCTAAAACAAAAACAATAGTAAAAATTAGTAACATCTAGAGCAAAACAGCCATAGCAAATAAAGTGGTTACTACCGTTGGTTTTATGGACTACCATACAACTTACAAAAGTGTCTTTTGGATTAGTCCTTTCAAGCTTACTTTTGGAGTATAAGCTATTGTTCTCATGGATATTTTGCTGCCAATTTTATGACTGGTTTTTTAGCACAAATGATTGCATGAAGAATCTCTTGTTGATGGAGTTACTATCTTAAGATTGCTAGATGTAGACCACTTCCACAGTGAGCTATTTCTCAAAAAAAAAACAAGGATCTCATAGTAGAAGTGGCACAATATGCACTTTCTAACCCTTATTTTTGATAGGATAATTTGGTTCCTTCTTTAACTACAAAATAATAATACTATTTGAAAAATTTTAAAGTTTCGTGGACTAGAACATATCCATTTGTTCTTGTAGGTGGTCTAGCCACATTTTGGCTACATATGTGACGAGTCAACCAATCCCAACTTTAGTGAATAGCTCGAAAATCAAATCGCACCATTATTAAAAGCGAAAATGCAAGAGAGCAAGGATTACGACCACCACATGCTAGAGAGATGATGACTGGTTTTTTAGCGCAAATGATTGCATGAAGAATCTCTTGTTGATGGAGTTACTATCTTAAGATTGCTAGATGTAGAACACTTCCACAGTGAGCTATTTCTCAAAAAAAAAAACAAGGATCTCATAGTAGAAGTGGCACAATATGCACTTTCTAACCCTTATTTTTGATAGGAGAATTTGGTTCCTTCTTTAACTACAAAATAAGAATACTATTTGAAAAATTTTTAAGTTTCGTGGACTAGAACATATCCATTTGTTCTTGTAGGTGGTCTAGCCACATTCTGGCTACATATGTGACGAGTCAACCAATCCCAACTTTAGTGAATAGCTCGAAAATCAAATCGCACCATTATTAAAAGCGAAAATGCAAGAGAGCAAGGATTACGACCACCACATGAGAGCAAGGATTACGACCACCACATGCTAGAGAGATGACTCTCCTCCCAACCAAATGCCTCTATATATAGCTCTCTCCAGGGAGACTGCCTTCTTGGGCAGGTGGATACTAACCATCCATGTGTCAGCCATGTAACTACATGTGCGCCAAGTGTCCCACTTAACTCGAGTTAACTCAAGTAGATGCTTCTAGAAGGCTCTAGATCTCTTTGGGCAAAATACTCTCTTGTTATTCCCCATGGGGATTGAACCCAAGACCTCATACTTCACATCCTTGAGACTTAACCACTAAGCTAAGTGGATCACATCTTCACAAGAGCACAAGACCTCCTAGTAAGTCTAAACTCGAGATCTTTGGTCATACACATAGATGAACAAACGGTGTCCGATTTCAGATCTGTCTGAACCGGCCAGACCCTCGGATCATAGACTTACTTTATTACAGAAAATATCTCTTCTCTCTTTGCATTTCGATTATGGCCATTGATTTCTTTTATTTTTGCATTTTTATTATTTTTTGTTCTTTAACATTGTTATCATTATAGTGGAATCACATTTTATATGTATTTACTTATCTATTTATAGTAATGGTGAGTCTCTTCCATGCGGTTGCCACCCTACGAAATACCATGGATTATAGAACTCATGCTTATCTAGAATGTCACTTTTATCATTTGTGCTATTAGATTTTTTTCATAGTGGATACCCATCCTCTATCCATGGATGTGATCCACTACATCCCACAACGTGCCTATAGAGAGGAATGTTTGAACCATCCATGCTCGATCGGAGCCCCCCATATGTTCACCCTTGACTGTCTCACCCTCCATGCCCACCTTGTTAACAATGGTGTTGATATAATAGTTAACTCAAGTCGATGCCTCTACAAAATGTTAGAGGGTCTTTTTTGCAAAATATTATACGAGCGCATTTGTGGGGATTGAACCAAAGACTTCTTCCTTTTAATCCTTGAGATTTAAGCACAGGGCTTAGCTTGTGAATACACTAAAGGATCCGAATGTTATTATAAATTGGCCAGACCTTGTTCAAGCTACTCTATAATAGATAGATTGTTGCATTATGCACAGTTTCAAGCATCTCTAGATTAGTAACCTACTCAAGTAGATGATTTGTATGCTTTCAATCATCCTTTCCAACAAGAAGTTGAATCTGATAAGTAAGCTTGCAAGAAAATTGTGCAAGGTTATTTGTAAGTGAAGAATGTTTCCATTAAATACTTCTATACTCATCAAGAAATTCAAAAAACCCTTGTTGTAATTTATATTATATGTTTTGGACCATGGGTTTAAGGTTTGGTATTGCCTCAAGCTCCTCCTCATTATCTTTGCCGCATGTAAATGCTTACCCAAGGAATGATAGAAAATTGAATAACCCACATTTTCTCATGTCACAACCCTTGTAGCTACCACCTCAAGATCCTGTGACTTTCATCGAAATGCCCTTTGTGAACGAACATTCGAGCAAGGCTCTTGTGAGTAGTGCTACAAAGAGAAAAAGTAATCCATAAGGTGACTCCTTCTCATGTTGCACCAACCACAATGGGTCTTGCTCCAAGTAATAATCCTTTATCACTTTGTGAGGTGGTTAAGGATACATTTAGACACCAAGGGGTTTCATTCCCTAACTAGGCTGATGTTATTAATAATCAAAACTTTGGAGCGATTGGTGATAAAAAGAAACTTGACTCCTAGGTTTTTCCAAGTCCCATGAAGAGTAAGGAATGAGACAAATATAAACCCCTATAGTGAAGAGGAGTATGGCCATAAAATCCATGGAAAATGAGAAGAAGCAAGGTATACACGCCGACAACACTATAACCACAAAGAATCTTATAATTCATAAAAAATGATCGTGAGGAATGTGTTAAGATTCAATAAGAAACCATTCTTCTGGTGTTATGTATCAACTTGCACTCCCCTAGAGATCTTGTGAGGCCCTTGATTCTATAGATAATTTGGGTCACTTAACATTCCACCTGATCACGTTCAATATCAAGCAAATGGATACATTTTTTTCTTTTTGATGCATCTTCTCAAGATGACATTGTCATTCAACAACAAAATTGAGCAATTAGGGATGCACAAATCTTTTTTTCTATGGATCCCTGATTTTAATCCTTTCACTAACAAGCCTAAATCATTTCCTATTTGGATTGAATTTTGGGATCTCTCCCTTTTGCTAGTCTTACTACCTGAAATGTATTGCTAAATAGATAGGCAAGATCATAAAAATCAAGGAGACATATAGTATGAATTCTAGATAGAATCTAGAAGCCCTTGTAGAATTCAATATAAAGGAGGACCAAGACATTACAATAGAACTAAATAATGAGTTGAAAATGTCGATCATGTTCAAGAGATTACATATAAAAATCTTCCAAATTCTTGCGTTTATTGTCAAAAGAAGAATCACTATGTAAAAAACCACCCACTAGGAGAGATAAAGTGAAAGAACTTCCTAAAAACTATTAGATGATGATGATTATCACTATCATGCAAGTGAAAGATGTTAGATCCCCTCATTGCCTAGTCCCTTTTAATGAGTTAGAAGTGTTTATAATAGATGAAATCCTAGATACTCAAGTGATAAGGGATATACAACATATTCTGGAGGAGCTTCATATAAAAGAGATGGAAATAGAGGTCTCTATCCCATCATCTATTCGTGCTCTAGAAGCCTAGACATCCACATGGATACAGAAACAAGAGAAAAGAGAGTTCTAGTGGAGACGAGCTTGTTGGATGTGACAGAGGGAAGAAGCTTATTGGGGTTCAAACCTATTGAGGTTCTCGAATCTTAGTATCCTTTTTTAGGAATGTTTATTTATTTCTTGTCCTTAAATTGCAAAGGGATCTTGAATTTGATCAAGGTAAGAGATCTTAAATATGCTCTTAAAAGTAACATCCTTGCCCCTCATGTTGTTTTCCTATTGATCCACAAGGGGAAGGGGAAAAGACTCTTCTATAATCTTGATATCTTATCTCAAGGTCATAGATGAATCATTACTGATGAGTACCCAAGTTTTGGGGAAGCTTTCTTTGGTATATCTCCCCAATATTAGAGTTTCATAGGCCAATCACTTATCAACTCTCATAATATATGGATAACAATGGAACTACTAAATCCATTCAAGTTCTTCTTTGTAATTGTTTATGTTGAAACACTAGAACCTTAGGAGAAGGACTTGGCAAGGTCTTGCCAATGTCCTTGATTTTTTTAGTCTTTGGAGGCTTCAATGTGGTTACTTCTTATAAAGATAGACATTATAACAAAGGGGTTACTTTGGTGGAGTAGAAAAAGTTCATTGGATCACTTGGTTATCTTTCACCCACTCAAGAACATTGATAATAATAGTGGATACATGTGGACAAACAATCAAGCTAATGATAATTTTAGAGTACTTGCCAAGTTAGATGTTATACTTTCAAAGCACATTCTAGTTGAATGCTTTGAGTCCACTCACATCTTTGATCATACACACTAATAGATACGATTAAACCCCATAGACAAGGATATACGGTTCACTAGACACATAATAATTCTCATCTTTTAGCACTTGAATCAATCTAGAGAGAAATCAAGAATTTTATTGACAATGACACATCCCTATAGAACATAAATGGTTAGCAATTCTCCAATTAATAGTTGATATGTTACACAAAACAAAAACTAAAATTAAGAGACACAAATGTTCTTGATAGGTTCAAAGATCAATGGAATCACTCTATCCAAGAGATATTCTTCAAGAAGTTGTTTTGATGAAAGCTAAAATCCAGATTTAGGAGTACAACGAGGCCAATAACATAGATTTCGTTTTCAAAATTCAAAGAGAAGAAAATTTTGGCAAGCCTAACCAAGGCATGTTGAAGCTTTTAAGGAAGAAGAAGGCCAAGGATTATATCCTTCACTTAAGGCTTAATACTAAAATTGAAAAATTAGGCTCAACCAAGGTTTCTTTAGCCAAATATATCCCATCTTCAATTTTCTCATGCCCCTTTTCTATCTCCCCAGATTTTCTCTTCACAAGATCCAAAATTTCTAGACTCGAAAAAAAATTCATCAACTCGATTACAAATAATATGTTGGATAACCTTGTAGATATGAGATCATGTCAACTATTAGAGATATGAAAAGAAACAAAATCCTTGGTGTGCATGGAATTATTACAAAAAATTTTCTTGTTTATTGTTATCCTTTTATGCCATTAGTCTTATAGAATCTAGAAGAATTCCATCAAACATAAAAGCATGTTTGCATTCGTTAATCAATGCATTATAAAGTTCATAAAAAAAGAGGCCTAAAAGAGTCCCTTAAGAATGAAAGATTCAAAATGTCTTGCTAATAACTTTATCTTATGTTGAATAAATTTAACTTAACTCATGAGAAATGTTATATTAAGTGGAGATTCTTCCTTGGTAGAAGAACAAAAAGAAGAATAAAAATAGTTTCTTTGCTTCAAAGTTGACTTGGATAAGGCTTATGACAAGATCGAGTGGGATTCTATCATTAAGTTTCTACATTACATTGTTCATGGAAAGAAAGTTATCAGATATGTTCCTTGGGCAATCTCTAACTACTCTAGTAGAATGTCTCGTAATGATATGCTCTCCTAGGAGTTTTCCCATAGACAATCCATTAGTCAAGGTTCTACTTTTCATCCTCTCTTATTTTCTATCTATGTTGATGCCCTAGGATGGGTAATCGGAGACTCCTATCATGGAGGCAACCTATATGGCTGCTTGAAATTCTTGGTTTGAGGAAGATTTATGTATGAAATAGTATATTGTTGATATTAGCTTAATGATACACTATGACCTTAAATCCTTGATAGTTTTTGGAACACCCTTGAAACCTTTTCTACTACTATCGGATCCAAAATCAACCACTCAATGATGACGATTAAAGCTATTAATATTGAAGCTCCTCCCGTCCTTGGTTTTCCTATTTACTTCAAAGTCTCTCCTATAGAAAATGGTCGAGGATTATTCAAAAAGTGAGCAGCAACGTAGCATATTGGAATCCTCACGGTGCTAACATGGATTTTTTTCATATTTCTTCATAACCACTATGTCGCTCCCATTATTTTTGTTGAGCCTCTTCTCAATACTAAGTGAATGGGAGTTGATAGTCTTCTTCAGTATGTATCCTTTTACTTTTCATGGAGTGATTTCCCTTCTGTATTTCTAGACTATTAATTGTAATCTTTATCTACAAACAATTTTCTTGTACGCTCATTAACAACATACATTCTAGACATCCAAAACATTTTGGTAATTTGTTGATCTTCTAGAAGCAAAACATCTATAACATAACCATCATAGCCTTTCGGATTAGCTTTGAATCGCCTACAAGGTCTCACTTTAGGAGGCTTTCTTGTATTATATGGGCTCTCACAAAATCACATAAATAGAGATAAAATTGGATGAAAGGATTATACCTCTTTTATCTCAAACCAATGTAGCGATTCTTGTGATAAATTTGGATGGAAGTTTTATATCTCTTTTTATCTTAAATCGTTGTAGTGATTCTTGTGATGATTTTATTTCCATTGGTTTGGATTGAGGGGATATGTTAATATATTCTTGTAGCTTAACATTTCAAGCCTTGTCATCATGCTACTAAAATTGACAACGTTGCTTTTGATTTGTTTAGCTATGCCTCTATCTATCCATTTAACTACTATTTTGTGAGCCATATTTAGGGTTTTAATGAGGACTAAACCGACCTATTCTTTAGGCCTATTATAAACATTATAGGAACCAATGGTTGTTATAAAAAAGTCTCTCATAACCTCCCCAAAGAACCCTATTTCCATAATAAAAACGTGATTAATGTAAGATTTGTTCTTGCAATCAACAAAAGAAAAATCTATGTTAAACTAAGGATGAGATAATGATTTGGAAGAAAAAAAAATGATAATATTGTAGATACTACCACATAAACATACTTCCTCTAAATTCCTCCATGAACGAATCTCATTGTTTTTGCAAATAATTTTGAATCCCATCAATATATTGAGAAGCTTGAAGATCTTAACATCTTCTAGGTAAGTGCATCCTTCTTTTAGGTATACTCTAGTAGTTTGTTCCCTCATGCTTTGATCCCTTTTTTATTATAATTTATATGTTAGCCACTAGCTAGTAGAAAATGTCAAGTAAATCAAGAGAATTACTTGAATATTTGAAATTAGCATTATTCAAAGCATGAAATAATTTGGGAACACTCCTTTGCATAATCAATGACCTCGCAAATATCAATGATGGCTCCACTAATCGATCTCCCTTTGATGAATCTCTATGATCCTCATTGATCCACATGTAGAGATGTAAAACAATGTGTTTTGCAAGGACTTTGCACGACTCTAAATCAAGCCTAAACCATTTCAATAGACTTCTAGTGTTTTATTTTATTGTTGCTTCTTTATTATGGATTAGCTTAATTAGCCATTCATTCAAACACATTGGTAGCACACCAAGATTAATGGTTTGTATCAAAATAAAGAAAGTAGAACCAATAGATTATTTGTAAAGGTTAGGAAGAATCATTAATGAGGTCATGAAGATCTAAGCTTTTACCTTTTAGGAGGGTATCAATATTTTTAACATTGTGGCTAGTGTGGGAAGTTTCGAGATCTCACACTAGAGATGACAACCATGCAATCATGTCTTCAATGTGTGTTGGTAGCAGCAATCCACATCAAAGAAGAGAAAGTATGTGAAGAGAGAAGGAGTGAGACCAAAGACGGGCCCTCAATGAATTTTCCACATCACTTCTGATCTGCAAAAATCAAAATTGCCATGAAAGAAAAACACTTATTCTAATCACTACACATTGTAACATAAAAACCCCAATTTCAATATAATGCTCCTTTTTTTGTAAGGCGAGGAGTCTTTCAAATGTGTTGTATGTTACACAAATCAGGCAAGATCTTCTTCCAATAGTTTCTATAAGTCATCAAGGTCATCAAGTGACTTTCAATAAGACAAGAGCTAAGATGATGGATAATAACAACAACATTGTTGGGATTTTCATAAGGAGGAACAACCTCTATAAGTCGTATGCTCGTAAAGTTACTACAAGCAGAAGTACGCTATGTCATGAGAGATTTTTCCATATTGGATGTCCAACACTAAAGGAGATGCATCACAAGGGTATGGTTACACATTTACCATTGATTACAGACATGATGGACAAGAAAGGGAGAAAGGCATTTCCACAAGAAAGCAAGAACAAAGCAAGCTATCCTCTAGAGTTGGTGCATGCTCTCTTGTGTGGAAAAAATGCATACACAGTCCTTCGGCGAATCTTCTTAGTTCACGTTACTTGTCAATGACTATAGCAGGAAGATGTGGGTGTACTTCCTTTGCGATAAGGCAATATTTTGTTAAGTTTAGAGAATGGATTCACCTTTTTGAAACTGAAATATGGAAGAAGATGAAGAAATTCAGGAGAGATGGTGGTTGTGAGTCTGCATCAACTAAGTTTAAAGATCTCTGCAAGGTTAAAGGAATGAAGCATCAACTCATAGTGTCACATAGGCCTCAACAAAAGGGTATTATCAAAAATGGAATCGAACACCACAATGGAGATGGCAAGGTGCATGTTGAAGGGAAAGGTTTTGTCAAATGAATTATGGGCAGAGGTTTTCAACACATCTATCTACATCTTGAATCAAAGTTACACTAAGGCACTTGATGGAAAGACTCTAGAGAGGCATACACTGGTAAAAAGCCATATATTTCTTATTGAAACTTATTTGGAATAAAATTTCATGTACATGTTCTAGGTAGACAGAGAAATGACTTCAACCAAAAATCATCAAATGCATCTTCTTAGGGTAAAAAAAGGTTAAGAATGCTTATAAGATGTATGATTGTCAGGGTAGGAAGATTGTGGCGAGTCATGATGTGGTGTTTAAGGAGGAGCAAACACACACATGAGAGGAGTAAAATAGAGTGTCCACTTTATCATCAGGCAAAGGGACAATCCACTATGAATTTGGCCAAGAATGATCCCTTCTACACAAGAGAAGGAAGCATCCTCTTGAGATGATGAGTCTAAAATTCATCAACTTTTCATCAAACAAGAGGAAAATACATTGCTAGTTCATGTGAGGGATCTCTATGATTGTGCAAAGCCCATCTCTGACATTAGAAAAAGTTGCAAATGGACAAGGGAAATCACAGAGAATATAGGAGTAGAGATCAATAAGTGCCCATATTGTAAATAAAGCCTTTTCATTCAAGAACAAGCAAAGGAGCCAATCAATGTGCAAGAGCCACTCCACAATCTGAGTTGGAGGCTTCCATGCAAGTAAAGTACAAAAATATCATGAAGATTGGAACTTTGGAGCTAGTGGATGGACCCCCTAAGCACAAAGTCACTTGAAGGTTGTGGTTTTGGAAGCTAAAGTACAAGGCTAATGGTACTTTGGAAAAATGCAAACCAAGAATTGTTGCACATGGTCACTCACAAGTTGAAGGGATTGACTTTTGTGAATCTTTTTCCCCAACAACAAGGATGACTACTATTCAAGTAGTACTAGCTGCATGGCCAGCCTATCATATGGATGTCAAATGAGCATTCCTCAATGGAGACCTCAAGGAGAGGTATATGTGTCTCATCCATGAGGGTTTGAGGCTCCTTATTCATAAAACAAGGTATTTAAATTGAAGAATCCATTATATGGGCTGAAACAAGCCCCTAAAGCATGGTACAAGCAAACAGAGAAGTATCTCTTAAATCTAGGTTTCAAAAGATGTGCTTCTGATGATAACTCATATGTTCTAAAGAGAAGAGGGAAGATAATAATGATTGTACTCTATGTAGATGACCTTGTGATTATATGAAAGGATGATCCTCATCTTCAACGAACTAAAAATGACTTGAACCTGGAATTTGAAAGAAAGATAGAGTCTTACAGCATTATTCCTTAGGTCTTGAAGTATGGCAAGAACCAGGGAAGATTTTAATCTCCCTAAAAAGAATGCAAGATAGATTTTTAAGACATTTTACATGGAGGATTTCAAGGACATTTCTACATCTATGGAGTTCAACACAAAATTCTATTATAGATACTTCACCTCCATTGGATATTGCAAGGTACAAGAAACCAATTGATAGTCTCATCTACTTGTGCAATAGAAAACCAAATATCTCCTATGTTGTTAGAGTAGTAAGCAGTTCTACTAAACCTTGAAAAATGCATAAGAAGGAAAGTATGTTGATACTCAAGTATGTGAAAGGAACCACTGATTATGGTATTCCCTATGAAGAAGGATCATCTCTGATTGAATATTATGATTTTGATTAGGCAAGATATATTTGTACCAAAAAAATCAATTTTTGGATATTATTTTTTCTTTAAGATGAGGGATTCTCATTTGGATGAATAAGAAGCTATCAACTATAGCATTATCTTCTACTTAATATGCAAAAAAATTACCATGTGTTACAACATGTGAAGTAGTATGTGAAAGAAATTGGAGATGTTTGGAGAAGCTTGGAAGTACAGTTGTTAGATGGTGAAGATGGTCAAAAAAACCAGCATAGGGCATACCCTAGCTCTTTGGATATATAAGATATGTTAGTGCAATAAAACCCAAGAGGTGCTTTGGAACATCAACAAGATCAAGTTGATGCAAAACAGATAACTTGTACCTTCATTAGCTCACAAAAACTTCTAAATTTAGATGGAAGTTATGACTTCAAACACTCAGAGTAGCCAGCACAGTTACAATTGGAAAACTTCCTCTTAAGGTAGTGTCATAAATACGTTTGGCTTGCTATAAACCATAAAATCCCTAATTTATAACAACCAATGAAGGAGAAATAAGCTTAACACTAATTGGATATTATCTCAATTTTTTAGGACTATGCAAAAGATGACCTCGAGATTGTAACATGAATATTTCTCCAAAAGTACTAAGCCAAATGCTTTGAAAATTTGTAAATATAAACCAGATAGTGATATCTTTCCAATGAATGATCAACCATAGGATTGGAAGCTCTGTAGAGAAAATAGCAACCCCTACAAGATGAATCCATAAGAGGAAGGAGTAGAGAAATAAAGGATTAACACAAGGATGGCCAAAGATGTATGTTTATTGCTTCTATGTCATCTCTACAATGTAAAAAAATTTTGCAGTCATTATACAGACTCTCATGGATCTCTACATGCCTCTTCTTGTTGAATCTATATTTGAGTAGAGGTAGGTTTAGTAGTTTAGAGTGATTGGAATCTTTTCCTACAATCTAGAAAAAGAGAAAGTTGAATTCATATCTACTTCTTGATTGATTGATTTAGAATAAATATCAACCACTCCTAATGAATGGAGTTTTGGCTTTTTAATCTTGTCTTTTAAGAAGATAAATGATCTAGAAATTACACAAGAGGGTAAGCATATGATCAAACTCTCAATACAATAAATGAATGCAAATAAAACTCTCTTCAATGAGTATCTATGGCACCATCCAAATGATGCTTTTGATGTAGGTCATATCCACCTCAACCATAGTGCAAGCTTGATGTTCCAATAGCTCCCCCTCAAGCTAATGTATGCTTGAGTCTTGATGCTCTGATAGGTTGAATACTTGCATAGATTTGAATCTACATAGCTTTATCTCTTCAAATGCCTTTATCATCATGTCTTCTATTTTCTTCTCAATAGGATCAAATTAAATGTCAATTTCCTTTGATGTAAGTGTCTCTCTTAAAACTTTTTAATGAGCCCCTATGTGCTTTGTGCTTGCATGGAAAATTGGATTTGTAGCTAGATGCATGGAACTTAAATTATGCCAAGTATGTGAGGTTTGGAACTTACAATTCCCAAATCTGAGTACAACTCCTTGAGCCATATTGCTTCTTGAGTTGCAATAGTTAGATCTATATACTCTGCTTCATTTGAAGATTTGGTTGCTTATTGGATCTCCAAGAAACCAATTTTGAACCTCTAAATGCTAAATATCTAGAGGTACTCCTTTTATCATCCTTTGCTCCTACCCAATCTACATCTCAATAGATTTTGATATCCAAATCTGAAGAGTAAGGATCATTAATTGTTCCTTTGAGGTACTTGAGTACTCTCTTTACAGCATCCATGTGTGGTCTTCTAGGTGTGTGCTTGAACTAACTAAGCACTCCCACACTATAGAATATGCGAGGTCTTGTGTGAGCAGCATATATCAAGCTACCAACTAAGCTCTGATACTCTTAAGGATCATCAATGTGCTCACCTTAATAAACACTTAGTTTATGGTTCAATTCCAAGGTTTACTTGCAATCTTGGTGTTCTCCATTTTGAACTTGAGAAGCAAGACTTGAATATATGTTCTATGAGTTAGATACATCCCCTCAACTATATAAATCACTTGCATACCTAGGATATATGTGAGCTCACCTAAGTCACTCATTTTGAACTCCTCTTGCATGTGTCTTTTGAGCCTTTGAATCCCATTCAAGTCATCAACTATCAAAAATATATCTTCTACATATACACACAGATAGATAACCTCATTGTGATCCTTTTTTATGAATAAAGTGTAGAGAGAGATGGTGAATGCAATCTGAAAATGAGTTGGTACTGCTACAACGAGCTTCACACTAGCCAACTCAGACTTCACAGTTGGTTAATAGACCCTTTGAACTTCCTAAATCCACAAAAAAATCACCCAAATGTTTTGTAACAAGTATCTCAAAAGTTTGAGTCAAGACAAACTAGTTGCAAAATGACTAGCTCTTTAAACTTGTTATTTCGTACATACACTTCTTGGAAAAAATGAATAGTATTCTCAAGATGGTAGGAATTAGAAAAATTCCTTTTGGAAATAGCAAATATACTTAGATAACTTGTTAATTCAAGTCAAAACACGTCAATTGATCAATGGATTAGTGAGAAAAAGATTTAGCAAATTCTAGAACACTCTCGCCATTTTAAGGGCTCTGCAGAGATTTGACCAGTGATTAGATAAACATAGATTTCTCACAAATGGTAAATCCAATGACATAAAATTCTGTGAGCATAAACTAGACTTAGAGAGAAATCCAATGCATTTTAAAACCCTAAAAAAGGTTATGTATAGCCTGAGATATGAGCTTCTGAAGTTACTGTTCTGAGTGAGTATACGTGAGAATAAAACAGAGAAGAAGTAAACGATGAATGTATAGATTCACATATAATTACAACCACATTGGCAATGGACACTTGCACAATAGGAGTAGAATGATACAACTATGGAGAAAGCTCTTCAATCTCTACAAATGAACATGAAGTGGGCATGAATCAAGCTCTCTAATGGCGACTTTCTTCTTGATCTTTTTATAGCTACTTTTGGAGGTAGTTTTGAATTTAAATTCAAATAACTTCACCTAAAAGTGATGCTAACAATTAGGAGATATTCTCTCAGCTGATGGATTTGTGGTTTTAGGTAGTTAGAGCCAAGAATTTCCTTTTTACATCATGGATGACTTAAGCCATTCTTTCTTTCACAATTACAAGAGATAAAATATACTCTTTTACAAGAGGTGTTCATATGTCTACACATATTTCATATCAACCATGTAGGCTTGGGCAAAATGCACCAACAGCTCCCCCTCAAGCCTAACATGCTTGGCCTCCAAATAAGTCTTCAATTGTCCTTGATTACCTCCAAGCTAATCATCAACTTGAATCTACTCAATTTTGTACCATGAAGAGCTTTAGTCAACATGTCTGCACAGTGCATATCTATAGAGACATAGGATAGTTGAATATCCTTGCTCATTAGCTTGTCCCTTACATAATGGTAGTGGACTTCAATATGCTGGGCTCTAGCATGGTATACCAAATGATTTGCAAGATGTAGTGAGCTTGTGTTGTCACAAAAAATGTGAGGTGTTGAAGAATGAAGTCCAAGATCTATATACAAAGATTTTAACCACATGATTGCTTGAGTTGCATTAGCCAAACCTCTATATTCAGCTTCAGTAGAAGATAATGCCACTATTGGTTGCTTCTTGGATGACCAAGAAATGATACTTGAACCTACAAATGATACATCCCCAGATGTGCGTCTTCTATCATCTCTAGATCTAGCCCAATCTACATCTGAGTAGGCCTTTAGCTCAATATCTGAAGTAAATGGATTAAGAAAACCTTCATTCATGATCCTGTTTAGGTACGTGCGGACTCTCTTGGCTGCTTCCATATGTGGCCTTCTCGGCTTATGCATAAAGTAACTCAATATGCTAACACTATAGCATATATCCACCCTTGCGAGTGTTGCATAGTTCAAACTTCCAACCAAGCTTTGATAGCTTGTGATGTCTTCAATTGGCTCTCCTTCTTAAGCACTAAGCTTATGATTTTGCTCCATAGGTGTACCTGCACACTTGGTGTTTTCCATCTTGAACTTGATGAGCATTTCATGCACATACTTCCTTTTTGTGATGTATATACCTGATCTTGTGTAGATTAACTCAACCCAAGAAAATAAGTGAGTGGTCCAAGATCACGTATTTTGAACTCCTCCTTCATTTGATTCTTTACCTATTTGATTCCTTCAAAATCATTCCCTGTGATAATAATATCATCAACATACACACATAGATAGATCACTTCATATCTATTCCTCTTTATGAGCGAAGAGGTATCCGCCTTGCTAGCTTTGAATCCTTCGTCCTGCAAATAAGTCACCAATCTGAAATTCCAAGCTCTTGGAGCTTGCTTCAATCCATACAAGGCTTTCTTTAATTTGCATACATAGTTAGGATGATGTGCATCCTCATATCTAGGAGGTTGTGCCATATACACTTCCTCAGAAATCCATCCATTTAAGAAAGCATTCTTTACATCAAGTTGATAGAGCTTCCAATTTCTAGATGTAGCAAGACTAATGAGAACCCTAATTGTAGGCACTTTTGTAATAGGAGAAAAAGTCTCCTCATAATCAATACCATGGGTTTGAGCAAACACTTTAGCAACTAACCTTGCATTATCTCCATTTATACTTCCATCTGGATGCCTCTTGATTTTGTATATCCATCAAGATCCAATTACCTTCATAGATGGCTTGTTAGGTACAAGTTCCCAAGTGTCATTCTCCTTCAAGGCTTCCATTTCATCATCCATTGAATCTCTCCAAGCTTTCTTGATTTGTGCTTCTTCAAATGTGGTAGGTTCTTCATCAATTGAATCATTTGCAATGTGGATTGACTGCTTGGTGACCAAAGAAGTATCATAACCATACCCCTCTGGTTTCTTCTTCTCCCTTGAAGACCTTCTAAGTGGATGATGTGAGCTCTCGAGTCCATATGTAGCATCTTGCATCTTTTCTCTACCTTTGCTATTCAATAGCTTTAGTCTTTCCAAGTCTTCTAGGTCAATCTCCGAATCACTTTCTTCAATTTGCTTTGGCTCCTTTGGTTGAAGTGATGTTAAATCTTCATCCAAGTCATAAGGCAGCTTCACTTTCCTGTCATCATCAAACCATGATTTTTTCTCATCAAAAATTACATCTCTACTCACTAAAAATCCTTTATTAGTTAGATTGTACAATCTATATCCTTTTTTATTTTGGTCATGACCAATAAATATGCACTTCTCTACCTTAGGATCCAATTTCCCTCTTACTTGAGAAGGAATGTGAGCATAGGCTAAGCATCCAAAGATTTTACAATGCGCTAGACTAGGTCTTCTTCCATTCCACACTTCATATGGAGTGGTTCCATCTAGTGACTTAGATGGAATTCTATTTATGAGATATGTGGCTGTAGACATAGCCTCTGCCGATAGGTAGTTAGGCAATCCCTTTTCATTGAGCATGGACCCTGTGGCTTCAACAATAGCTCTCTTTCTCCTCTCTGCTACACCATTGAGTTGGGGTGTATACCTTGTAGCGACTTCCCTTTTAATACCTCTTTCATGCAAGTAGGAATCAAATTCAGAAGAGAAGTATTCTCCTCCACCGTGTGATCTTAGTCTTTTCAAAGTCCTACCTGTTTGGTTTTCAACAACAGCAACATACTTCTTAAAGCAATTAAAAAATTCATCCTTGTGCTTCATGAAAAGCAAAATGGTCCACCTGCTACAATCATCTATGAAAGGCACATAATATCTTGAACCTTATATAGACGGCTCCTTACTAGGACCCCACACATCTGTGTGCACTAGATCCAAAAGATTTTGATACACATTTCCCTTCCTATTGAAAGGTTGTCTATGAGCCTTGCCGAATTGACAAGCTTCACACTTATAAATCATGTGTTGCCTTGTGATATTAGGCAAACCAAGTACACTTTGGTCCCTGCAAATTTGCTTGTGTCCTCTCACCAGTGTGAGCAAGCCTTTTGTGCCATATCTCCAACTCTGTGAGAGTTTGAGATCCATAGCTAAATAAAGCTATGTTCTTTGTACCTTCCACTTCAAAAGTGAAAAACCTTCCTATCTTTTCTACATTGGCAATCCTTCTAAAGCCTTGCCTTGGGTCTTCAACATATGCTCCAAATCAGTTGAATCTAACCTGAAATACTTATTAACAATCTGCCCAACACTTAATTAAACGTTTGGTAATTGTAGGGACATACAAGACTTTGCTTTATTGGTTCATATTCCCATGTGATGTCTTCACATTACCTATCTTCTCCAGTCAGTGCTTTGTATCATCTCCTGTCTGCACTTCATGTTTGTTGTAAGGATCTTCTAGATCAAAAAGTAAAGCCACATTTCCTACTACATGATTTGAGCATATTTCTACACATATGACTACAAATGAACATAAATCAAGTCATATCAAGCATGTAGGCTTGGGTAAAATGTGTTGGTGCAATTAAGCCCAAGCCTACATACTTGATGAATACACATAAGCTTGATGTATTAGCATGTCACTTGAGAAGCTTCATATGTACAACCTCTTGTAACTTTGAGTTTAATTACCCATTGTAAAAGATCAATAAACCCACGAGGAGTTAGGAAGAATCTATCTCGTATCATTTGGTACTTGAATTCAAGAGGGAATCAATCCTATAATTTAGGATTACTTTTAAGTGGAGATTTTGAATTTGAATTCAAATCCTTGACTCTAACAAAAAACTATAAAACATGAGAAGAAAATCCCGCGTGGATCTCGAGGTTCAGAGATCATTTCCATGTACCTTCATTGCAAAGAGGAGCTCATACCATAGCTCACTTATTCCTCACTCATTGAGCAATGCCTTATTGCCAATGACTTTGTAATTTTACAAGATTTAGTCAATACATGTTCATTACTCTCTACTCTCATATCTTTGTCACACTCTATCAGAACATTCACTTTGTCTGAGCTGGTTCTCACTCTGTAGTGCATTATGCTACAAGATTTAAAGCATGAAATCTTTAGCATATTGTCTACTTTGATCCTACAAAGTCTCATTTATATTGGTGCTCGCAGTCATTGGATATCATTCAGTTAATGCTCACTGGTTTGTGACTGTCAAGGCTCGTAAAAGTCGAGGTAGTTTCTTAACTTGCTAAACATATTTCTCTACATATAGTTTATCATTTTAGATGATTCTGCTCATGAATGGTAGCTTGTTAAGTTAATTGAAGTTACCCAAAAGGCACTTTACTAATTGCTGCTACACTCAGAGAATTGTGTGAAACTCTAAGTAGGTGTTTCAACCAAAATAACAAGTTTTGTACATTGGATCATATGCCTACCTATCTGTTTTGATCATGTCATTTTAGCATCATCTTCCAAGAAACATATATGATCATTTATGCTTATTAGCTAGCTAAAGAGGCCCACAACGTTCTCCAGCCATCACTTATAACGGGTGTGCAGCACGTTTTAGCTACACCAACTCATCTCTTGTGATTATCCACCATCTCTTCCAATAGTGGTATCAGAGCAAGCACAATCAAGATGGGAGATAGTTTTCCATCCTTCATTGACAAATTGGATAGGAACATCTACTCAATATGGTCCCTAAGGATGCAAGCATACCTTCAAGGGAGAAGCATGTATGGATACATCTCAGGAGATGAAGGCATGCCAATCTTCAAGAGCAAGAATCAACCAACAAGGGAAGAGCAAGAGAGGCTAACCACATGGTGTGCAAAGGATGCTCTTGCAAGGTCATACTTACTAAACTCAATCTCTGATTTCTTGTTATCACATTTTAGAAATTGTAAGACCTCCCAAGAGACTTGGGAAGTGCTTTCATCATGCTTTTCCTCCAACACAAGAGCTATGAAGAATCAGTTGTGGATGGAATCCACAACTCTTAAGAAGCAATCAAAGCAAGGAGTGGCTGAATATGTAACCAAAAGGGAGGATGTTTCAAACCAACTTGCAAGCATTGGAGAAGAGATAAAGGAAGAGTACATAATGAGGTAGACCATCAATGGGATTAAAGCTGATGACAAGTGGGAATCCTTCACCACTTCAATGGATCTCTACATGGATATGCAGACACCTGATCTCAACACTTTGATGGGACAACTCTTCACCCATGAAGCAAAGCTCAACAAAAATGGTGACAACTCAAGAGGTAACCAATCTTCTGCCCTTTACATAGATAAGAATAAAGCTAATGATAAAGGTAAAAGTAAGAAATAGGATGAAGAGGCTAGTACCTCTCAAGCCAATTATGCAGGAAGAGGAAGAGGTGCAAGAGCTAGGGGTAGAGGAGGTAAGCAAGGTAGGGGGAGACCCTACATAATTCTCCATGCAACATATGTGGTCTCAACAACCACACTACAGAATAATGTTACAAAAATACAAGGAGCCAAAGGGGCAGAGGCTTCCATAGAGGAAGCTATGGACAAACTAGAGGCAAGTACAACAATGGTGGAAACAACTACAACCATAGCTACAATCAAGGCTACAACAACAACAACAACTATCAAGGAGGCTTTAGATGAAGAAGGGACTTCAAAAACTACACTGAAGATCAAGAAGATTCTCTGCTCATCATGAAAATGACATCCGATCAAGGTAAAGATGATGAGCATCTCTTTTACATTGACTCAGGTTGTTCAAATCATGTAAGAGGGAATGTAGCACTATTGTCTGATCTTGAAGAACTAAAGGGAAAGCATGAGGTACAAACAAGTGATGACACCAAGCATTCAGTCAAGAAAATTGGAAATGTTAAGTCATCTAAAGGTAGTATGAACCATTTGAGCAAAGTTTTGTATGCACTACCATAACCAAAAATCTAATTAATGTAAGGCAGATTGTAGAGAAAGTTCTACACGCCAGGTTCACTAAGCATGAAGCATATGTGGAAGACCCCCAAGAAGGATTCAAAAGGATAGCCAAAGGTGAGAAGTCAGGTAGATTGTTTACTTTTGAAATTGAAAACACAAGGAACATAGCACTATTCAGTTATAGAGACCAAACCCTATCTGAGTTGGAAATATGGCACAAGAGGCTAGGGCACATAGGAGAGAGAACTCTGAAGCAAATTTGCAGGGATCAAAGTGTGCTTGGCATTCCCAATGTGATCAAGCAGCACATGATTTACAAATGTGGAGCTTGCCAATTTAGCAAAGCTCATAGGCAACCATTCAATAGGAAAGGATACATCCATGAAGATTATTTGGAGCTTGTACACACTAATGTGTGGGGTCCTAGCAAAGATCCATCCATCTCAAGATCAAGGTACTATGTCTCTTTTATTGATGATTACAGTAGGTGGACAATTCTCTATTTTATGAAGCATAAGGATGACGTGTTTACATGTTTCAAGAAGTATTTGGCACTAGTTGAAAACCAAACAGGAAGGAGATTGAAGAGAATCACATCTGATGGAGGTGATGAGTACTTTTCACATGAGTTTGATCTATTTCTACAGGACAAAGGCATAAAGAGTGAAGTAACAACCAGGTATACTCCTAAATTGAATGGAGTGGTAGAGAGAAGGAACAAGTTAATTGTTGAGGCAACTAGATCTATGTTAAATGAGGAAAAATTACCTAATTATTTATGGGCATAGGTTGTTTCTACATCTACCTATTTGGTCAATAGGATTCCATCCAAGTCATTGGATGGTATGACACCATATGAAGATTGGAATGGCAGGAGACCCTCATTGGATCAGTGCAAGATATTTGGGTGCAATACCTATGCACACATCCCATCACAAATCAGAGGGAAACTTGACCCTAAGGCTGAGAAGTGCATATTCATTGGGTATGATTAGAATCAAAAGGGGTATAGACTTTATAATCCCACTAACAAGGCATTCATATTTAGTAGGGACGTAGTCTTTCATGATGATAATTCTTGGTTTGAAGATAATTGCAGGAAATTCAAACTACCATATGATTTGGAAAATGCTTTTTCAATCCTAACTCAAGAAGACCAACACCAAGTAGAGGACATCAACTTAGAAGATGAGGCGCAGATTGATTTCAAAGCTTGGAACTCAAAAGGCAAGTTCAAATACAAACAATTAGAGGTTCTACCCGAGTCTTCCAATCAAGCTTTAAGGAGATCACAAAGAGAAAGTAAGAAGCCCATAAGGTATGGACATGATATGTCCTTAGTCACAAAGCACTCTGTGTACGTCACTAAAGATTCAACAGTAGAGGAGCCTTCTTCATTTGAAGAGGCTAAGAAGAAGAAAGAGTGGACAGAAGCCATGCAGGAGGAAGTAGAAGCATTATAGGAAAACCACACTTGGGACGTAGTTCACAAGAAACTAGATATGAACGTAATTGGTTCAAGGTGGATCAAAAAAAACTGTGATGGTTCTATAAATAGGTACAAGGCAAGACTAGTTGCAGAGGGATTTGCCCAAACACATGGAGTAGATTATGAAGAAACATTTTCACTTGTGGCAAAGATGCCAACAATCAGGGTATTGGTAAGTCTTGTTGAATCCAAAAATTGGAATTTATATCAGTTAGATGTCAAGAATGCATTTTTAAATGGTTGGATATCAGAGGAAGTGTATATGGCACAACCACTAGGTTTTGAAGATGAACAAAAAGCATGATATGTATGCAATCTTCCAAAAGCACTATATGGTCTCAAGCAAGCTCCTAGAGCTTGGAACCATAGACTTGTTACCTATTTGCAAGATCAAGGCTTTGTGGCAAGCAAGGCAGACTCTTCTTTATTTGTGAAGAAGAATAAATCAGAGGTCATCTACTTGTGTGTCTATGTAGATGATATCATTATTAAAGGTAATGATTCTGATGGTATCAAGCAGGTAAAGTCTCAACTCATGAAGGAATTCAAAATCAGTAATCTAGGGTTGTTAACCTATTTCCTTGTCTTAGAACTTGTGTACACAGATACATGTATATTCATCACACAAAGAAATTACATAATTGATGGTGATTTAGACTACCTCTAGATGAAGGGCTTATAAGTGTACAAAGTTATGCAGAGCTACACATGGACCATTCTTATATAGCTTTTATAATGTGAGTCAATATAGATAGACATAGTCTAGAGAGACAAAGTAGTTGGAAAAATATATAATTTGACTATCTCAACGACTAGAAGTCCTACAATCCTCGGACCTTGTAGAAGAGGGCAGGGCCCCCTTGGCACTCCTTCCATTAAGGTTCTATGGAAAAACCATGCAACACCACAATGCCATTATATTGACCTTGGATAGCCACCCAGTGGCTGGGAACTCTACCTAACCTAATGTCTAGGCTCACAAATATCATCTATTAACATCAACTTTCACATGTATACCTCATCTAAATTGGGAGTTAGGATTCCATAAATCTGAGAGATCTCATAATGGGGGATATAAAACTTAGAGCACCATGGATCATTTGTGGTCACTTGATGGTGGAATATTTAGTATATCTAACACACCCCCTCAATGTCCACACTACGATGAACTACCTCCTTGGTCCAATTCCAAGTGTTAATGAAGTTGCTCCCTTCCAAGTGCCTCGGTGAAGATTTCTACTTTATTTTCTTCAGTTGAACAATAGCTTCTCCAAGACTCTATACTCGACCAACTCATGCACATTGTGATACTAAATTTCTATATGCTTGGTACATGCATGGAAAACAAGATTGTTGGCAATGACCATGCAACTTTGGTTGTCAGACTTCAAAAGACTCATTGCCTTTGATGAATCTAAGCCACAAAGAAGGTGAAGATGATCACTTATTCTACATAGATTCAAGATGTTCAAATCATGTTGCAGGCAACATAGCTCTCTTATCTGATTTGGAAGTCCAAAGCATAGACATGAAGTACAAAGAGTGGATGGCACAAAGCATAATGTGGAGAAGATTGGTAATTTCAAGGTTTCGAATGGCAAGACAATCATTCTAAGCAAGGTACTCTATGATCCCACTTTGGAAGTGCATGGGTCGACAACACCATCTTTGCAATTGCATTTCTCTTGGAAATTTGAGAATTTGAGTTCTCTATCTCTTATTCTACATTTGTGTTTATCTTTTTTTTTTTTCTCAACTTTGTTTATTGATCTATTCCGCTGTGCTATTATTTCTTAGAGTATGGACCTCATCAGAGACCCCAACATAATTTTAGGTGAACAAACACCACCCAATCATAGATCGCAAGTGAGCTAAATAAGGCCATAGGCTCCATCCAATCCTTGGTTTAAATGCCACGGAGATCCCTTTTCTCATGATTGTCCTCATCCCTCACCTTCCCACTAGCCACAATAAATCAAGGTCTAGTGATATTTCTGATGGAGAGAGTTAATCTCCAAAAGAACAACCTACTCTTGAACTTAGAACACCTCTATATCAAGAGTAAGTCAAAATCTTCACCAATTTAAAAGATCAATGATCAAATATCAAATTCTTGAACAAATTGTGAAGAAGGAAATTACTCAGAAAGTCTGCTGCATATATCTTTCTCATTGACTAAGTAAATGTGTAAAGTTTTTGATGAAACTTTGCACAAGGTGTCACCTAAATATTGCGCACCTCCTCCAAGTCAAATCACTCCAAAAGATTCAGTAGACCTTGAGAAATCTACTTCACAAGTTACCTATGTCTAAATCTGCATTTTTGAGAAGTCGATTTGGACACCCCTAACTTCTTAGCTTTATTTCTCACAATGTCGAACCCGTTTGATCAAATCCTTTTAGCTATAGATAGCTTATCTCTCAACTTAGATTTTGAGCTATCATATGTGTAAAACTTTACATTGTGCACTGAGCACTACTCATTTCATTGAACTCGAAATCTGCGCCTGTTTCAGGAGACTGTGAACATTCTTTACATATGAATGTTCCTACACACAATTCTCTTAGCCTGCTTACAATTAGATTCTCAAACTCTAGCCATAGATTGATTAACTATGGACTTAGACATCTCCAAAAGGAAATCACAAAAGATCTACTACATGAGGAGAAAACACAGAAACATCGGGCGCAACTTTTCTTCTATTTCTCAGAAATTTACAACTGAGTGATGAGAGAAAGTTCAACTCACTTCTAGGAGGTCTAATGACTCTTACAACTCCTCAATACACTATTCTCATACTCTCTCATTTTCTCCTCTATTGCCCCGACATTTTTCCAAAGTATTTATAGGCAAATATGTACAAGTTTATGACTATTCAACAGTCTAAGTGATCTATGTCTTCACTAATGTACATATGTGTACATATCCTTCATCCTGTGAATGTAACCACCTTCTTTGCTTCAAGACTTGATCTTATCTCCATCTTTTTGTCTTCCAAACTTCAATTGGTGATTGGTCTGTACCAACAGCTCCCCCTCAATCATCAATTGAGGTTTCTCTTATCTTCTTTATGCCTGCCATGTCTTTGAACTTCTGTAACTTTGGTCCATCTAAAATTTTTGTAAGCATATCAGCTATTTGATCTTTTGTTGAAGTATGTATAACTTCAATCTCCTTATCCATCACCTTCTCTCTTAGAAAGTGATACTGTATCTCAATGTGTTTGGTCCTGGCATGAAAAACAGGATTAGCAGCTAGATATAATGAACTCATGTTATCACCATAAATGATATGTATGCTCTGTATAGTGTCAAAACTCTTCATGAGAGTCTTAAGCCATATCACTTCTTTTGTAGCTTCAACCATGCCTTTGTACTCTGCTTCTGTAGATGACAAAGCAACTGTATGTTGCTTCTTTGAGCACCAGGAGATTAACTTATCTCCCACATAACACATGTATCCATAGGTTGACCTTCTATCATCTGGATTACCTGCCCAATCTGCATCACTATATATTTTGATATTTGTATCTGATGTAAAACCATAATACAAACCCTCTTTGAGTGTTCCCTTAATGTACCTCAACACTCTTTGACCTGCAATCCAATGCTCTTTCCTAGGACAATGCATGAATTGAGACAACACACCAACTGCATATGATAAATCAGGCCTAGTTAATGTAGCATAGATAAGACTACCAACCAAACTCTGATATTGCTTCATGTCCTTGAACTCTTCACCTCCAAATCTGCTTAATTTGTGATTCACCTCCATTGGAGTAGGTGCTACTCTGCAATCATTCATTTTAAACTTGGTTAACAAATTCTTCAAGTACCTCTCTTAGGTCACATACACTCCATGTTGAGTGTATGAAATCTCCATGCCCAAGAAGTATGACAAATCTCCCAAGTCACTGATTTTGAACTCTTTCTCCATTTGCTTCTTTAGGCTTTGTATGCCTTTCTCATCTGTACGTGTAAGAATTATATCATCAACATATATACATATGTAAATGAACCCATCATCACTTGCTTTGACAAGCAAGCTACTATCTGCTTTTGATACTTGAAATCCAAGTTCTTTTAGGAACTTTACAAGCCTATAGTTCCATGCCCTTGGGGCCTGCTTCAAGACATATAAAGCTCTCTTGAGCTTACACACATGATCTGGATATCTTCCATCTCTAAATCCTTGAGGTTGCTCCATGAAAACATCATCTGAAATATAACCATTCAAAAAAGCATTCTTCACATCTAATTGACACAATTTCCAACCTTTGCATGCAACAATTGCTATGAGTGTTCTGATGGTTGTCATCTTTGCCACTGGACTATAAGTCTCATCATAGTCAATACCATATGTTTGAGCAAACCCTTTTACAACAAGTCTAGCTTTGTACCTAGACACACTTCCATCTGCAAATCTCTTTGTCTTATAGACCCATTTGCATCCAATGATCTTCTGGCTATTTGGTTTTGGAACCAAATCCCATGTTTGATTCTCCATCAATGCATCATATTCTTCTTGCATAGCTTTTTCCCAAGTCTCTTTACCTTTTGCCTCTTCATATGTAGAAGGGTCTTCATCTGCTTTAATCATGTAAGCATAATCCTTAGTAGTCAAGAATGAAGTATCATAGCTATACCTTGTGGGTTGCCATTTGTTCCTTGTAGACCTCCTAAGTTCTCCACTTCTTGAGGTTTCTGGTTCTTCACATTCAAGATCAAATCTTGGTGTTTCTTCCACTTCGACCTGCACTTCATTATTCTCTTGCTCATCAAATATCTGAACCTTTGATTTACCTTTCCTTTGGCTCACAATTTCTTCATCATCTGTATTAATATTGATAGTACCTGCATACCAAGTACCTTGCTCATGAAATGTAACATCTTTTGATACAAGAAAATGTTTTGTGGATGGATTCCACAACCTGTATCCCATCTGCTTATCATCATAACCAATAAACACATATTTTTCAGCTTTAGGTTCCAATTTGTGCCTTAATTGTGATGGCACATATGCATAGGCCAAACATCCAAATACTTTGCAATGGTCTAGTGTAGGTTTCTTACCCCACCATGCCTCATATGGTGTCATACCCTGCAAGGCTTTACATGGTAGCCTATTAACCAAATAAGTAGCTGCTTTTACAGCCTCAGCCCACAAATAATTTGGGCAATTTTTCTCCTTCATCATGGACCTTGCAAACTCAACAAGAGTCCTATTCCTCCTTTCTGCTACACCATTTTGTTGAGGAGAGTACCTGCAAGTAACCTCTCTTTTTATACCTGCATTCCACAAGTAATCACTGAACTCATTAGAGAAATACTCTCCCCCTCCATCTGACCTTAGTCTTTTCAATTTATGTCCTGTAATTCTCTCTGCATACATATGATAATGTTTGAAAGTATTGAATACTTCTGACTTATCTTTGATCACATAGATAGTGATCCATCTGGTAGCATCATCAACATAAATTACATAATACCTTGAGCCATTGATACTGAAGTCCTTTGATGGTCCCCACACATCGGTGTGTACCAACTCAAGTTTCTCTGAATACATAAACCCATGCTTAGAATAGGGTTGCTTATGAGCCTTACCTAATTGACATGCCTCACATCTGTATGTCATATGTTGACCTGCAACATTAGGCAATCCAAGCATTGAACCATTATTAATCATGTCTTTAATACCTCTTTCATTGAAATGTCCAAGTCTCTTGTGCCAAAGATCTAACTCAGAGATCTTATGTCCTCCATAAGTGAACAAGGCATGACCAACATTACCTTGAATCTTTAATGTGAAAAATCTTCCTTCTTTCTTCCCTGAAACAATTTGTTTATATCCATTGCTAGGGTCTTCCACAAACACTCCTTCATTAGTGAACCTTACTTCATAACCTTTTTCCACAATTTGTCCTACACTTATCAAATTCTTAGGAATTGTAGGAACATACAAGACCTTACTCAATAAGGTGCTACCATCCTTGGCTTTCACTGATCCAATTGACTTCACATTGTGCTTTGTGTTGTCACATGTTTGAACAACATGATTAGATACCTTATTCTCCAAATCAGTCATCAAGGCTATATTACCACTCAGGTGATTGCTACACCCTGAGTCAATGTAGAAGACTCTTTGATCTTCAGTCTGCCTTTCACAAGTTGCATTCATTATCAATGTTGAATCTTCCTTCTTATCTGAAGCATAATTGTAGTAGGTATTGTTATATTGTTGACTTTGGAAACCTCTACCTGCATTTCTTCCAAAGTAACCCCTACTACCTCTACCTCTGAAATTACCTCTTTGATTTCTGCCACCTCTTCCTCTTGAATTATAGTTCTGATTGTATCCTCCATTACTTTGAGTGTTTTGCCAACAATCATTGGCTAAATGATTTGTCTTACCACAAATCCAGCAAGCTTTGGATCCATCTTTGTTACTCTTGCCTCTTCCTCTACCTTTGCCGCCTCCTCTTCCTCTTAGGAAGTTGGCTTGACTAGTTGTGCCTTCTTCTTCATTTGCTTGTTGCTTTCCTTTGTTAGTTTTCTTCTTTTCTTTAGAGTACATTGCATGTCATGCACTCTTGTCAACATCTCCTTTGACATCATTCTCAAAAGTTAGCATATGTCCTAACAATTGATTCAAATCAGGATTGAAATGATCCAATGAAAGTTCTGTAGATAAAATAAAAGGCTTCCACTTCTCATCACCTCTTAGTCCTGTGAGAATTTGCCTTACCAATTTATCTTCTTCAATGTCTTCATCCACTGCTCCTAATGCATCTGCAATGTCCTTCATCTTTGTCACATAATCAGATATTGATTGTGAAGCCTTCTTCTTGAAAGTGGTAAATTCTGCCCATAGGCATGCCTTCCTTGACTTTGTAGTGTTTTGGAAATGCTCCTCCAAAGCATTCCATATCTCACTTGCACTTTCAAGACCTCTAATGTGAGGTAGCAAGTAGTCATTGACTGCCATATAGATGATGCTCCTAGCTTGAGCATCTCTTTTCATCCAATTCTTCAAATCTGATAATTCTTCCCTAGTTGGAACACTAGGATCTCTGAATTGTGGCTTTTCTTCTTCTCCTGTAATGTAAGCTATCAAATCTTTGCTCATTAGATGAGCTTCCATCCTCATTGACCATGCAGGATAGTTCTCTCTATCCAATTTCTCTATCTGAAGAGAATCTCCCATCTTCCTTCACCTGTATTAACAGATCTTTAAACTTTATGAGGAGTAAATGTACCTTGACTTCGAATATTACTTCTTCTGATCCTTTTGACAACTTCAATGTGTCTTCCCTCAAGCTTTCTTCAATCTTTGTCCTTTTGATCCTTCAAGATGTAAAGTTTGTATTTCTATAGTAGTCGGAGTCTCCCTTTCCTTGATTTTGATGCTTCCTGCTCTGATACCACTGATGGAGAGTGTTAATCTCCAAAAGAACAACCTACTCTTGAACTTAGAACACCTCTATATCAAGAGTAAGTCAAAACCTTCACCAATTTAAAAGATCAATGATCAAATATCAAATTCTTGAACAAACTGTGAAGAAGGAAATTACTCAGAAAGTCTGCTGCATATATCTTTCTCATTGACTGAGTAAATGTGTAAAGTTTTTGATGAAACTTTGCACAAGGTGTCGCCTAAAGATTGCGCACCTCCTCCAAGTCAAATCACTCCAAAAGATTAAGTAGATCTTGAGAAATCTACTTCACAAGTTACCTATGTCTAAATCTGCATTTCTGAGAAGTCGATTTGGACACCCCTAACTTCTTAGCTTTAGTTCTCACAATGTCGAACCCGTTTGATCAAATCCTTTTAGCTATAGATAGATTATCTCTCAACTTAGATTTTGAGCTATCATATGTGTAAAACTTTACACTGTGCACTGAGCACTACTCATTTCATTGAACTCGAAATCTGCGCCTGTTTCAGGAAACTGTGAACATTCTTTACATATGAATGTTCCTACACACAATTCTCTTAGCCTGCTTACAATTAGATTCTCAAACTCTAGCCATAGATTGATTAACTATGGACTTAGACATCTCCAAAAGGAAATCACAAAAGATCTACTACATGAGGAGAAAACACAGAAACATCCGGTGCAACTTTTCTTCTATTTCTCAAAAATTTACAACTGAGTGATGAGAGAAAGTTCAACTCACTTCTAGGAGGTCTAATGACTCTTACAACTCCTCAATACACTATTCTCATACTCTCTCATTTTCTCCTCTATTGCCCCGACATTTTTCCAAAGTATTTATAGGCAAATATGTACAAGTTTATGACTATTCAACAGTCTAAGTGATTTATGTCTTCACTAATGTACATATGTGTACATATCCTTCATCCTGTGAATGTAACCACCTTCTTTGCTTCAAGACTTGATCTTATCTCCATCTTTTTGTCTTCCAAACTTCAATTGGTGATTGGTCTGTACCAACAATTTCTTGGATTTTGTCAAAGAGTATCTCATTTGATTATGTCTTAAGAGTTTTGACTAATTCTTCAAAGTTGCACTAATTAATGTGATAGATAGAATATAAAGAACCAATTGAGGAATAAAAGATATCACTACATATTAGGAAGCTAGTCATGCACAATCTCAGAAGCCAACCAAGTATCCTAGAATAGGAAAATAATTATATTTTAGTGAGGTAGATGAACCTAGTAAAAAAGGTTAGATCTTGGAAAGAAACTAGAGATAGGATGAAAACAATGGACCAAGATACTTTTGGATATACAAGGCAACATTAGGAGAACCTGAGAGAAATTTTTGAAACTCCATCTCTAACCTCCTCAACTTCAAGACCCCCAACAGCCACCCCATCACCCTAGATCTCACGTTTTGTATCTTCCATCTCTAAAGCGGGATCAAGATTAGGAGATCCTATCACACAAAGTTTGGACATGATGTTCAAGGTTTATCAAGATCATCTTCACGCAAGGCCAAACATAGATAACCTAGAAAAAATCTATCCAAGAGGAGATTTAGAGATCAAAAGAACAAACTTATCTATAAATATGGTGGAACTAATGTAAGCTTTGCTCAAAGCCAACAAAATTTTCAATCTCCTAAACTCCATCAAACCAAAGTAGCACTTTTAGGGTGTATTAAAATAATTATATAATTTTTTGTCCGAGCAAGAGTATTCAAACTCATAAGAGGCTCTTTCGATCTGCAAAGAGAGAATAACTTTCTACCTTATATAAGCTTATGTTTCCTAACTTATGTGATTTGCAATACCTCGCTCTATGATCAATACTCTTAGGGGTTCTTACACAAAATTCAAGAAGAAGAATGGGTCAAACAGTGATAAAATATTCCCCACCCACTCAAGAAATAAGTGACTTACATCATGAATTTCCCCAAGACATTCCATCTCTGTATGGAGAACAAATAGAACATCAATGAGAAAAACGTGGAAACTGTGAGTTGGAATCCTTACATGTTCCTCGATTCACTAGACCATGGGAATCTAGATCACTTTACATGAGATCCCAAATAGTGTTAGTAAGAAAGGAAGCTTTTCTTCTACCTAGAAACATGGATGCTTTGAGAAATGCTAAAGTGTGTGTCATATCACTTTAGAAGAGCTCTTAAGTCTCAAACCAGAGTTATGTAGAGAAATAGAAAATCAAGTTCTAGAACTTGACTCAATACATCTAAATATAGGCTTCATGACAAAGGTACTAAGAATCCCCATCAATAAAGTAGGAGACATGAATGAAGGTGAAGAAGGTAATACCTATATTCCTATCACCTAGAGAGGCTGCACCACCAAAGCAATCACAGATTCAGGCATGGATGTTTCCATCACTACCAAATCCCTATGAATATAGTGGTGTAGATACGCCTCGAAACCCACACAAATGAAGCTTCAAATGGTTGAGGGTCATATTGACCATCTATTAGGATTGCTAGAATTGATCACTCTCTCCACTTGTGTTGTAGAGTTTGATCATATCATTTACATCTGTGAGTTTGGGAAAGCTGACCTTTTACGAGATCATACTATGAAGACTCTTTTTATGTCAGTTATAGATAGTGCAAGATTCGGATACCAGCTCATTATACTTGCAACACTTAAGGGTTAGGACCAAGGTCAACCTAAAGGATTACATGTTTATAGATGTTCCACCCCTATAGTGGAATCCTATCCACATGATACAAGAGGACTCCATATATGTATACTTAGTGAACACTTTGGTGTTGGAGGACATAATGGACACCTTCCAAAGATGAGATGGTGCTGCAAATTCTTGCATCACAGCAGCCAAAACTGAGTTGAGAAGTGCAAATAAGACCCCTTGAGCTTTCAAGGAAGCACAAATAATCACCCAACTAATTTGGATGATGATCCTCGAATCATTAGATCAAAACATATAGCTTGCAGTTTCATGTAGAGCCAAAAACTTGTTATTTTGGTCACTACACTTGTTTAGAGAAATGAATAGTAATCCTTCCCTAATAACAATTGGAAAAAATCCTTTTGGGAATATCTAATTGACTACGCTAGCTAACCCTCATAAATTATTTCACTTAAAATGATCAACTATGCTCAGAGAATGATGTTTAGCAAATCTGAGATGCATCCTAACATTTTAGGGAGTACGTTAACAGTATGCAGACCACAAAGCAATGTTTTGAACATATTTCAAGAATGTCTGAGGCAAGTGACATGAAACTTTTTAATATAAAAATAGACTTTCTTATGAACCTATAACGACTTACATCACTAAAAATGATCATATACACATTGAGAAATAGATAAGAGAAGCTCACTATTCTAAGTAGTATATGCTAGAGTAGAAGAGATGAGACATGGGAAGATTATATGTATTAATGCACATAAATTACATTGAAATTGGAAACGAATAATTGAACAATGTAACGGCAATAGAAGAGCTATAATGTGAGCTCAATATTCCACAAAAAGTCCTCTGATATCTCTATTATGTATCCTCTATCATACTTTATCCACGCTACTAGATAGTCCTCTTTTATAGCCTTTCGTTGGAGCCAAGATTCAAGTTTGAATTCAAATCTTTACCTAAAAGTATTCCAAGGCTATATGACTTGATTTGCTATAGATCCCCACCAAATAATTCATGGAAAGATTCCCCTATGAATTCATAATTGGAAGTGATTCCACGTATGCACTTTACAAGGAGTAATCAATCTTTTACAAGAGATCACTCATGTGCCAATACATGAATGAACATATGAAATTTAGGATAAGTGATCAAGCATTTAGGCTTTGATTAATTGCAGTAACATCTCCCCCTCAAGCCTAACATTCTTGGGCTTTAATTCTCTTTAATCTTGCAATCCAATCATCATCTTGAACTTGTTCAATTTATTTCCATCCAAAGGTTTAGTTAGAATATATACACATTGCAAGTTTGTTGATACATAGGAAAATTGTATGCGCTTGCTAAGTAGCTTCTCTCTCCCATAATGATAATGCACTTCAATGTGCTTAGTCCTTGCATGATATAGAGGATTAACAACCAAATGTAGTGAGCTAGTATTATCTCCAAAGATCATTAGAGTGCATGTATGTAGCCCTAAGTCTGAGTAGAGTAGTGTTAACCATACCTCTTGTGTTGCATTTGCAAGACCCTTATATTCAGCTTTAGTTGATAAAAATGCCACATTTGGTTGTTTCTTTGATGACCATGTAATCAATTTAGATCCTGCAAAAGATAAGTAGCTAGAGGTGCTCCTCCTATCATCTTTTTAGCCAACCCAATCTGCGTGAGAGTATAGCTTGATATTCAAGTCAGATGTGAATGGATAAAATAGCCCTTCATTTATGGTACCCTTGAAGTGCCTTAAGATCCTTTTGGTAGCTTCCATATGAGGTATTCTTGTTGTATGCATGAATTGACTCAATGTACTCACCCCATAGCATATATCCACTCTCGTTAGGGTTGCATAATTGAGACTCCCAACAAGACTTTGATAACCTGTAATATCTTCAAGCAACTCTCCTTCATGGGCACTGAGTTTGTGATTCAATTCCATAGGTGTGCCTACAATTCTTGCATTTTCCATTTTGGACTTAACTAGTATATCATGGATGTACTTTCTCTGATAATGAAAACACCATAATTTGTATAAACAATTTCTAAACCAAGAAAATATGTAAGCAATCCAAGATCATTGATCTTGAACTCCTCCTTCATCTCAATTATAATCTTCTTGATGCCATTGGCATCATTTCCTATAATGATAATGGCATCCACATAAACACATAGATAAATAACCTCTAAACTAGTCTTCTTAATGAACAATGAAGAATCTGCCTTGCTTGCAACAAAACCTTGGTCCTGCAAGTATGTGACCAGCCTATCGTTCCAAGCTCTAGGAGCTTGCTTTAAACCATATAGTGCCTTCCTTAATTTACATACATAATCAGGTTTATCTTTGTCTTCATATCCTGGTGGTTGAGCCTTGTAGATCTCTTCAGAGATCCACCCATTAAGGAATGCATTTTTAACATCTAATTGGTACAAGTTCCAATTCTTTGAAGAAGCAATACTTGTTAAAACTCTAATAGTTGGCATCTTGGCTATAGGTGCGAAGGTCTGCTCATAATCCACTCCATGGGTTTGAGCAAACCCCTTTGCTAATAGCCTTGCTTTTTACCTATTTATTGTGCCATATGAATTGTTTTTCACTTTGAAAATCCACCTGGATCCTATTACCTTCATGAATGGTTTTTTGGGTACCGAATCCCAAGTGATATTCTCCTGAAGCGCTTTAGTTTCCTCCTACATAGCTTCCCTCCATTCTTCTTTCTTGTTGGTATCTTTAAATGAAGATGGTTCCTCTGACATAAAGTCTTTAGCTATGTATATAGAATTCTTGGTGACTAGTGATGTGTCATAGCCAAACCTTATAGGTTTCTTGCTTTCCCTTTGATATCTTCTTAGTACTTGATTGGATGAATTTGGAATGTCTTCCAATTTTTTGAACTTTGCTTTGCCCTTGAACTTCCAAGCTTTAAAATCAATTTGTTCTTCATCTTCTTAGTTGACATCCTCTGATGTATGAGGTACTTCTTTGTTGAGATTTGGAAAATCACTCTCCAAATCATAGGGTAGCTTTATTTTCTTGCAACCATCCTCAAACCAAGAGTTAGTTTCATCAAATACCACATCCCTACTAACTGTAAATCCTTTGTTAGTGGGATTATATAAGATATATCCTTTCTAATTCTGATCATAGCCAATAAATATGCATCTTTCAGCTTTTGGATCAAGTTTTTCCCTAATCTATGAGGGTATGTGTGCATAAGCAATGCACCCAAAGATCTAACAATGATCTAAAGAAGGTCTCCTACCATTCCATGCCTCATAAGGTGTCTTCCCATCCAAGGACTTGGATGGAAACCTATTGATTAGGTAAGTGGTTGTCGACAGAGCCTCTACCCATAGATAATTAGAGAGTTTTTTCTCATTCAACATGGGCCTTGCAACCTCTACTATTAATCTATTTCTTCTCTCTGCCACTCCATTCTATTCAAGAGTGTACCTTGTTGTAATGTGTTGTCAGGATCTTGCTCACGCGCAAATAGAGGTTACAAATGCAGAAAACACACAGAAAATTAGAGACAACGAGAGACAAGACAGAATGCAGTATTGGGTGCAATCTCCCCATGCACTCTGTTTCGACAGTCCACAGAGTGCATGTATTTATAGGAATTTTGATTACATCGAAAAGAGTGGTTACATGAGAGCGGCTTTGAAAAGCAAGCATGAAACTAAAAGTTGGTAACTTTTACAGAAAGCCATTGTTTTCAATAAGAGAAACTGCGGTCTACAACGACCCTTATTCTAACCATTACTTTTCTAATTGTTTCTAACAATAGAACCTTCTACGCAGGTTTATTTACAAGCTAAATAATAATTATTCAGATTATTGATATCCACCCTTTCACACCTTGCACGATCCTCACGAACCTTCAGTTGCTATATCAAAAACATCAAAAACACATTAATACATTAATAATTTAACACTCCAACAATGCATTGTTCAACATATTCCATAAGTTATAACATGCCCCTCAGTTGAAAAAGCAACTGACCTCAGTTGATAAAATAATAAACATGGATGGCCAGTCACATGTTTCATCACTGAATAAAAAAAATAAGCATGTTCCATGTAAAACACATGCATGGAAATGTTCATGGAGGCATTAAAGTATTAAGATTAACCATGTGATGCTTGACATAGTCTAGGGTCCATGAGTATGACAAGAACAAAACCCTCTTGCTACGGACTTTCCTTGCTCTCAATCTTAGTCTCTTGAAACTAATTCTCACCCATGCAACTTATCTTGGACCTTCAAGCTAGTGCTTTCCTCTCGGGATGTACCCTCAGGAAATGTACCCTAGCAGAATGTACCCTGTCTGGATGTACCCTGATGTACCCTGACAGGATGTACCCTGTCTGGATGTACCCTGGTGTACCTTGATAAGTGTACCCTGACAAGATGTACCATGAGACACGCCGCGTCGCATCGCACTGTGCTGCCTTAAAAAAGTAAAAAAAAACTGCAAGTTATGTTAAATATAAGAGGAGAGAACTAGACTGACAACTCCAAGAAAGAGTGGAGTGGTAAAAGTACTTCCCTTGTAAGTAGGAGGTTGTGGGTTCAAATCCTCCTACCTTAGGGAATCTAAAACTCTCTATTGCCACTCAAAATTAAAATTGCCTCGCGCGTAGCCAACGATCGCCAAGGGAGCCTTGGGTGCCAATGTTGCCAATGTAGTGCCTAAGTTATTGCCTAAGTTATTGCCTAAGTTCTTTGCCCTAGTCGACACCTTAGAGTAAGCCGAAGGAGTAAACGTAGGTGTAAATGTAGGAGCAAACGTAGGTGTAAACGTAGGTGCAAACGTAGGTTCTGGTTCTGGAACTGGAACTAAAACAGAAACCAGAGACTAGAACAGGAACAGGAACAGGAACCGGAGACAGAGATGGAATCGGAATCACGAACGGAGAACAGAGAACAGAACCCTCTGTATTGACGCGTGCAGAGCTCTAATACCACCGTTGTTAGGATCTTGCTCGTGCAATCTCCCCCCATGCACTCTGTTTCGACAGTCCAGAGAGTGCATGTATTTATAGAAATTTTGATTACGTCGAAAAGAGTGGTTACATGAGAGCAGCTTTGAAAAGCAAGCGTGAAACTAAAAGTTGGTAACTTTTACAGAAAGCCATTGCTTTCAATAATAGAAACTACGGTCTACAATGACCTTTATTCTAACCATTACTTTGATAGCTGTTTCTAACAATAGAGCCTTCTATGCGGGTTTATTTACAAGCTAAATAATAATTATTCGGATTATTGATATCCACCCTTTCACGCCTTGCACGCTCCTAACAAACCTTCAGCTCCTATATCAAAAACATCAAAAACACATTAATACATTAATAATTTAACACTCCAACAATGCATTGTTCAACATATTCCATAAGTTATAACATAATGTCTCTTGTTATGCCTCTGTCCTGTAAGAAGGAGTCAAACTCATGTGAGAAATACTCACCACCTCCATCAGATCTGAGCCTCTTCAAACTTTTACCTGTTTGATTCTCAACCAATGCCAAATACTTCTTGAAACAAGTGAAGACTTCATCTTTATGCTTCATAAAATAAATTATTGTGTACGTACTATAGTCATCTATGAATGAAACATAATACCTTGACCCTGAAATTGATAGCTCTCTACTAGGACCCTACACATCTGTGTGTACCAACTCCAAGTAGTCTTCATACATGTATCCTCTTTTGTTGAATGGTTGCCTATGTGACTTTCCAAATTGGCATGCTCCACATGAACTTGTAAACCCTTCTCAACAATCTATCCAACACTGATTAGATTCTTGGTTATTATTGGCACATACAATACCCTGCTTAGAAGATTCATGTTACCATCAGATGGTTTAACATTTCCAATCTTCTTTACTGAGTTCCTGGTGTCATCACCTCTCTGAACTTCATGCTTTCCTTTGGGTTCTTCAAGGTTAGACAATAATGCTACATTGTCTGCTATATGATTTGAACAACCAGAATCAATATAGAATAGGTACTCATCATCTTTAACTTGCTTGGCTATCATATTCATGTGTAATAGGGAATCCTCTTGATCATCTATATAGTTGATGTAGTCTCTCATTCCTCTGAAGCCTCCTTGATAGTTGTTGTTGTTGTAGCCTTGGTTGTAATTGTGATGGTAGTTGTTTCCTCCATTATTGAACCTACCTTTTGATTGTCCATAGCCTCATCTATGGAAGCCTCTTCCTCTTTGATTCTTTGTGTTCCTAAAGCATTCATCTATGGTATGATTGATCAAGCCAAAAATGTTGCAAGGTGAAGAATTGTATGGTCTCCCCCTACCTTGCTTTCCTCCTCTACCCCTTCCTCTGGTACCTCTTCCTCTACCTATGAAATTCACTTGAGAGGTACTTGCATATTCTTCATTTTTCTCACCTTTGCCTTTATCTTTACTCTTTTTTTAATCTGCGTAAAGGGCAGAAGGTTGATTACCTCTACAAGTGTCTCCATTCTTGTTGAGCTTTGTCTCATGTATGAAGAGTTTCCCATTCAATGTATTGAGGCCAGGTATGTGCATGCCCATATATAGGTCCATTGCTATAGTAAAAGACTCCCATTTTTCATCAGCCTTGATGCCATTTCTGATCTTCCTTACTATTTGCTCCTCCTCTATTTCTCTTCCAATACTTCCAAGTTCATCAGCTACATCCTTCATCTTGGTCACATAGTCAGCTACACTTTGCTTTGGTTGCTTTTTCAGGGTTGTGAACTCCATCCAAAGCTGGTTCTTTCTGGCCCTTGTATTTGATGTGAAGTATGAAGATAGTACTTACTCAGTCTCTTGGGAAGTCTTATAATTCCTAATATGAGGTAACAAAAAATGAGATATTGAATTGAGTATGTATGAACCGGCTAGAGCATCCTTTGCACACCATGCAGCTAGTCCCTCTTGCTCCTCTCTTTTAGGTTGGTTTTTGCTTTTAAAGGTTGGCATTTCTTCATTTTCGGATATGTATCCATAAAAACTTCTTCCTTGGAGGTAAGCCTTCATCCTTATGGATCAAGATGGATAATTGCCCCTGTCCAATTTGTCAATGAATGATGGAAATTCATCTCCCATTTTACCTTGATGTTGCTTTGATACCACTGTTGGAGGAGATGGTGGACACCTTCTAGAGATGAGATGGTGTTACAAATTCTTGCTACACACCAGCCAAAATTGAGTTGAGAAGTTCAAAGTAGACCTCTTGAGCTTTTCAAGAAGCACAAATAATTACCCAAGTACTTTGGGTGATGATCGTCAAATCATTGGATCAAGGCAGATAACTTGGAGTTTCACTGTGAGCCAAAAACTTGTTGTTCTCTAGAGCATCACACATGCAGTAAGTCATGATGGTCAGTGAATGATTGAAGTCACTTGGTCTAGACTTGAAGGCCTATTTAAGAAGTTTCTTAGCATTGGTTGATATATGAGATTTATGAGGAAATCAATGGATGTGGAGGATATACAGAGATTTATGAAGTTGAGAGATACACACGGTCTCATCTCTCCATGACTCTAGCTTCTATCTATTTGGGTCTTTTTGTGTTACTGTGGTACTGTGAGTGTTCTCATCAAGGTACTCCTTGGTTACTCTCTGCTCACTAGTCCAACTTTTCCCACTATAGAAGAGGCCTCCCTGTGGAGAATATACAGAGTGAGGGCTTTAGTGTTGGGAGGCAATCGGCACAACAATGAGATTGGGTATACTAGGATAGCTCTCTTGTAAGATGGAGTTTGTATCATTTGTGCAGAAGAATCACATTATTGTATACCTTCTCTATCTTGAGTAGTCCACATTCATTTTTGGGTTAATAAGACCTTTGAACTATTATCAAGTATAGCTCTTGGGGTACTAGTGCAATTTTCAATCTTGGTCTTATTGATTTATTTTTTATCATATTTGTAACTCTCTCTATATATTTCTTGTTTTATCTTATCAAGTGGTACCTACGCACAGTCATTTTATAGGGCATACGTCCCTAAGGAGAACCCATCCTTGAGTAGAAGGAGTACTCAAAACAAAGTCCAAGCTACCCCCTCTACAATGAAGATAAGATTATAGCTATCACAAATTTACCATGTCCCAAAAATGTGAAAGAATTAGAAGCCTTAATGGGCCACTTTGGATAGTCTCAAAGTTCTATCCATATGTATGTTATCATCAAAAAACCTCTTTATAGTCTATTAAATAACTTTGAATGTAACAATGAGTATGGGACTTCCTTCCTAGAGCTTAGTAAACATTTGTGCTCAGCCCTGATTTTGACAATTCCAAAGTAGAACAAAACATTCCATGTTCATGTGGATGCATCTAACTAGGCTATTGGATGTGTGCTAGCATGAACACTAACAAATAAAACCTAGATTTACAAGTTTAAATGTGGTGGAAAGGAACTACACAGCAAGTAAGCATAAAATATTAGGTATGGTTTATGTAGTAAAGAAATTCAAATGTCATCTTTTGTCCAACAAGATTAAGTTCTTTATTGTTCATCAAATCCCTAAGTTATTTGGTCGATACACTATGCCATATAGGAAACTTCCTAATGGAATATGAAATTGAAGTGGTTTTCAAAAAAAATGTAGATCCATCTACACATAGGTCACCTTTGTTGATTCACTTTAGGAGAATCCCTACAGGTTGTGCATGATGAACTTCTAGACACCTATCTCTTCAACTAAGAAGTATTTTGCCCATGAGGTAAAACCCTTGTGCATCTCTTGATCTTTGAAACCCTACATGAGCATGTGAAGAAAATTGTAGGAGATGTGATGCATTCATAGAGATACCAATTTCTAGCAAGAAGTGTGTTTAGGCAGGACCAACAAGTTATTTTGTCCTATTTTTTTTATGAGGAAGATCATAAACTTGCCGCAACAAACACACTTAGGAGTATTAGTTGATGATTAATCTAAGCAATGAACCTTGAAAAATATGATATGCTAAGGTGTATATTCACATATCATGGAAAGAGACATGTCCATGTAAAAGAACAAAAAGGTGTTGGATACTTATATGCTGCATCTATAGTATAGGAATGATATGCAAAGGAAGCACCAAACATTTTTTCATAGATTTTCCCCATCAATATGATCTCTTTCATAAGCAGGTGCATCATGAATGGTTGCATAAAAAATAGAATGATATGTGTTCTCTTTCAAGACCTACATAAGCATAGACGTTGCCTCACTAGTAATTATCCACCAATGAAGAGAGGCAATCATGTATTGTAAAAATAATTGAGCTCATTTATGTCCCCTTCTATAAATGAAAGCAAATTTGCACAAAATCCTTTGCAAAAATCACATCAAAACACCTACAATTCATTTATCTCATGAGTGATATAAATAACAACCTTTTTTCTCAAAACTATACACAAGAAAACTACATTTTAGAGCCTTATCATCCAATTTCCTACATTATTGCTCAGAAGCTAATGCTTATCCCAAAAAAACATGCACTTCAAAAACAAATGGCTTGCAACCATCTCAATTTGCATGAAGAATTATAGATTGTAATGCTTTTGTAGGATACCTTTTAAGTTCATATGTAGCATGCATCACAACCTCAAGCCAAAAAGTATGAGATGAAGCTTGACTTTTGAACATACACCTTCCCAATTCCATGAGAGATCTCGTTCACCTCTTTGTCCCACCATCCTATTGTGGTTTATATAGAACTATGTAATCGTGTTTTATCCCATGCCCAATAACTAAGAATGCATTGAATTGAGAAGACATATAGTCCCCCTTGACAATAGTGGAGGTTTTCCATTTCACATATTGATAGATTTTAGGCCATAAGAAGGAACTATTTGAAGAAAAAAAAACTTCATAGTTTGGCTTTCAAGGGTATACTAATGCATTAAAAAATCATCCATAAAGGTCAATAAGTAAAGAAAACTACTAGAGATGGTGTTTGCATAGGATGAGAGGCATCACTATTTAGAAGCTGCAATTCTTCTTCAACTCTTTATGTGCCATCTTTCATAAGACAAGAGCATCCTACCTAGAATTCAACCCTTCCAAACATGTTCAAATGGTTGCTCAAGTTTGGGCTAAGAGGACAACATATTAGAAAAAAGCATGCATACTAAAGTTTTGCATTTGAAATGACAAGAGGATCCTCTATTGCACATGCATAATCATCCACATCTTTTTAGAATTTGTGAGCTTACATAGACTAGGACGTAGATGCAATCTTTTTCCCCTCATAAAGATTATGCACCATACACCTATCATCAATGAACGTTACTATTAACCCAATCTTGGCTAGTGTTGACAGTAATAAGAAATATCTTCTTGATTCATAGAACATATAAGGCATTTGATAATGTGAATATATTGGCATTAGCAATATATATTGGCATTAGCAACAATAAGGATGACTCTTCCGAATCCGATGAATGGATATAAGGAGTTGTTTGATCAAGCTCAAGTGAGGTGAAGAAATGATCTTGAAAGGTAATGTGTTTTGGTGCACCACTACCTTAGTACTAAATGTATGACTCACTACTTGAAATAGAATGATCATGGTCTGATTGTTCATAACCATATTATATAGTAAATGCTCATTCTTGAATCTATCCTAAAATTGAGGACTAACACTTAGAAGCAAAATTGTAACTTAAAAACACTCCCATCTCTTTCTTCTTTGCCTCTTTATTAGGAGGCTTAGGATATCTTTTGATCATATGATCATTTTCCTTGCAACATTTCAAGTTATCCATTTCAAGTTATCTATTTTTTCCTTCTTTAACTATAAAACACTTAGAAATTTTAGTCACCAAAAGAAGAGTCCAAATTTTCCCTTGCCCTTTGTACTAGCAACAATATCTTCATCGTTAACACACATAAGAGATGTTTTGTACTTGGAATTGTCTTCCTATAACAAAATAAATATGAATAACTCAAAATTCAAATCACTAATATTGATTTCCATTATCAATCAAAGATTAGAAGGAAAACTCTCATAGGAATGACCATTAAGAGCAATATGCACATTTCAAATACCTAGAAACATTTCACGTGGAGCAATCAACTTCTCCTTGAAACCTTTTTTTAAACTATGAGGAAATTGTCCATCGAATCATATTAATTCACAAGCTCACTATCAAGTTTCTTTCAGAGGTAAGAAATTATTGCTTCATTTCTTACATTATATAGTGTGGTAAAAGTATCGCAAACATCCTTTTTTGTTTTGCACAAGAAAATGTGATGGATTATAAAAATAATCAAAGCATATGCATGCGCATCCCTGCCATCCAATTGAAGTTTCTCTACAATGATTGGAGGTGTTGATGGTGTATGTGACATAGTAAATATTGAAGTTTAAAGAGGACTCAAAATAGGCAACCCCCTACACAATATTCAACAAAAGGTTTGCAAAAAACACATGTTGCATCATGTATGCCCATAATGGGTAGTTCAAATCATCCAACATCTCCTTATAAACCAACATAAAAAACACATAATTGTTTTAAGGCACTTCCTATGACTAGATCTTGATGTATAAAATTGGTTGTTTCTCCAAAATTTTGAGAAGAATTACCCATTAATTCTCCCCTAAGCTTGTATCAATCTATTTGGGGTTGAATTGACAAACACAAAATTGTATATATATTTCTCACAAGAAAACAAAATCCAACATATTCACTATGATCATGCATTCAGAGGCCAAAGTATAAACCATCAAGAGTATGCTCACTAATTTTTCTAGAAATTTGAGATATTAACTAGGGTTGTGCCAAAGATGCACTTTAGGAAGCAACAGATTGCTCTCATATCTATTCTTAGAGTTTGGGGATTGGGAATGCATGATAAAAACATGAGGAAGAGGAACAAACTTATGCATACAACAAAGAGCATATTACTAAGTGTTGAATGTATAAAGATAAGTAGACCTTGAGAGTTATGGATATATATAAAAGATGCAAAAAACCAACTAAAGAGGTACGAAAGTGCCCCAAAAACTCCTTAGAATGTTTGTACACAACACTACTAAGTAATACTAACAGAATTAGGTAAAATCAATAAAAAAGATATCTAACTTTTTCTATTAGTAAATGATCTTTTGATTAAGGATGGAGGATAATAGGATGATATAGTTGATAAATTCCAAGATGGAAAAAATGGTAAAAATTTGGATGGTGCTATATAGGTCCACCATGAACTTAGTTGAAACTTCCTTTTTAGCCCTTTCAAAGATCTTATTTAGTCTTTATTTTTTGTGAAAATCAGATCATATACAAGGTCACAAAGTGGGAAATTACATATTACATATGCTGGAGTCGAGCGGCAAGGAAAGCACCCAACAATCAAGTGGGAAAAAAATAATATTAGTGCACAACACTCAGTGTACTATTAAGTGCATGTAGAAATGATAAGTATCTCATTAGGGTTATTGGTGTGTATGGCAAAAACTTCATAAAGAGAAAAAGAAAGTGCCCCAGTGATCCTAAATTCAATGATGTATACTAACAACCCCCCCTCCTTGGAGTCATGTGGGATTAGAAGAGAATAAGAAAAGATTCCTCTCCTCTCTATTGAAAGTGAATCTATTGTTCAGCCCTTTCAAGATAGAGATAGAATCTCTATTACATACTCCTAAGAAATATACATTTCAAGGAAAGTACAAAGTGTACTCAAAAGTAATATTTTATGGAACACAAGGTTTGTGAAAGTGCCGAAAGAGAAGACCACCAAAGAAGCCCACACATTTCACTAGTCCATAGGTACAAGGCATGCATGTACATTCGGTTTGACTAAGGGAAAGTGATTTGGATAGGAAGTTTGATCCCTTTCCTTTCAAATTAAGATAGGTAGTAGCCCTTATCTAGTTACAAGAAATGAATCTGAGAGAGAGAGAGATGACCATGCTCATAGTATAGATCATGGTGCACGGGGGAATACTCCACATAGTATACCTATACAAATTTTTGAGGACAAAAATGTTAAATGGGGGAAGAATGTTGTATAATTCATGGTTTCTGAAGGTTAAATGTACATATTATAAAGGTTTGAATATGATGTACATCAGTGCCTTGCTTTAGCCCTTGAATTACCCTTACAACATGCCTTCAACATTTGGCTTAAACACTTGGTTTTAGCCCTTAAGGTATTTATTCATATGAGCTCCCATTTGAATGCTTTGAACATTAGACTTGATTTATCCCAAAGTGTCGGAACCTTATTCTTTGGAGAAGCTTCTCTAGGAGCCACCTTGTGTGTACGTGAGAGAAGAATCATCATTTGATTTTGAAGGCATGTGATAGACCTTGGGAAATTAAAAGTCATGTGATCTCCCTTGGGAAAGTGTCCACATGAGGACCACTTGGCTAGACACTTGGCCAAACCCAAGGACATGTGTCACATAACCCTAGTAGGAGATAGTTGAACCACGCCTTAAGAGAGAGGATTAGGAAGTAATCCTCAACCATGGCTTTTGGGGCAAGTGGTTAGCCCATCACACTCCTAACTGGGAGGTTGTGAGTTCAATTCCCAACATTGGTATTAGAGCCTAGTTGAGAAATTGGGCGAGACGGAGGTTTCGCCCCTCATTCGTGGGCACTTGGAAAAAGTGCTTATCTGTGGTGAGTGTGAAAATGGCCTTGGATGAAGGCGCATGGGCATTTGTGCATCCAAAGAGGGTGGGATAGGTCCAAATTTGGTCCATGTGCTGGAGTTTTAGTTTGGTGGAAGCACTCATGCATGGAAAGTGGGTCCAAGAGAGTCAGAAGGGTCCACAACTGAGCATTGAGGACAATGCTCAGTCTAAGGGGGAAGGAATGTCACATAACCCTAGTAGGAGATGGTTGAACCATGCCTTAAGAGAGAGGATTAGGAAGTAATCCTCAACCATGGCTTTTGGGGCAAGTGGTTAGCCCATCGCACTCCTAACTGGGAGGTTTTGAGTTTAATTCCCAACAACATGCAACCCCTTGGCCTAGAGGTATATATATGGTTGGATACATGGTCTCTCTTACTTGAGGTGGTTTTGCTAGTTAAATTCTTAGATAGTTGATTTAGTTCTTAGAATTGATGTTGTTTCACAATAATAAAGCTTCCCAAAAAGCTTCATAGTTCTCACAAGGTAGAGAACTTGTAAAAAAGTCTAAAACATTATCCTATGTGGGCATGTATAACAAATTAATCTCTCCAATAGAGATTCATTCTCTTCCATAATGATTGTGCACCTCAATGTACTTTGTGCAAGCAAGGAACACTAGGTTCATCACCACTACTAATATGCTTTGACTATAATAAATATGTAGTTTCTTAGACAACAATAAGTACTTCAGAAACAAGTCTCCATCATCAAATATTGAAAAATGTGAAATCGTTTATAAAAATATTTCTATACCTCATTGGCTTGGGTTCAAATATTGTTGGTGCAATAAGGAAGCTTAAGAGCCTTGCTTAATTCTTTGGATTACTCTCACTTTTTAGTACACACCTTATATGAACTTATGTTTGTAAAAGTTCAAAGGTGTAATCCTTGGACTTTTCTCAATCAATTGTAAAAGACTAAAAGTGGAAGGAATCTTGTGGAAAGAGACAAGCAAAATCCATGAAATTGCTAATTGGAATCATTCTTTAAGTCTAAGACCACTTTTAGGTGGATGACTCACCATATTCAAATTCAAATTTATGTATAAATACATCCACTTCTTAGTCATGTGATAGACCGAGCCTATTCCTAGGAGATTGAGTTGAATCTTTGAGCATACATTGTGCTCACTTCAAGTAGGAGTAGTCCTCTAGAAATATCTTGCATCATATGTGCAATATCATACATATTATGATTCATTTATCTTGAGTAGTCATTCTATGTGCTGCAACAATACCTTGAGGTACGTAGTCAACTTGTATGAATCATTTCTGAGTGTGTGCATATTCTTTTTCTAACACTTCAATAGGATCATTTATATAGATCTCTTATGAACTGATATCAATTTTCATTCTCATTGGATTACTAGATCTCAAGCTATGAATGTTTGAAGGTCACTATGTGTACACTTCATCTTGTAACCAAAAAGTCGGTGTGACCCCCTAGACTTGATAAAATTATTTCTTAAGATAAATACATCAAATAAATTTCTTTAGTTAGCGATAAACTTTAATTAGATGTTTGCAAAAGCTCTATGGTGCACTCATAGGAGCTTGTGAGATCTAAGCATGTTTGTGACCTTCACTTCCCAAAATAGAAGGTTTCTTCAAAACTTGTGAAGTGCAAGCTTATCTATTTTGATGCACTCATTTGAGAACGATTCTCCAAAGACCTTAGTGATGATTTATGCATGTTTTTGAAGCAAAGGAATTATGTTAGGCATCTTTGAAGTTATATTGGCTGGTGTAGAGCAGGTTTCGGCAAACATCCACTCATCTCTATCTATACCTCATCACCTCCTCATAGTGGTATCGGAGCAAAGTAAAAGTCAAAGAATCATGGGTGATAAATTCCCCTTATCTATTTACGAATTGGACAGAGGTGAGGTCACTAAGTATCGAGGCCTATCCACAAGGAAGGAACCTTCATGGTTACATATTTGGAGATGAGATTATGCAAATACTCAAAAGCAAGGGCCAACCAACACAAGAGGAGCATGAAAGGTTAAATGCATGGTGCTCAAAGGATGAATTGGAAAAGTCATAAATTCTCAACTCTTTCTTAGATTTTTTACTTCCCACATTATGAATTGCAAGAAATCACAAGAAACATGGAATGTTCATGAAGCATTCTTCTCATCATGCACCAAGTCTAGGAAGAATGAGTTACAAATGGAGTTTACAACACTTAAAAAATGGCCAAGAAAAGTGTGATTTATTTTGTCACCAAGATGGAGGACATTGCAAACCAATTGGCATGCATTGGAGAAGTGATTGATGAGGAATAAATACTAAGGAAAGTCATCAATGGTATCAAGGTTGATGAAAAATGGGAAGTTTTCACCACACATATATGGATATTGACATGGACATGCAAGTTCCTAACTTCAACACACTCATGGGACAGTTGTTTACATATGAAGCAAAGCTTATGAAAATGGACACAACCAAAAAGTTAATGAATTCTCTACTTTCTATACAAATAAGAATAAAAGCAAGGATATTACACCATTTTGGTCCATGTTGTGGTTGTTGCTTCTCACAGATACTAGATAGCTTTGGATTTTGTAGTTTCTTTCTCTTTCCCTTTTCGCAAAGCCTCATAGCATGATTGGAATTGGGGGGAGGTGATGTATTTTGTATGAGATCAAGTGATTGAGTTCTCACACCACCTTTCAAGGCTGATTATACATATTTATTCAAGATAAAGCTTAGTTCATGTTTACTCGTGGCTCATAGGAGAGTTAGCTTATCATGTATGTGATAAACCTTAGTTCATGTTTACTCCGGGCTCATAGGAGAGTTAGCTTATCATGTTCATGTTTACTCCTAGTTCATAAGAGAGTTAGCCCCATGCTATATGTACGTACATGAGGAGGTGTGTACATTGAGAAGAAAGCTCTTGATTTGGACAATTTTACTTGGTTTAGCCTTTTTCGGGCTCTTATGGAGCAGTTGGAATCTTGTTGAGGAATCTTGAACTCAGATTATTTCCCATCTAAGCTATCCTCAAAGATGGCTTGTTTTGCTGCTCTTACAGCCCCTTGGTTCACTGTCTCCATGAGAGTTCTGTCATGGAATATTGAGGAACTCAGAGGCCCCAACTTCATGTATTATGGAGCTCGTATGAGACATGAGCTGCTTGATTGGTGCTCTAGGAACACCATCTTTCTTTGATGCTCCTATGCTTGATATTTTGATGCTCCAGAAACACCATCTTTCTTTGGGCCATACTCAACAATGTGAAAAACGTTTGCAAAGACATAGAGAGGTCTTTTGGTCGGCTAGCTATGGGCCCCATGGATCCTACAGTGGTATACGTATCTCAATTGGTTCCTTGCAGACCTTGATTGTAGACTAGGGAGAGATTTTGCTTGGCTGGGCCATTTGGATGATTATTTTGTGGAGGGGCGCTAGGCATGGATTTATGAAATTTTTATGCATTGATTTATGAGAGCACAAGAGCTTCATTTTCGTCTCAAATTATTGGTGTAGTTCCTAGAGTGGATGCATGATGCATTGATGGTGATTTCAACATGATTGAAACACCAGAGGACAAGCATAGAGATAGCTAAATTATGATTTATGGGACTAAGCTTGTTGCATGGGCGAGGCTTTTCTTGGCATTGAAGCTTTATTATGTATGACATCTTGAGGGCTTTGATAGATAGAGACAGTGTCTCTTGTTTTTCACTCAAAGAGGCACACTAGTGGGATGAAACTCTCTCAAATTGATTGGATGTATGTGAGTGATTTCTTGGAAAATTGTGGGTTCATGACTGATATTGAGGTAGGCTCTTGTATGTTGGATCATGCCCTTATGGTTTCTTCTTTTGAGATGAGTGGTAATAGCAGCTCTTTAGTCATGTGTATTCCTAAGCACATTTAGCTTGATGAGAACTTGGCTAACCATATTGCTCAGATTTGGGGACAAATTCACTAGGATGAAGTATCTGAGCCCGATCATTTTCTTGAGGGGCTTTAGTACACTAATGTTTTCTTGAATGAGAAGAGTATTCAATGGCTTGCTCAGCTTCAAGAGACTTAGTGATGCCTTCACTAGGGGTGGCCTTCCTCTAGCATATGCTTGAGAGTCACGGTGATTGTGAATGCGTGGGTGCCCAACTCTTACCTTCCCAGTAGGAGCTTCGTGATATGGACGATCAACACCCTACGTTTTTCCATCATAGATAGCCCTCTTAGTCAACTCAAGTTTGGGACACACTTTCTAATGAGTTTTTCTCTACTACTCACCTATGAACTTGTGGCATGGGATCTACAAATTATGTGGGGTTGAGGGTCTGATGACATTTGAGCCTATAGAGTTGCAAGAGATTTCCACGAATGTCTATCTCACCTTAATAACCAAGGAGAATTCTTGAGAGTTGGTGGGAGAGAAGAGGGTGTATTTTGAGTTATGTGCACAAGAGTGTGATTGATGAGATGCAAAATGGTATCCTTGCTTGGTTCTTGAGCCATGAGATTCTTGATGCTTCATGTGGGTTGATGAGAGACAATTATCCTAGCGAGAATGGCCTCCTTCCTACTTTCTTTATTAGCTATTGGGGGACCTTGGAAGATGGCTTATGATTTCCTTCTAGGAGATCCCAAGGTGTTGATTTTTATCATCCCTAAGGAGGGGGAAATCCTGATTGTACAAGGTAGTGGATTACCATTCTCAACTAAGCAAACAAAATTCTTGTGAAGGTTGTAAGTTTGAGATTGGAGCCTATGTTTGAGTCCTTGATCCACTTGAGGCAAGCTAGGTTTGTTAAGGTTGGTAGTATTCTAGGAAACATCATCATGCTCTTAGAGGTGATTTCCTTGGCTTTGATGCATGGCAAGCCTCTTTTTATTTTGCTCCTTGATTTTGAGAAAGACTATGATCATGTTCATTGGTCTTTTCTCAAGGACATTGTGCTTTGTATGAGATTTCCTACTTACTCGATTAGGGGAATGACCTTACCCTACAGATCCACCCATAGCCAGGTTTTAGAAGTTGGTGGCAGGGGGAGCAATTAAGTATCTCTCGATCTCTATGAGAGGGATGTCACTTGGGACTCACATTTTTTATTTTCTTTGTAGAGGCTATGAGCTTCTAGTTGCTTGTGAAGGGCATTGGTTTTCCAAGGTTTTGACCTCTTGTTAGAGAGGAGGAACTTTTGGATATTGAGTATTTTTATGATACTATAGTTTACTTGCATTTCCATGAGGCCAATATCTCTAGATTTTAGATGTCTTTGGAGAGATTCTCTAATGCATCGAGTGCCAATATCAATTGGAAAAAATCATGCGGTTTTTGGGGTGGCAAGGATGAGGATCCTAGGTGGTTTCCTAGTGCTCAATTTTAATGAATCCATCATGGCACTACCATTCGTTATCTCTGATACTAGATTATCTTAGAACAACAAATCACACCTCTCCCCTTGAGTATGAACAGGAAGTTGATGCATTGGAGCACTACTCTCTTATTCTTGGTTGGGATATTTATGGTGGCTAACCAAGTCCTCAGCCATGATTTGGTATATTGACTCTTGCTAGATCTTTTTAAGCTCTTGTATTAGCCATGTCATATGACTAATTAGAAAGTTTTTGTGGTCTAGTAGCGATGGTAGCTTCATTTGGGTTAAGGTTGCTTGGACTGTCATCACTCTTCTTATTGAACATGATAGCCTCGGGATTGTTGATCCTGCTTGTGAGATCATAGCCCTGTTGGTCAAGTCTATCATTTTTGGATTGCTTCCTCAATCCAAGCCTTGGAAGGAGTTTATTTGTCAAATACTTCACATGTTTGCACTAACTATTAGTGGGCCTTGGCAACTTGGGATCAGGTGGATTTTGTTGTGAAGCAGCATGCTGGGTTTTGGAGGAAGATTGAGGATCTCTTCATGAGCAGTATATTGAGGACTTGGGGTCGCTGATAGGTCATGCATTTGATTCCCCTTAGATACAACAGTGTTGGTGGTATACATGACATATTCAATAATAGAGTTTCAAGAGGACTCAAAATAGGAACTACACAAGAATGTGAATATGAACATCCTCAATAAATTCTCCATCATCTATATTTTGAACATTTGTAGATGTAATAAGACATATTTTATCACTCCTCATAATATTCGACAATCATTTTGTAACCAATACATGATGCATCATGTACACCCCTAATAGGTAGTTTGATTCATCCAACTTATCCTTATGAGCCAACAAGCAAAACACATAATTGTTTTCAACCATGTTCACTATGTATATCCTAATGTAGAAATTGATTGTTTCTCAAGAAAATTTCAGCACACACAAAAAACAAAGTAACTGTGACGAGGTATGACTCTAAGATTATCCTTTCATAAAACAATATTTGGCCGAATTTTTTTGATCAAAAAAGTATTTGATCGATAGTTTTTCCATCAAAAATTCTCCAAATTGTTGTGTAAAACATATTCACTTCTATCCGAATAAGTTGATGTGGCACTGAATAATTTGGTTGAATAATAAGGTTTCAATGTAAATTTGTATAATTATTCACAAATAAATGAATTTTTAGATAACGAATAATGCAACCTAGCTCAGATTTAAGGAAATCTATATGCCGAGTACTACACCACTGAGGAAAAATACACAAATCATATTGCACAAGAGTGTCCCTACAATAAATATGCAATTAGGAAGAATTATCAACAACCAAGTAGATATCAAAACTAATCACAACCTTACCAATCACACTATCAAGCACAATAGAGGCCTCAACCTGTGTTAGGATAGCAACACCACCCCTTGCCAATGTAATTTTAGTTAAATATGTAGTGGTACAAGACAACTTAAAGAGAGCCATAGTTCCAGCGTCCTTGATGATCTCAAATGTGTAAAGTTGTATTCGAAGAAGAGAAGAGGATAGACATTAGAAACTCAGGTGCTAAAGAAAATCCTAGATCACTTCAAGACCCAGCCTTATGCACCTATTGTGTTTCCAAACAAAGAATTTGAGCTCCATGGCTACGCAAAAATCATAGCCATGATGGACATAGTGGTGAATGAGGAACTATGGACACCCCATTGTGATGATGATGGCTATGACATCTCAATATTCATGATGGAACCTCTCGTGTTTGAACACATCATTGAGGAATGTGAGCCTAATGTGGATGTACTAGTAGACGCAAGTGAAGAAGATGCAAAATATATCATAATGGAGACCTTTTGTGCTTTAGAAGATGAGTATCTACTCTTGATTGAAGATAAAACACTAAAATATTAAGATCACAAGCATAAGATGATGTTAGTTATATAGGTAGATGATGGGAGCGAGAAGAAAAAAAATGAATCAATTAGTCCCCCACACAAGGAGAGGAACAATCCTTATTCAAAGTGCGAAATAATTTCAAGAAGTGTGAAATTGAGGACATGAAAATAATGATAAAAAAGCCTAAATGAGAAATTTCCATAGGAGAGGCTTACAATAACAAGGACCAAACTAAGAAGATTGTAGTCACGATAGAAGATGGAGAAGAAAGATGTACCTTCATAGGACATGATCTGAGTGAAGAAGAAGAATGAGAACTAATCAAGATTTTGGGAGAATATAGAGATGTGTTTGCTTGGAAATATAAGTACCTAAAAGGAGTGGATTTAGAAATTTGTTCCCAGAGGATCCCTATGACCTTAGATGCCAAGCAAACAAAGCAGAAGCCTTACACTTATAACGATAATTATGCAGCCAAGATCAAAGAGGAAATCAATCGATAGATAGAAGTAGGATTCATCTATGAGATTGAGCATATTGAATGGGTATCCCCCATTGTGATATTGCCTAAAAACAATTGAAAATTTGTAAGATCATCAAGCTTACACTATGTTTGAGGTATATTTGCTCTACATCAAAAACCATCATTTGGATGCTGCCATTCACACTCATTGAAGAATCTTCATTAACATTTATTTAGATATTTTCTAAGGATCTTTTATTATCACTTAAGTAAAAAGCCAAGAGTTTTACATTTGTAAAAGCATAAATAAAAGGATCAATTTCCATGAGTTTTTTGGATCAAGTAAGGTTACCAAATCAATCAAACATTTAAATCAAGTTTAGAGTTGATTTCAACTTTTCCTAGACTACAGGAAAAAAGAAACGTAATCTTCCTCATCACAACGAATCACCCTGCGTGGAATCAAATTCATTGAAGAAGAGTGATGGAAAACATCAAGAGAGTCTATATAAGGACTCACAATCCATTGTACATTATCTTGGATCAATATATGCACTTTTGCTCAAATTTCATCTATGCATCATCTTCTTCTACTACAATCAACTTGCACGAATTGGTTATCTCTCTAAAAACTCCAAATTTGATGATTGAGCATTCATTGGAACGGTATTACTCTCTATATGATTTTTATTAATGGCATCATTTGTGTGTGTATGCATATATGTGTGTATGTGTGTGTATATGTGTCTGTATGTGTGTATGCATGTGTAGTATGCATCATTAGTGTGTATGTGTGTGTAGTGTGTGTATATGTGTGTGTATGTGTGTGTGTGTGTCTATGTGTATATGTGTGTATCTATGAGAATGTATGTGTTTTATGTGTGTGTTTATGTGTGTCTATGTGTCTATGTGTGTATGTGTCTATGTATGTATGTGTCTATGTGTGTGTATGTATCTATGCATGTGCATTATGTATGCATGTAAGTATGTATGTACTTTGTATGCATATGCATATGCATTATGTATGCATGTATGTGTATATGTGTGTATGTCTATGTGTGTGTGTGTATGCATATATGTGTGTGTATGTGTGAATGTGTGTGTATATGTGTCTGTATGTGTGTATGCATGTGTATGTGTGTATGTGTCTATGTGTGTATGTGTGTGTGTATGTGTGTGTGTATGTGTGTATATGTGTGTCTATGTGTGTGTGTCTATGTGTATGTGTGTGTATCTATGAGTGTGTATGTGTGTATGTGTCTATGTGTGTGTATGTGTCTATGTGTGTATGTGTATGCATGTATGTATGCATGTGTATGTGTGTGTATGCATCATTATGTGTGTATGTGTCTATGTGTGTATGTGTCTATGTGTGTATGTGTCTATGTGTGTATGTGTCTATGTGTGTATGTGTCTATGTGTGTATGTGTCTATGTGTGTATGTGTTTGTGCATATGTGTGTGTATGTGTGTGTGTCTATGTGTATGTGTCGCTACGCATCTACAAGTGTGTATGTGTGTATGTGTTTATGTGTGTGTATGTGTCCATGTGTGTATGTGTATGCATGTATGTATGCATAGGTGTGTGTATGTGTGTGTATGCATTATGTATGCATATGTGTGTGTATGCATTATGTATGTGTATGTATGCATGTAAGTATGTATGTATGCATATGCATATGCATTATGTATGCATGTATGTGTATGTGTGTGTATGTCTCTCTCTATGTGTGTGTATGAATATATGTGTGTGTATGTGTGTATGTGTGTATGTGTGTATGTGTGTATGTGTGTATGTGTGTATGTGTGTATGTGTGTATGTGTGTATGTGTGTATGTGTGTATGTGTGTATGTGTGTATGTGTGTATGTGTGTATGTGTGTATGTGTGTATGTGTGTATGTGTGTATGTGTGTATTTGTGTATGTGTGTATGTGTGTATGTGTGTATGTGTGTATGTGTGTATGTGTGTATGTGTGTATGTGTATGTGTGTGTGTATATGTGTGTCTATGTGTGTATGCATGTGTATGTGTGTGAATGCATCATAATGTGTGTATGTGTCTATGTGTCTATGTGTCTATGTGTGTATGTGTGTGTGTATGTGTGTGTATGTGTGTGCGCGTCTATGTGTATGTGTGTGTGTCTATGAGTGTGTATGTGTTTATGTGTGTGTATGTGTCTATGTGTGTGTATGTGTCTATGTGTGTATGTGTATGCATGTATGTATACATATGTGTGTGTATGTGTGTGTATGCATTATGTATGCATATGTGTGTGTATGTGTCTATGTGTGTGTATGTGTCTATGTGTGTGTATGTGTATGCATATGCGTGTGTGTATGTGTATGCATATGCGTGTGTGTATGTGTATGCATATGCGTGTGTTTATGTGTATGCATGTATGTATGCATATGTGTGTGTATGTGTTTATGTGTGTGTATGTGTCTATGTGTGTATATGTGTCTATGTGTGCACATGTGTGTGTATGCATGTAAGTATGTATGTATGTACTCATATGCATATGCATTATGTATGCATATGTGTGTGTATGCATGTAAGTATGTATGGATGTACGCATATGCATATGCATTATGTATGCATGTATGTGCATGTGTGTGCATGTCTCTCTATGTGTGTGTGTATGCATATATGTGTGTGTATGTGTGTATGTGTGTGTGTATGTGTGTGTGTGTATGTGTGTGTGTATGTGTGTATGTGTGTATGTGTGTGTATATGTATGTGTATATGTATGTGTATATGTGTGTGCATGTGTATGCATTATGTGGGCATGTGTGTATGCAACATTATTTGTGTATGTGTGTATATGTGTGTGTATTTGTGTGTATGTGTGTGTGTCTATGTGTATGTGTTTGTGTGTCTATGTGTGTATATGTGTGTGTGTATGCATATGTATGTGTGTGTAAGTGTGTGTGTGTGCGCATACCTTGCTTCAAGTAGATGTGTTTCTCTCTCTCTCATGCGCTCTCTCTCTCTCGGTCTCTTCTTGCTCTCGCGTCCAAATCCCGGCACAAATGTGCCGAGACAAATCGAATTTTTTTTTTTACATTCCAAAGCGTCGCATATGCGACGCTCTTCAGTTCGCCAACATCGCAAATACCGCCGCTAACTAGCGATGGTATTTGCGATGCTTTAATTTAGCATCACATAAGCGACGCTAGCATCGCTTATGCGATGAATGCCGCGAGAAAAAAAAAAATCGAAAACTTTACCGTCACTTATGCGATGCCAGCGTCGCATAAGCGACGGTACCCGTTTTTTTTTTCAGTTCATAAGCGACGGTACCCGTTTCTTTTTTTATGTCAGCGTCGCATAAGCGACGGTACCCGTTTTTTTTTTTTATGCCAGCGTCGCATAAGCGACGGTACCCGTTTTTTCTTGTAGTGGGTGATGGATTTCCCTCAATAATTAAAAAGCTTGATAGAACCAACTGTGCTGCTTGGCGTGAGAATGGAAGCCTATTTGCAAGGTAGAAATCTCTATGGAATTGTAGCAAGTGATGAAGTTTTGCCTATTCCAAAATCCAAAGGAGGACCTACACAAGAAGACTAGATAGATAGACTCACACTTTGGTGTGCAAGTGATGCTAAAGCAAGATCATACATACTAAACTCTATCTCTGATCTTTTGTTACCACATATTAAAGGATTCAAAACATCTCAAGAGACTTGGGATGCACTTGATACCTTTTTCTCTCTTAGTAATAAATCAAGAAAGAACCATCTATGGAATGAGTTCAACCAAATGAAGAAGACACCAAAACAAACTATCATAGAGATTGTTACCAAGGTCAAGGAGGTTGCATATTAGTTAGTATCCATTGGAGAGCTTATTGAATAAGAGGCCATATTGATGGAGATTATAAATGGTATTAGAAGTGATAAGCAACGGCAATCCTTCACCATAACTTATGATCTTATCATGGATGTACAAAATCCAAATTTCAACATATTCCTTAGACAACTCCAATCAAGAGGCCAGCAATAATTTTAGTTCTTATCACAGTAATTCAACAAGTTCTCTTTATGCATATAAGAAAGACAAGAAGCACAAAGGAAAGAAGAAGGAATATGATGAAGAAGAGATCTCCCAAGCCAACTATGCAAGGAAGAGCAAGCGGAAAGGGAAGAACAAAGGAGCAAACCATGACAAACCAAAAGGTCAAAATGTTCAACCTTGTACCACCTATGATGAGACCAACCACACCACTCAAAATTGTTGGTTAAATGGTGGATTTGGCAACACTAGAGGCAGAGGTGGACACCACTTCAAGAATAATAATAGGAGTCATAATAGAAGGGACTTCAACAATTATTCAGAAGATCAATCACATGAAGATTCATTACTTTTAATGAATGTGAGTCACAAAGAAAGTAAAGATGATGATCATTTGTTCTTCATAGATGCAAGATGATCAAATCATATTGCAAGCAATGTTTCTCTTCTATCTGACTTGGAAAGTCCAAAGCATAGAAATAAAGTATAAACAAGGGATGAAACCAAGAACAATGTGGAGAAGATTGCTAATGTCAAAGCTTCCAATGGCAGGACAAATATTCTAAGTTCTCTATGTACCCACTATCACTAAAAACCTAATAAGTGTAGACCGAATAGTTGAAAAGGCTTTCAGGTTAGGTTCACCCAACATGAAGCTTTTGTGGAATGTCAAGGCTTCAAGAAGATAGCCAAAGATGAGACATAGAGTAGGCACTTTACCTTTGAAGTAGGATAAACCAGGAACATAGCTCTATTCAAAGTTGGGTCTCAAACCCTGAGTGGCCTTGAAGTGTGGCATAAGATACTTTCTCATGTGAATGAAAGAACCTTGAAGGATATATGCAGGGATCAAAGTGGTATAGGTCTATAAAACATAACAAATTAATACATGATTAGTAGATGTGATTCTTGTTAAGTTGGGAAGGCACAAAGATAACCATTCAATCAAAAAGGCTACATCCACAACAACCTTTTGCACTTATTACACACAGATGTGGAAGAAACAATTCAAGAACCTTAATTGGTAGCTCAAGGTATTAAGTTTTAATTTTTTATGATCATAACAGGTGGTCTATTTTTTACTTTATCAAGAACAAAAGTGAAGTATTTGAATGCTTCAAGAAATAGCTAGCACATGTGGAGAATCATATAGGTAGATCATTGAAGAAAGTCAAATAAGATGGAGGGGGAGAATACTTCTCTGAAGAGTTTGATGAGTTCTTTCAAGATAAAGGCATCAAAAGGGAAGTGACTACTAGGTGTTATCCTCAATTGAATGGTATTATAGAGAGAAGAAACAAGACCCTAGTTGGATATGCTAGAAGAATGCTTGAAGAGAAGCAGTTACTGCACTATTTATGGGTAGAAACAATCTCAACAGCTATATATCTTGTGAACAAAATTCCATCCAAATCACTTCAAATTATGACTCCTTATGAAGCTTCTAATGGTACAAAACCGATTCTAGGACATTGCATGGTGTTTTGTTGTTTATCTTTTGTACATGTACCTTCACAAACCAGAGGTAAACTAGATGAAAGGGCAACTAAGGTAGTGCTCATCGCCTATTATTCAACTCAAATGGGCTATATATTTTATAGTCCATCCATCAAACAATTTATTACAAGGAAGGATGTTATGTTTGAAGAACACATGTCGTAGTATGATAAGGACAAACAAAAGGTAAACTTACCTTATCTTGATTATGATTTCCATCGATTAGGTGGCAAGCATGATACACAGATCCACAATCCAAGAAGTGAATCTGATGATGATCAAGATGAGAAGGAAAGAGACTATAAGATCTAGAAGTCAAGAGGAAAGGCCAAAATGAAAGAATGTGGAGAATGCTCCAAGCATACTCCTAGAAGGTCAACAAGGAAGAAAAAGCAACCTGAAAGGTATTGATATGATTCAACATTTGTTACAAAGCACTCAATTTAATTGACCAATGACTCAATTTTAGAGGAGCCTTCAACTTATGAAGAAGCAAAGGGTAACCCGAATTGGGAGAAATCTATGAAAGAGAAGATAGAAGTTTTGAAAGAAATGGAAACTTGGGAGTTGGTCCCAATACAAACTAATCAGAAGGTAATAGATTGTAGATGGGTCTATAAGTTGAAAAGAAAAATAGATGGATAATTTGCAAGTAGAAGGACAGATTATTTGCTAAAGGATGTGCCCAAACTCATGGTATAGACTATGAGGAGTCCTTCTCAATAGTTGCCAAGATGACTAGAATCACAACATTTCTAAGCATGGCAACTACAAGAAATTGGAGGTTACTTCATCTAGATGTGAAGAATGCATTTCTTAATGGCTAGATTAGTGAAGAGGTATAGGTATACTTCATATGCAAGAGGAGCTCAAAATCAATGATTTAGGTGAGCTCATGTTCTTTCTAGGTATGCAGGTCATATACACAAATCAAGAGATGTATTTGACTTTGAGGAGATACATTCAAGATCTACCCCTTAATTTCAAGATGGAGAATGATAAACCTACAGATACACCTTTGGAGATGAATCATAAGCTTAGTGTTTATATAGGTGAGAAAATTGAAGACATTAAAGAGTATCAAAGCTTGGCAGGTAACTTGATATATGCTACTCATACAAGGGTAGATATATGATATAGTTTAAGATTGTTTGGCCAATTCATGCACTCACAAAGAAGACCACACATGGATGCTACTAAGAGAGTACTTAAGTACCTCAAAGGTACAATCAATGAAGGTTTATTTTATCCATAATCATCATATTTGGATCTCAAGATATATTCTAATGGAGATTGGGTAGTAGCAAAGGATGATAGAAGAGAACCTTTGGTTACTTAGCATTTGCAGGTTCAAAGCTTGTGTCGTGGGGTTCCAAGAAGCAACCAATAGTTGCTTTATTCTCAACTAAGACAGAGTACAGAGGTTTGACCATAGCAACTCAAGGTGTGACTAGTGAGCTCCAAGCCTCACATATTTGGAGATATTGTAAGTTCTATGCACCTAGTAGAAAATCATGTCTTTCATGCAAGAACCAAACATATAGAGGTTCATTACCACTTCATGATGGAAAATCTCATGGCAAAAGAGATTGACATATCTTTGTTCCAACTAAAAAGCAAGTAGTAGATATGATGAAAAAAGCACTTGATAGGAGAAAGCTTTCCATATTTAAATAAATGGAAAGTATTCAAACTATTAGAGAATGAAGACTCAAGCATAGTTTACCTTGAGGGGGAGCTATTAGATCATCAATCTTACACTATGCTTGAGGTGGATTTTCTCTACATCAAAAACCATCATTTGGATGGTGCCATAGATACTCATTGAAGAACCTTCATTAGCATTTGTTTATAGTATTTCCTAAGGCTCTTTTATGATCACTTACTCAAGTAAAAATCCAAGAGTTTTACCCTTGTAAACGGTTAAAGAAAAGGCTCAATTTCCATGCATTTTTTGGATTCAGTGAGATTATCAAATCAATCAAACCTTTAAATCAAGTTTAGACTTGATTTCCACTTTTCGTAGATTATAGGAAAGTAGCAAAAGTAATCTTCCTCATCACAACAAACAACCCCACATGTATTAAAATTCAAATTAATTGAGGACGTCATGGGAAACATCAAGAGATTTTATATAAGGACTCATATTCCTTTATACATTATGTTTGATCAGTATATACACTTTTTGATCATCAACTTTGCTCTACTTTCATCTCTACATCATCTTTTTCAACTACAATTGATTTGTAGGATTTAATTCTCTCTCTATAAAACTCTAAATTGTATCACTAGGCATTCATTGGAAAGGTATTATTCTCTACGTGATGTGTATTAATTTTGGTAGAATTTGTTTCAATGGATTTTGCAAAATTTTCATTTTAAGGTATGGGCACTCTCTCTACATACCCCTAAAATATCAAGGGTAGACCCAATCATTGGTAAGCTTATTGCAAACTCATTGGTCGATAATAGATCCTTGTCTTATGAGTTCTAGCTACTCTTCCCTATGTATGACATTCTTCCAAAAGGAATGTTTCCAATTGTAATCATGTTGACTGCTCTAATTATTTGAAGTTGTATCATTCAACCCAAAATAACAAGTTTTGGGAACTATTCATTGTGCAAATCTATCTATTTTGGATCAACTATTTCTCATAAATGTTCGAAAGTACATAGTGAGTTTTATTGCACTAACTACAAGCCTATAATGTGTATATGACACTCCTATTGGAACATCAAGCTTACACTATGCTTGAGGTGGATTTAATCTACATAAAAAGCTATGGATTGGATTACATCAAAAGAGTATTAGTTAGGGACTTCTTTTACTTATGCTTACTTATTGTATTTTTCTTTTAAGATTTTTCATGGATCTTTTACCATTGTAAAATCCTCAAGCTTTACACATGTAAAAGGAAAAAAAATAGAGCCAAACGTCCACGAATTTGAGGTGGTTGATTTGCAATCAATGAATCAATTAATCACATAAAAGTAGATCAAACTAGATCTTCACTTTTCCTAGAATTTTGGAGATTGAATTGATTCCCTCCAACAACTAATCCCGCCTTGATTTGAATTCAAAATCCACTTTTAGTCATGGAGCACTTCAAGATTCTATATAAAGACTTCAAATCACTTCTAAATAGCATGGAAATCAATATACATAAGCTTGTGGCCATCATTGTCTTGCTCCTTCATTTTTCTCCGTCATCTTCTTCAACAACAGTAAGCTTGCAGAGGCTACTGCTCTCTCTACAAAGCTCCAAATTGGATAAGATATGGCTCATTGGAAATATATTAGTGTTTATTTTATGTGTGTAAATGTCCATAGCATTTCATTTAGTAGATTGGGAGAAATCATAGTTTTCTATTTATGGATCTACCTCTCTACATTCCTCAAAAATAGGGCCTACCACTATGGAGTGTCAGGTTCATTCCAAAATCATATTTTGCTTATTTCTCTTACTCTTGTGCATTATATACACTCAAAACTATGTGTATCATGCCTCCAAAAGGATGTTTTCTAATTGTAATCACGTTGGTCACTATGAGCATTTGACATTTATTGTCTCATCCAAAGATAGAAAGTTTTATGAGCTAGTTAATATGCAAACCTATATATTTTGTATCGGTTCTTCCTCTTTGATGCTCCAAAGTACATAGTGCATTTTATTGCACTTAGCGCATGCCTATAAGGTCTATTTGAGTTTCCATAAGCTCAATGGCTAGTCTTGTGTCGGTTAGTTGGACCGAAATTTTTCGTTTCACAACTCACTTTTCTACCTCCTACAAGCTTCCCCAAGTTCCTTCAGTGGTATGAGAGCTAAATCAAGATGGGTGATGGCTTTCCCTCAATGATTGAGAAGCTTGATTGACACAACTATGAGTCTTGGAAAATCAGAATGGAGGCTTATTTACAAGGTAGAAATATTTATGGAATTGTGTCATGTGATGAAGCTATGCATATTCCAAGATCCAAAGGAGGACATATAGAATAGGATATAGATGAGCTCACACTTTGGTGTGCAAGGGATGCTCAAGCAAGTTCATACATACTAAACTCTTTCTCTAGCTTTCTATTACCACATATTAGAGGATGCAAGATATCTCAAGTGACTTGGGATGCCCTAGAGACTTTCTTTTCTATTAGTAACAAAGCAAGAAAAAATCAACTTTGAAATGAGTTCAACCAAATAAAGATGAAAACCTAAAGAAACCATCACATAGTTTGTTACCAAGGTCAAGGAGGTTGCGGATCAGTTAGTATCCATTGGAGAAGTGATTGAAGAAGAGGATATCATGAGGCGAATTCTCAATGGGGTTCAAAGTGATAAGCAATGGTAATCCTTCACCATGGTTTATGATCCCATCATGGATGTGCAAACTCCAGACTTCAACATCTTTCTTGGAAAACTCTTTAATCAAGAGGCCAACAATAGCATAAAGGAAGGTAACTCCTATCATGGTAATTCCACTAGTGCTCTATATGCAGATAAGAAGGATAATAAGTTGAAAGGCAAGAAGAAGAAAGAAGATGAAGACGAGGCTTCCCAAGCCAAATTTGCAAGCAAGAGCAAGTGGAAAGGGAAGAAGAAAGGACCAAAGCATGAAAAAGCGAAAGGTAAGAATGTTCAACCTTATAAGCCACAAAGAAGGTAAAGAAGATGATCATTTGTTCTGCATAGATTCCCGATGCTCAGATCATGTTGCAAGCAACATTGCTCTTCTATCTTATTTGGAAATTCAAAGCATAGACATGAAGTTCAAACAAGAGATGACACAAAGCATAATGTGGAGAAGATTGGCAGGACAAACATTTTGAGTAAGGTTCTCTATGTACCCACTATCACTAAAAACCTAATAAGAGTATGCCAAATAGTTGAAAAAGGTCTACAAGTTCGGTTCACCCAATATGGAGCTTTTGTGGAAGATCCATGTACAGGCTTCAAGAAGATAACCAGAGGTGAGAAGCATGGTAGGCTCTTTACTTTTGAAGGAGGAGAAACCAAGAACATAGCTCTATTCATTTTTGGGTCTCACATCCTAAGTGAGCTTGAAGTGTGGCCTAAGAGAATTGATCATGTAAATGAAATAACCTTGAAGGATATATGCAGGGATCAAAGTGTTCTATGATTGCCAAACATACCAACGCAACACATGATCAATAGATGTGGTGCATGTCAAATTGGGAAGGCACAAAGACAGCCATTCAATCACAAAGGCTACATACACCACAACTTATTGGACTTAATACATACACATGTATGGGGACCAAGTCAAGAACCTTCATTGGCAGGATCAAGGTATTATATCTCATTTATTGATGACTAGAGTAGATGAACTATTCTATACTTTATCAAAAGTAAGAATAGTGTTTGATTGCTTCAAAAAGTGTCTAGCACATGTGGAGAATCATACAGGTAGATCACTCAAGAAGCTCATATCTGATGGAGGGGGAGAATACATCTCCAAAGACTTTGATGAGTTCTTGCAAGATAAAGGTATCAAAAGGGAAGTGACTTCCACGTACTCTCCTCAACTGAATGGAATTGTAGAGAGGAGAAACAAGACATTGGTTGGATCAGCTAGAAAAATGCTTGAAGAGAAGAGGTTTCCACATTATCTATGGGTAGACGCTATTTCAACTGTTGTGTACCTTGTCAATAGACTACCATCCAAATCACTTCAAGGTATGACTCTTTATGAAGCATGGCATGAAAGAAAACCTAGTCTTGGTCATTGCAAGGTGTTTTCTTGTTTAACTTATGTTCATGTACCATCACAAATAAGAGGTAAGCTAGATGAAAGGGCAACAAAGGTAGTGTTTATTGGGTATGACTAAACTCAGATGGGTTATAGGTTCTATAATCTTTGAACCAAGCAATTCACTACAAGTAGAGATGTTGTTTTTGAAGAACATAGGTCTCGGTATGATGAAGATGTTGGTGTATTGTTGCAGAGCAAAGAAGAGTAGAGATACAGAGAAAAAGAAGGGCGCCAAAATTTTTTCGATTTGTACACTTTATTTTTATAACATAATCACTTTGTAATATATTTTCCGATGTAAACACACTAGAGGAGTCCTCTAGATGCATATCCATAGATATCCTCATCATTACCCTTGTAAACTAGTAGGAAATTAGTCTTTTAGTCAATAAAAAGTGTCAGTCCCTTGTGTGAAAGGACCATTTTTAGGGCGCAAGTATATAATTCATTTTGTGACTCTTTATAAAGACTTTTTGCCATTGTCAAGAAGTAGAGAAGAAATTCGAATTTACTTCTTTCCTGTTGATTTCCTCCTTCTCCATGATCTTTTGTGTGTGTGTAATGCTTGGAATGTGTGTGTAGGATTGTTATCTATCCTTTCCCGTCACTTTTGAACTACTGTAGTGTGTGTGAGTCATCACGAGTTGTGGAGCGAGTGTTGGTGTTTCTTGCCATTCACTATTTCATGCATAACTTGAAGAGTGTTTATCAGATACGAGTGAAAGTATGACCAATAGATGTATCTCATCGAGAGCTTTGAAAGAACCCGCTATTGGCCATATTTGGAGTTCAGAGCTAGGAGAAAAGTTCAAATTTGTGCTTACTACTATAAATGGTATCGTGGCATGCATTTTTAGAGGATTAGTGAGTTAAAGACGTAGTTAAGTCTTTTCACATACATTGTAGCTCAGCCACTTCACTTTCCATTATGTGTGCACACGTCCTCATACACTTGGTTCATGTGGTTCCTCATATTGATAATTAAACGTGTATCGATCCTCCACTATATGCACTTGTGGGGCGATTGAATTTAGTCTCATCGACACAAGTCCCTAAGGCTTTATGACTTAGGTACACACGTTTTTTGTGCTGTTGCTGGGGAAGAAACTCAACCAAGGTGCCTTCGTGATGGTTATAGCTCTGGAGTGAAGGAATCATACTTATAGAGGTGAATTCGTTCAATGGCAAGTAGTCAAGCACTTTAGCACTTGTCACTTCACACTCATGAGGGTGTGTGTAATGAGTTTTTAGGTTTAGGTTTAGGAGTGAGGAAGAAAGGGAAGAGTTATGGTTAGGCAAGAGCGAGGAGTGGAGTAGAGAGGAGTAGATTACACCAAGAAAAATTCCAAAAAATTGTCAAAATAGTTCAGTTTAGGTCTTATGCAACTCAAAAACTATAAAAACCAAAAAAACTTGGTTCAAATGATCAACTATGAGAACTGGTATTGTAAGCAAAGCAGCGATCAAAATCGTAGCAAGGGTATCATGTCCAACAAGCAAGGAAAAGTCCTAGTGAGCCCAAAGCTTAGGCAAGGTATCATTGAAATAAGCTATACAAAGTTTTGGCATCAAAAACACATTCAGAACACACACGTGCATGATTAAACACTTTTTCGGTATCGTGGGGAAGGACAAAGAGTTTTTTGAGATTTTTTGAGTGATACAGAGGGTCAACAAGGAAGAGGTGAGGAAAACAAAACATTTTGCACCAAAACTTTTTGAGTTTAGATAAAATTTGGCTAAAGTACCACAATCGGTTGAGTTTTGTATCGCGATACCAAAATTCCCTAGTATCCTGATACTCACCTCGTATCGTATCGTTGCATACCCACTTGAGGTATTGCGATACCATTTTGGTATAGTTGGTATCGCGATCACAATCGGCCAGTGGTATCGTATTGTTTGACCACTCGGTATAGTATCGTGTCGGTCACGGTATCATATCATCGACTAAGCAGTATCATATCGCCTGTGAGGTTGGTATTGTATCATGGACTCAGTATCATCTCCTGCCTATTTTAGTATCATATCATGCGAAGAAGTGGTATCATATCATCGACCTTTTTGATATCATATCATCCATTGTTCCAGTATCATATCATGAGGGATTCAGTATTGTATCATGCAATATTTTAGTATTGTATCGCCTACAACCCTAGTATCGTATCGTGTAGTGCTCAGGTATCGTATCGAACACTAACTTGGTATCGTATCTTTGAATGTAGAGGTATTGTATCATGTAAATTTTGGTATCATATCTTCTTACTCGGTGGTATCGTATCACCGGAGGTTTTTGGTATCATATCATACTGAAACCGGTATCATATCATTGGTGTGGTATCGCCAAGAGTGGTATCATTCAGAACCACTTAAGCTATCTTAGGGCAAAAATTGAAGAGTTTGAAGACTTACTTGAGGGGAAGTAGGAAGCCAACATAAGCCCACAAGAGTGAATGAACTTGAGATCAGGACGGGTGCTAAATAGCCGGAGGAGCATCATTTCATCGGTAGGAAGTGCAACCCAAGCAAGTCATCACTCTATCTATACAAACACCTCTAGTGATTCAAAAGAGGAGTTACCCATGATCTCAAAAGACATGCATGGCTCTATCCCTAGGGAGACCATTATGGCAACTGTAGAGGGTGAATACCGCACCTCTCTACAATATGTGTCCACTAATCCGCAAGGGATCCTTATTTACCTGGATGGATTAAATAGGTCTGTTGCAAGGATGGTGAACTCTTCGAAATCAACAATAGTGCCCAGACCCCTTGTCAGGTATGAAGGAAGAGTGTACATGGATAAATTAGGTCACATCTATGTGGTGATAAAAAACCTAGATTGGATCAACGAGAGAGGAGAATTGGAATGACAAGGAAACTCAGGGAGACCTGACCCTGAAGAGTTAGTGACTACACTGAGAGGCAAGGCGGTGGTGACTCAGGTCTTGAGAGGGGATTTGATACCTCAAGATGATTATCTATTGGATGTCTACTTAATCCACTGTTCAGACCTCCTGTTACAAACCGATTCACCCACACAAGGGCAAGAAGTAAGCCTAATGACTTTTTATGAGCTAAAGGATCCCGAAGATGAGTCTAGAGTCACATACCTAGACCAGAACCAAAGAAGATATTGGCTGGTGGATGCAGTTGATAGAGCTCAATTGAAGTATAAGGGGTTGCATGTATTCCCTCCTCAAGGACAGGCAACTACCTCCCACAATCCTTTTGGAATGCATCAAGAGCCAGAGAATACAATGTCAGGACAAACTAGCCAACAAAGTGTTCCTAATTGAACTCATGTGCAATTCACAATGCCAAGAGTACAGTCACACAATCAAACCCACTCGAGACTAGGCAACATGAATCGCCCACCAGTGAGGCCAAGGCCACAACCAGGTGTACAACCAGGAATACCTCCATTTAGACCAGCAATTCCTATAATGCCCAGACCACTACAACCTATAAGAAAACTGAGACCAATTCAAGTTGCCAAATGCATGAAAAATCACTATGATGGAATGGGAGAACCATATGATCACATAGCTAAGTTTAAACAAGTATTATAAGCTGAGCAAGTGGATGATTTCTTTGTGCAATATGAATCCTTTGGCTTACCCTCACAGGGACGGCCTTGACTTGGTTCCAACCATTGGATCCAAATCAATTTGGAAATATTGAACAATTTTTTCAAGAATTCATTGGAGAATTCATCAAGAGGGGAATTAAACACAACTCGTCATCCCTAATCCATAGATTCAAACAGAACCCAAATGAAACGGTGAGAACAGCTGCCCGAAGATTTAATCAATATGTCGATAGATGACCAACAACAAAAAGACCCTCCCAGCAAAAAATGATATTACTATTCTTGGACGGATAGACAAACGAGACGTTGAAAACCCTAGTGTATGTGAAACGGCTCTAGGCATTGAGTGAGTGTCTTCAAGAATGTATTGACCTAGAAGACAACCTAACAGATGACCTCAAAAGTACACCAAGTCATACTAAATCAGAAGACACTAGAAGTACAACGACATCTAACTCCAGTAATGTAGAGGAGATAGCAGAACTGGTAGCCAAGAAGTTAGGAGTCCATGGATAGAGGAATTATCACCACCCATCAATGAGAATACCCATGTTACAAAGATGCAGCCTATGCAGTGGAGATCATCCATCTCACATGTGTGCAAGAGGAGGAATAGGCACGCCTCAAGATTATCCATACAATAGGCAACCACCTCAAGGACCAAACCTATACTGGCACATAGAGCATAAATACATTAATCACACTACGAAAAATTGTCCATTCAACAGGCAGTCGAGACCCTTAAATCAACCTCAGTATAGGCCTTATGGATACCCTCCTAAAGAGCCAGGAAGGGAGATTCTAAGATACAATTCCTATCCAGGCCCACAAGGAGCACCTAGACCATATGAATAAGGGCAATATGGATAACTACAACCAGTATTAGGACAACAATCACCCCTCCCACAAAATGTAGTGCCAGTTAAATACACTCAACTAGAGGAAAACATGGAGAGAGCCATTGTACCAACAACCCCTTTAGCTAGTACAAAATCAACGAATCATGGATACGAGCAAACCCAAGGAGAATACTAGTCCTATGACACATACATACATATACACACACATACACATGCACATACATACATATACACACACATACATATACACTTAGGTACACACATATGAATGAATTATATAATTAAAGTATTAAAACACATATACACATGCACATACCTACATATACACATATACATGCACATACACACATATACACATAGAGTTATACATATACATGCATATACATATACACACACTTACACATGCACATGCACATACTCATACACACATATACACTTATACATGCACATGCACATACATACATATACACACACATACACATACACTTAGGTACACACATATGAATGAATTATATAATTAAAGTATTAAAACAGATATACACATGCACACACACATGCACATACCTACATATACACATATACATGCACATACACACATATACACATAGAGTTATACATATACATGCATATACATATACACACACATACACATGCACATGCACATGCACATGCACATACATACATATATACACACATACACATGCACATACATACATATACACACACATACATATACACTTAGATACACACATATGAATGAACTATATAATTAAAGTATTAAAACACATATAGACATGCACACATAGATGCACATACCTACATATACACATATACATGCACATACACACATATACACATAGAGCTACACATATACATGCACATACATATACACACACATACACATGCACATGCACATACTCATACACACATATACACTTACACATGCGCATGCACATACATACATATACACACACATACACATGCACATACATAAATATACACTACATACATATACACATATAATCCAATGTCATAATCAACCAAAATCCTAATCATCATCATCATGATCATCATCGTCAGCAATATCATGATCATCCTGATCTTCCTCATCCTCATCATCATGATCACCCTATGAAAATCGAGATCGTCCCTCTTATGTCTGTCTCTCCACCTCATCCATATTTGTCTCTCCATAATACTCCTGTATTACATATAACAAACATAAATAAATAAAACAATTAAACCATTCATAAAAATAAAATAATTATATAAAATTTAAAAATACTCACAAAGGCATCAAGATGATCTTGCATATACTCACTCAAATGCCGATATCCAAAATGTGTAGCATACTTGATCTCATCTTCCGTAGGATATCGGCCATAATCCTTCCACTGCAATGAAACAAATAAAAAACATTAGTTAATTGCATTTTAACTAAAATAAAAAATATACTCACAATAACACATATACTTAGAAATGTAGCTACAAAACCATTATGGCCCATTTGGCCTAGGTGCGATGTGTGGCCCGACTCCACTCTCTTCTTTGCATCAGCCTATTTATTCAAGAAAAAAAATACATAAATTGAATGTAAAAAATTACTAAAATATATAAAAATTATAAATATAAACTATTAATTTGTGTACCTTCTGCAGAGGAAATGACTCTTGAAGACGTAGTTGTCTACGAAAAAACTAACACGACTCAGGTGGTATGTTAGCTTGACTCTTATTTTTTTCGACCATACAATATCTCCTGTTAATTTAATCTCAAACAGAAAAAAAAAATCAGAATACATACACATATATACACACACATACCCACATACACATATACATGCAAACATGTACGTATATATATATGTATACATATACACATATACATACATATAACATAAACACACATATACATATCCACATATATACGTACACACACATGAATGCATATACACTCATTCATACAATGTGTATATGTGAATATGTGTGTATGTGTAAATATATATATGTGAATTTTTTGTGCATGTAGATAATCAGATTATTAATATCAAATACCATTATTTGTAGATTCTGATAATCAGATGGAACTCCACCACCATCTCCTCATCGTGCAATGACTTTATACTGTAAGTATATCAAACATTTAATTTTAAATATATTTGATGGATACATGACTTATATATTTTTTTGTTTCTTATTATGTACAGATTCTAATCGATCAGAGGGTACTCCACCACCTCCTACCCATGCAACGACTTCACATGTGTCCTCCGATAGGAATTATGATGAAGTTTATTGTGAAGAGCATATTATATGTTGATGTAACTCTTGTTATGGCACGTATCGAAGACCACGATTGGAATGTATTGAACATGAGGCAAAGTATGGTACTTTTGAGCATGCATCATCACCTAGTCAACATGATAATGCTTGGGTATGTATTTTCTATATATATTAATGTCATTATTTTATTTAAAAACCATATATAAAATCAAATTATTGTTGATATATAGGAATACTTGCTCGATGATGATGATGATTATAATTTTTCTCATAATGTTAATATACCTCGTACACGTCATGGACTTGTTGTTCATCAATTACAAGTAGAGGTTTCTAGAAATCCTCTACCTCCTGGTTTAGAGAATGAAACGGCAGGAGATTATCCATTGCCAGCTCCTAATCGTTCTTTAGTACAAACATATGATAGAAGAAGATATGGAGGATGGAATAGAGGACCACTTCCTTTAGATGGAGAGGTTTTCAACTTTTGGGGTAATCGCTATATGATTGCTCCATCCACTATATACTAATGCTGGTCGTGGTCTCTTTATTGTAGAGGATTTGTATGTGCCTCTGAACTCTGAAGTCACTCTTATGTCGTTTTGTGGTCCTATATATGGATGGGGAGATTGGCATCGACTTTCACGTTATGTTCAAAGCATGAGTACTTATGGAATATGCTTGAATGTAGCATCCCTTACTAGTAGAAGGATTTTACATGCAGAAAATGAAAGATTATATATTGATGGAAGACCTTACCCACATGGAAATATAGCAAGTTTAATAAATATTAGTCGAGGGTTACATAATAGTTCAAGGACTAATTGCACATTTGAGGAGCGTGAAAATAGTCATGAATCACCATACATGAGTAGAGATGTATCAAGATACATATTTGTCAATGCTATTACTACATTACATGCTGGTGATGAACTATTAATGAATTATGGATGGCGTAGACCTCCAAGAGCACCTTTTAGCTAGAGAGAATAAAAATTTTCTATCCATATTTAATAAGTTATATACTTAATTTTATATTTAAAGTTTACTTTTTATTCATTTATGGAATACTAATGAATGAATTTTATTATGTGTCTATGTGTATGTGTCGCTATGCGTCTATGAGTGTGTATGTGTTTATGTGTGTGTATGTGTCTATGTGTGTGTATGTGTCTATGTGTGTATGTGTATGCATGTTTGTATGCATATGTGTGTATGTGTGTATGCATTATGTATGCATATGTGTGTGTATGTATTATGTATGAGTATGTAAGCATGTGCATTATGTATGCATGTAAGTATGTATGTATGCATATGCATATGCATTATGTATGCATATGTGTGTATGTCTGTGTATGCATTATGTATGCATATGTGTGTGTATGCATTATGTATGTGTATGTAAGCATGTGCATTATGTATGCATGTAAGTATGTATGTATGCATATGCATATGCATTATGTATGCATATGTATGCATGTATGTGCATGTGTGTGTATGTCTCTCTATGTGTGTGTATGCATATATGTGTGTGTATGTGTGTGTATATGTGTCTATATGTGTGTATGCATGTGTAGTATGCATCATTATGTGTGTATGTGTGTGTATGTGTGTGTGTATGTGTGTGTGTCTATGTCTATATGTGTGCATCTATGAGTATGTATGTGTTTATGTGTGTGTATGTGTCTATGTGTGTATGTGTCTATGTGTGTGTATGTATCTATGCATGTGCATTATGTATGCATATGTGTGTATGTGTGTGTATGCATTATGTATGCATATGTGTGTGTATGCATTACGTATGTGCATGTAAGCATGTGCATTATGTATGCATGTAAGTATATATGTATGCATATGCATATGCATTATGTATGCATATGCATTATGTATGCATATGCATATGCATTATGTATGCATATGCATATGCATTATGTATGCATATGCATTATGTATGCATATGCATATGCATTATGTATGCATATGCATTATGTATGCATATGCATTATGTATGCATATGTATGCATGTATGTGTATGTGTGTGTATGTCTCTCTATGTGTGTGTATGCATATATGTGTGTATGTGTGTGTATATGTGTCTGTATGTGTGTATGCATGTGTAGTATGCATCATTATGTGTGTATGTGTGTGTATGTGTGTGTATATGTGTGTGTATGTGTGTGTGTGTGTCTATGTGTATATGTGTGTATCTATGAGAATGTATGTGTTTATGTGTGTGTTTATGTGTGTCTATGTGTCTATGTGTGTATGTGTCTATGTATGTATGTGTCTATGTGTGTGTATGTATCTATGCATGTGCATTATGTATGCATGTAAGTATGTATGTACTTTGTATGCATATGCATATGCATTATGTATGCATGTATGTGTATATGTGTGTATGTCTATGTGTGTGTGTGTATGCATATATGTGTGTGTATGTGTGAATGTGTGTGTATATGTGTCTGTATGTGTGTATGCATGTGTATGTGTGTATGTGTCTATGTGTGTATGTGTGTGTGTATGTGTGTGTGTATGTGTGTATATGTGTGTCTATGTGTGTGTCTATGTGTATGTGTGTGTATCTATGAGTGTGTATGTGTGTATGTGTCTATGTGTGTGTATGTGTCTATGTGTGTATGTGTATGCATGTATGTATGCATGTGTATGTGTGTGTATGCATCATTATGTGTGTATGTGTCTATGTGTGTATGTGTCTATGTGTGTATGTGTCTATGTGTGTATGTGTCTATGTGTGTATGTGTTTGTGCATATGTGTGTGTATGTGTGTGTGTCTATGTGTATGTGTCGCTACGCATCTACAAGTGTGTATGTGTGTATGTGTTTATGTGTGTGTATGTGTCCATGTGTGTATGTGTATGCATGTATGTATGCATAGGTGTGTGTATGTGTGTGTATGCATTATGTATGCATATGTGTGTGTATGCATTATGTATGTGTATGTATGCATGTAAGTATGTATGTATGCATATGCATATGCATTATGTATGCATATGTATGCATGTATGTGTATGTGTGTGTATGTCTCTCTCTATGTGTGTGTATGAATATATGTGTGTGTATGTGTGTATGTGTGTATGTGTGTATGTGTGTATGTGTGTATGTGTGTATGTGTGTATGTGTGTATGTGTGTATGTGTGTATGTGTGTATGTGTGTATGTGTGTATGTGTGTATGTGTGTATGTGTGTATGTGTGTATGTGTGTATGTGTGTATGTGTGTATTTGTGTATGTGTGTATGTGTGTATGTGTGTATTTGTGTATGTGTGTATGTGTGTATGTGTGTATGTGTGTATGTGTGTATGTGTGTATGTGTGTATGTGTGTATGTGTGTGTGTATATGTGTGTCTATGTGTGTATGCATGTGTATGTGTGTGAATGCATCATAATGTGTGTATGTGTCTATGTGTCTATGTGTCTATGTGTGTATGTGTGTGTGTATGTGTGTGTATGTGTGTGCGCGTCTATGTGTATGTGTGTGTGTCTATGAGTGTGTATGTGTTTATGTGTGTGTATGTGTCTATGTGTGTGTATGTGTCTATGTGTGTATGTGTATGCATGTATGTATACATATGTGTGTGTATGTGTGTGTATGCATTATGTATGCATATGTGTGTGTATGTGTCTATGTGTGTGTATGTGTCTATGTGTGTGTATGTGTATGCATATGCGTGTGTGTATGTGTATGCATATGCGTGTGTGTATGTGTATGCATATGCGTGTGTTTATGTGTATGCATGTATGTATGCATATGTGTGTGTATGTGTTTATGTGTGTGTATGTGTCTATGTGTGTGTATGTGTCTATGTGTGCACATGTGTGTGTATGCATGTAAGTATGTATGTATGTACTCATATGCATATGCATTATGTATGCATATGTGTGTGTATGCATGTAAGTATGTATGGATGTACGCATATGCATATGCATTATGTATGCATGTATGTGCATGTGTGTGCATGTCTCTCTATGTGTGTGTGTATGCATATATGTGTGTGTATGTGTGTATGTGTGTGTGTATGTGTGTGTGTATGTGTGTGTGTATGTGTGTATGTGTGTATGTGTGTGTATATGTATGTGTATATGTATGTGTATATGTGTGTGCATGTGTATGCATTATGTGGGCATGTGTGTATGCAACATTATTTGTGTATGTGTGTATATGTGTGTGTATTTGTGTGTATGTGTGTGTGTCTATGTGTATGTGTTTGTGTGTCTATGTGTGTATATGTGTGTGTGTATGCATATGTATGTGTGTGTAACTGTGTGTGTGTGCGCATACCTTGCTTCAAGTAGATGTGTTTCTCTCTCTCTCATGCGCTCTCTCTCTCTCGGTATCTTCTTGCTCTCGCGTCCAAATCCCGGCACAAATGTGCCGAGAGAAATCGAATTTTTTTTTTACATTCCAAAGCGTCGCATATGCGACGCTCTTCAGTTTGCCAACATCGCAAATACCGCCGCTAACTAGCGATGGTATTTGCGATGCTTTAATTTAGCATCGCATAAGCGACGCTAGCATCGCTTATGCGATGAATGCCGCGAGAAAAAAAAAAATCGAAAACTTTACCGTCACTTATGCGATGCCAGCGTCGCATAAGCGACGGTACCCGTTTTTTTTTTCAGTTCATAAGCGACGGTACCCGTTTCTTTTTTTATGTCAGCGTCGCATAAGCGACGGTACCCGTTTTTTTTTTTTATGCCAGCGTCGCATAAGCGACGGTACCCGTTTTTTCTTGTAGTGGGTGATGGATTTCCCTCAATAATTAAAAAGCTTGATAGAACCAACTGTGCTGCTTGGCGTGAGAATGGAAGCCTATTTGCAAGGTAGAAATCTCTATGGAATTGTAGCAAGTGATGAAGTTTTGCCTATTCCAAAATCCAAAGGAGGACCTACACAAGAAGACTAGATAGATAGACTCACACTTTGGTGTGCAAGTGATGCTAAAGCAAGATCATACATACTAAACTCTATCTCTGATCTTTTGTTACCACATATTAAAGGATTCAAAACATCTCAAGAGACTTGGGATGCACTTGATACCTTTTTCTCTCTTAGTAATAAATCAAGAAAGAACCATCTATGGAATGAGTTCAACCAAATGAAGAAGACACCAAAACAAACTATCATAGAGATTGTTACCAAGGTCAAGGAGGTTGCATATTAGTTAGTATCCATTGGAGAGCTTATTGAATAAGAGGCCATATTGATGGAGATTATAAATGGTATTAGAAGTGATAAGCAACGGCAATCCTTCACCATAACTTATGATCTTATCATGGATGTACAAAATCCAAATTTCAACATATTCCTTAGACAACTCCAATCAAGAGGCCAGCAATAATTTTAGTTCTTATCACAGTAATTCAACAAGTTCTCTTTATGCATATAAGAAAGACAAGAAGCACAAAGGAAAGAAGAAGGAATATGATGAAGAAGAGATCTCCCAAGCCAACTATGCAAGGAAGAGCAAGCGGAAAGGGAAGAACAAAGGAGCAAACCATGACAAACCAAAAGGTCAAAATGTTCAACCTTGTACCACCTATGATGAGACCAACCACACCACTCAAAATTGTTGGTTAAATGGTGGATTTGGCAACACTAGAGGCAGAGGTGGACACCACTTCAAGAATAATAATAGGAGTCATAATAGAAGGGACTTCAACAATTATTCAGAAGATCAATCACATGAAGATTCATTACTTTTAATGAATGTGAGTCACAAAGAAAGTAAAGATGATGATCATTTGTTCTTCATAGATGCAAGATGATCAAATCATATTGCAAGCAATGTTTCTCTTCTATCTGACTTGGAAAGTCCAAAGCATAGAAATAAAGTATAAACAAGGGATGAAACCAAGAACAATGTGGAGAAGATTGCTAATGTCAAAGCTTCCAATGGCAGGACAAATATTCTAAGTTCTCTATGTACCCACTATCACTAAAAACCTAATAAGTGTAGACCGAATAGTTGAAAAAGGCTTTCAGGTTAGGTTCACCCAACATGAAGCTTTTGTGGAATGTCAAGGCTTCAAGAAGATAGCCAAAGATGAGACATAGAGTAGGCACTTTACCTTTGAAGTAGGATAAACCAGGAACATAGCTCTATTCAAAGTTGGGTCTCAAACCTTGAGTGGCCTTGAAGTGTGGCATAAGATACTTTCTCATGTGAATGAAAGAACCTTGAAGGATATATGCAGGGATCAAAGTGGTATAGGTCTATAAAACATAACAAATTAATACATGATTAGTAGATGTGATTCTTGTTAAGTTGGGAAGGCACAAAGATAACCATTCAATCAAAAAGGCTACATCCACAACAACCTTTTGCACTTATTACACACAGATGTGGAAGAAACAATTCAAGAACCTTAATTGGTAGCTCAAGGTATTAAGTTTTAATTTTTTATGATCATAACAGGTGGTCTATTTTTTACTTTATCAAGAACAAAAGTGAAGTATTTGAATGCTTCAAGAAATAGCTAGCACATGTGGAGAATCATATAGGTAGATCATTGAAGAAAGTCAAATAAGATGGAGGGGGAGAATACTTCTCTGAAGAGTTTGATGAGTTCTTTCAAGATAAAGGCATCAAAAGGGAAGTGACTACTAGGTGTTATCCTCAATTGAATGGTATTATAGAGAGAAGAAACAAGACCCTAGTTGGATATGCTAGAAGAATGCTTGAAGAGAAGCAGTTACTGCACTATTTATGGGTAGAAACAATCTCAACAGCTATATATCTTGTGAACAAAATTCCATCCAAATCACTTCAAATTATGACTCCTTATGAAGCTTCTAATGGTACAAAACCGATTCTAGGACATTGCATGGTGTTTTGTTGTTTATCTTTTGTACATGTACCTTCACAAACCAGAGGTAAACTAGATGAAAGGGCAACTAAGGTAGTGCTCATCGCCTATTATTCAACTCAAATGGGCTATAGATTTTATAGTCCATCCATCAAACAATTTATTACAAGGAAGGATGTTATGTTTGAAGAACACATGTCGTAGTATGATAAGGACAAACAAAAGGTAAACTTACCTTATCTTGATTATGATTTCCATCGATTAGGTGGCAAGCATGATACACAGATCCACAATCCAAGAAGTGAATCTGATGATGATCAAGATGAGAAGGAAAGAGACTATAAGATCTAGAAGTCAAGAGGAAAGGCCAAAATGAAAGAATGTGGAGAATGCTCCAAGCATACTCCTAGAAGGTCAACAAGGAAGAAAAAGCAACCTGAAAGGTATTGATATGATTCAACATTTGTTACAAAGCACTCAATTTAATTGACCAATGACTCAATTTTAGAGGAGCCTTCAACTTATGAAGAAGCAAAGGGTAACCCGAATTGGGAGAAATCTATGAAAGAGAAGATAGAAGTTTTGAAAGAAATGGAAACTTGGGAGTTGGTCCCAATACAAACTAATCAGAAGGTAATAGATTGTAGATGGGTCTATAAGTTGAAAAGAAAAATAGATGGATAATTTGCAAGTAGAAGGACAGATTATTTGCTAAAGGATGTGCCCAAACTCATGGTATAGACTATGAGGAGTCCTTCTCAATAGTTGCCAAGATGACTAGAATCACAACATTTCTAAGCATGGCAACTACAAGAAATTGGAGGTTACTTCATCTAGATGTGAAGAATGCATTTCTTAATGGCTAGATTAGTGAAGAGGTATAGGTATACTTCATATGCAAGAGGAGCTCAAAATCAATGATTTAGGTGAGCTCATGTTCTTTCTAGGTATGCAGGTCATATACACAAATCAAGAGATGTATTTGACTTTGAGGAGATACATTCAAGATCTACCCCTTAATTTCAAGATGGAGAATGATAAACCTACAGATACACCTTTGGAGATGAATCATAAGCTTAGTGTTTATATAGGTGAGAAAATTGAAGACATTAAAGAGTATCAAAGCTTGGCAGGTAACTTGATATATGCTACTCATACAAGGGTAGATATATGATATAGTTTAAGATTGTTTGGCCAATTCATGCACTCACAAAGAAGACCACACATGGATGCTACTAAGAGAGTACTTAAGTACCTCAAAGGTACAATCAATGAAGGTTTATTTTATCCATAATCATCATATTTGGATCTCAAGATATATTCTAATGGAGATTGGGTAGTAGCAAAGGATGATAGAAGAGAACCTTTGGTTACTTAGCATTTGCAGGTTCAAAGCTTGTGTCGTGGGGTTCCAAGAAGCAACCAATAGTTGCTTTATTCTCAACTAAGACAGAGTACAGAGGTTTGACCATAGCAACTCAAGGTGTGACTAGTGAGCTCCAAGCCTCACATATTTGGAGATATTGTAAGTTCTATGCACCTAGTAGAAAATCATGTCTTTCATGCAAGAACCAAACATATAGAGGTTCATTACCACTTCATGATGGAAAATCTCATGGCAAAAGAGATTGACATATCTTTGTTCCAACTAAAAAGCAAGTAGTAGATATGATGAAAAAAGCACTTGATAGGAGAAAGCTTTCCATATTTAAATAAATGGAAAGTATTCAAACTATTAGAGAATGAAGACTCAAGCATAGTTTACCTTGAGGGGGAGCTATTAGATCATCAATCTTACACTATGCTTGAGGTGGATTTTCTCTACATCAAAAACCATCATTTGGATGGTGCCATAGATACTCATTGAAGAACCTTCATTAGCATTTGTTTATAGTATTTCCTAAGGCTCTTTTATGATCACTTACTCAAGTAAAAATCCAAGAGTTTTACCCTTGTAAACGGTTAAAGAAAAGGCTCAATTTCCATGCATTTTTTGGATTCAGTGAGATTATCAAATCAATCAAACCTTTAAATCAAGTTTAGACTTGATTTCCACTTTTCGTAGATTATAGGAAAGTAGCAAAAGTAATCTTCCTCATCACAACAAACAACCCCACATGTATTAAAATTCAAATTAATTGAGGACGTCATGGGAAACATCAAGAGATTTTATATAAGGACTCATATTCCTTTATACATTATGTTTGATCAGTATATACACTTTTTGATCATCAACTTTGCTCTACTTTCATCTCTACATCATCTTTTTCAACTACAATTGATTTGTAGGATTTAATTCTCTCTCTATAAAACTCTAAATTGTATCACTAGGCATTCATTGGAAAGGTATTATTCTCTACGTGATGTGTATTAATTTTGGTAGAATTTGTTTCAATGGATTTTGCAAAATTTTCATTTTAAGGTATGGGCACTCTCTCTACATACCCCTAAAATATCAAGGGTAGACCCAATCATTGGTAAGCTTATTGCAAACTCATTGGTCGATAATAGATCCTTGTCTTATGAGTTCTAGCTACTCTTCCCTATGTATGACATTCTTCCAAAAGGAATGTTTCCAATTGTAATCATGTTGACTGCTCTAATTATTTGAAGTTGTATCATTCAACCCAAAATAACAAGTTTTGGGAACTATTCATTGTGCAAATCTATCTATTTTGGATCAACTATTTCTCATAAATGTTCGAAAGTACATAGTGAGTTTTATTGCACTAACTACAAGCCTATAATGTGTATATGACACTCCTATTGGAACATCAAGCTTACACTATGCTTGAGGTGGATTTAATCTACATAAAAAGCTATGGATTGGATTACATCAAAAGAGTATTAGTTAGGGACTTCTTTTACTTATGCTTACTTATTGTATTTTTCTTTTAAGATTTTTCATGGATCTTTTACCATTGTAAAATCCTCAAGCTTTACACATGTAAAAGGAAAAAAAATAGAGCCAAACGTCCACGAATTTGAGGTGGTTGATTTGCAATCAATGAATCAATTAATCACATAAAAGTAGATCAAACTAGATCTTCACTTTTCCTAGAATTTTGGAGATTGAATTGATTCCCTCCAACAACTAATCCCGCCTTGATTTGAATTCAAAATCCACTTTTAGTCATGGAGCACTTCAAGATTCTATATAAAGACTTCAAATCACTTCTAAATAGCATGGAAATCAATATACATAAGCTTGTGGCCATCATTGTCTTGCTCCTTCATTTTTCTCCGTCATCTTCTTCAACAACAGTAAGCTTGCAGAGGCTACTGCTCTCTCTACAAAGCTCCAAATTGGATAAGATATGGCTCATTGGAAATATATTAGTGTTTATTTTATGTGTGTAAATGTCCATAGCATTTCATTTAGTAGATTGGGAGAAATCATAGTTTTCTATTTATGGATCTACCTCTCTACATTCCTCAAAAATAGGGCCTACCACTATGGAGTGTCAGGTTCATTCCAAAATCATATTTTGCTTATTTCTCTTACTCTTGTGCATTATATACACTCAAAACTATGTGTATCATGCCTCCAAAAGGATGTTTTCTAATTGTAATCACGTTGGTCACTATGAGCATTTGACATTTATTGTCTCATCCAAAGATAGAAAGTTTTATGAGCTAGTTAATATGCAAACCTATATATTTTGTATCGGTTCTTCCTCTTTGATGCTCCAAAGTACATAGTGCATTTTATTGCACTTAGCGCATGCCTATAAGGTCTATTTGAGTTTCCATAAGCTCAATGGCTAGTCTTGTGTCGGTTAGTTGGACCGAAATTTTTCGTTTCACAACTCACTTTTCTACCTCCTACAAGCTTCCCCAAGTTCCTTCAGTGGTATGAGAGCTAAATCAAGATGGGTGATGGCTTTCCCTCAATGATTGAGAAGCTTGATTGACACAACTATGAGTCTTGGAAAATCAGAATGGAGGCTTATTTACAAGGTAGAAATATTTATGGAATTGTGTCATGTGATGAAGCTATGCATATTCCAAGATCCAAAGGAGGACATATAGAATAGGATATAGATGAGCTCACACTTTGGTGTGCAAGGGATGCTCAAGCAAGTTCATACATACTAAACTCTTTCTCTAGCTTTCTATTACCACATATTAGAGGATGCAAGATATCTCAAGTGACTTGGGATGCCCTAGAGACTTTCTTTTCTATTAGTAACAAAGCAAGAAAAAATCAACTTTGAAATGAGTTCAACCAAATAAAGATGAAAACCTAAAGAAACCATCACATAGTTTGTTACCAAGGTCAAGGAGGTTGCGGATCAGTTAGTATCCATTGGAGAAGTGATTGAAGAAGAGGATATCATGAGGCGAATTCTCAATGGGGTTCAAAGTGATAAGCAATGGTAATCCTTCACCATGGTTTATGATCCCATCATGGATGTGCAAACTCCAGACTTCAACATCTTTCTTGGAAAACTCTTTAATCAAGAGGCCAACAATAGCATAAAGGAAGGTAACTCCTATCATGGTAATTCCACTAGTGCTCTATATGCAGATAAGAAGGATAATAAGTTGAAAGGCAAGAAGAAGAAAGAAGATGAAGACGAGGCTTCCCAAGCCAAATTTGCAAGCAAGAGCAAGTGGAAAGGGAAGAAGAAAGGACCAAAGCATGAAAAAGCGAAAGGTAAGAATGTTCAACCTTATAAGCCACAAAGAAGGTAAAGAAGATGATCATTTGTTCTGCATAGATTCCCGATGCTCAGATCATGTTGCAAGCAACATTGCTCTTCTATCTTATTTGGAAATTCAAAGCATAGACATGAAGTTCAAACAAGAGATGACACAAAGCATAATGTGGAGAAGATTGGCAGGACAAACATTTTGAGTAAGGTTCTCTATGTACCCACTATCACTAAAAACCTAATAAGAGTATGCCAAATAGTTGAAAAAGGTCTACAAGTTCGGTTCACCCAATATGGAGCGTTTGTGGAAGATCCATGTACAGGCTTCAAGAAGATAACCAGAGGTGAGAAGCATGGTAGGCTCTTTACTTTTGAAGGAGGAGAAACCAAGAACATAGCTCTATTCATTTTTGGGTCTCACATCCTAAGTGAGCTTGAAGTGTGGCCTAAGAGAATTGATCATGTAAATGAAATAACCTTGAAGGATATATGCAGGGATCAAAGTGTTCTATGACTGCCAAACATACCAACGCAACACATGATCAATAGATGTGGTGCATGTCAAATTGGGAAGGCACAAAGACAGCCATTCAATCACAAAGGCTACATACACCACAACTTATTGGACTTAATACATACACATGTATGGGGACCAAGTCAAGAACCTTCATTGGCAGGATCAAGGTATTATATCTCATTTATTGATGACTAGAGTAGATGAACTATTCTATACTTTATCAAAAGTAAGAATAGTGTTTGATTGCTTCAAAAAGTGTCTAGCACATGTGGAGAATCATACAGGTAGATCACTCAAGAAGCTCATATCTGATGGAGGGGGAGAATACATCTCCAAAGACTTTGATGAGTTCTTGCAAGATAAAGGTATCAAAAGGGAAGTGACTTCCACGTACTCTCCTCAACTGAATGGAATTGTAGAGAGGAGAAACAAGACATTGGTTGGATTAGCTAGAAAAATGCTTGAAGAGAAGAGGTTTCCACATTATCTATGGGTAGACGCTATTTCAACTGTTGTGTACCTTGTCAATAGACTACCATCCAAATCACTTCAAGGTATGACTCTTTATGAAGCATGGCATGAAAGAAAACCTAGTCTTGGTCATTGCAAGGTGTTTTCTTGTTTAACTTATGTTCATGTACCATCACAAATAAGAGGTAAGCTAGATGAAAGGGCAACAAAGGTAGTGTTTATTGGGTATGACTAAACTCAGATGGGTTATAGGTTCTATAATCTTTGAACCAAGCAATTCACTACAAGTAGAGATGTTGTTTTTGAAGAACATAGGTCTCGGTATGATGAAGATGTTGGTGTATTGTTGCAGAGCAAAGAAGAGTAGAGATACAGAGAAAAAGAAGGGCGCCAAAATTTTTTCGATTTGTACACTTTATTTTTATAACATAATCACTTTGTAATATATTTTCCGATGTAAACACACTAGAGGAGTCCTCTAGATGCATATCCATAGATATCCTCATCATTACCCTTGTAAACTAGTAGGAAATTAGTCTTTTAGTCAATAAAAAGTGTCAGTCCCTTGTGTGAAAGGACCATTTTTAGGGCGCAAGTATATAATTCATTTTGTGACTCTTTATAAAGACTTTTTGCCATTGTCAAGAAGTAGAGAAGAAATTCGAATTTACTTCTTTCCTGTTGATTTCCTCCTTCTCCATGATCTTTTGTGTGTGTGTAATGCTTGGAATGTGTGTGTAGGATTGTTATCTATCCTTTCCCGTCACTTTTGAACTACTGTAGTGTGTGTGAGTCATCACGAGTTGTGGAGCGAGTGTTGGTGTTTCTTGCCATTCACTATTTCATGCATAACTTGAAGAGTGTTTATCAGATACGAGTGAAAGTATGACCAATAGATGTATCTCATCGAGAGCTTCGAAAGAACCCGCTATTGGCCATATTTGGAGTTCAGAGCTAGGAGAAAAGTTCAAATTTGTGCTTACTACTATAAATGGTATCGTGGCATGCATTTTTAGAGGATTAGTGAGTTAAAGACGTAGTTAAGTCTTTTCACATACATTGTAGCTCAGCCACTTCACTTTCCATTATGTGTGCACACGTCCTCATACACTTGGTTCATGTGGTTCCTCATATTGATAATTAAACGTGTATCGATCCTCCACTATATGCACTTGTGGGGCGATTGAATTTAGTCTCATCGACACAAGTCCCTAAGGCTTTATGACTTAGGTACACACGTTTTTTGTGCTGTTGCTGGGGAAGAAACTCAACCAAGGTGCCTTCGTGATGGTTATAGCTCTGGAGTGAAGGAATCATACTTATAGAGGTGAATTCGTTCAATGGCAAGTAGTCAAGCACTTTAGCACTTGTCACTTCACACTCATGAGGGTGTGTGTAATGAGTTTTTAGGTTTAGGGTTAGGAGTGAGGAAGAAAGGGAAGAGTTATGGTTAGGCAAGAGCGAGGAGTGGAGTAGAGAGGAGTAGATTACACCAAGAAAAATTCCAAAAAATTGTCAAAATAGTTCAGTTTAGGTCTTATGCAACTCAAAAACTATAAAAACCAAAAAAACTTGGTTCAAATGATCAACTATGAGAACTGGTATTGTAAGCAAAGCAGCGATCAAAATCGTAGCAAGGGTATCATGTCCAACAAGCAAGGAAAAGTCCTAGTGAGCCCAAAGCTTAGGCAAGGTATCATTGAAATAAGCTATACAAAGTTTTGGCATCAAAAACACATTCAGAACACACACGTGCATGATTAAACACTTTTTCGGTATCGTGGGGAAGGACAAAGAGTTTTTTGAGATTTTTTGAGTGATACAGAGGGTCAACAAGGAAGAGGTGAGGAAAACAAAACATTTTGCACCAAAACTTTTTGAGTTTAGATAAAATTTGGCTGAAGTACCACAATCGGTTGAGTTTTGTATCGCGATACCAAAATTCCCTAGTATCCTGATACTCACCTCGTATCGTATCGTTGCATACCCACTTGAGGTATTGCGATACCATTTTGGTATAGTTGGTATCGCGATCACAATCGGCCAGTGGTATCGTATTGTTTGACCACTCGGTATAGTATCGTGTCGGTCACGGTATCATATCATCGACTAAGCAGTATCATATCGCCTGTGAGGTTGGTATTGTATCATGGACTCAGTATCATCTCCTGCCTATTTTAGTATCATATCGTGCGAAGAAGTGGTATCATATCATCGACCTTTTTGATATCATATCATCCATTGTTCCAGTATCATATCATGAGGGATTCAGTATTGTATCATGCAATATTTTAGTATTGTATCGCCTACAACCCTAGTATCGTATCGTGTAGTGCTCAGGTATCGTATCGAACACTAACTTGGTATCGTATCTTTGAATGTAGAGGTATTGTATCATGTAAATTTTGGTATCATATCTTCTTACTCGGTGGTATCGTATCACCGGAGGTTTTTGGTATCATATCATACTGAAACCGGTATCATATCATTGGTGTGGTATCGCCAAGAGTGGTATCATTCAGAACCACTTAAGCTATCTTAGGGCAAAAATTGAAGAGTTTGAAGACTTACTTGAGGGGAAGTAGGAAGCCAACATAAGCCCACAAGAGTGAATGAACTTGAGATCAGGACGGGTGCTAAATAGCCGGAGGAGCATCATTTCATCGGTAGGAAGTGCAACCCAAGCAAGTCATCACTCTATCTATACAAACACCTCTAGTGATTCAAAAGAGGAGTTACCCATGATCTCAAAAGACATGCATGGCTCTATCCCTAGGGAGACCATTATGGCAACTGTAGAGGGTGAATACCGCACCTCTCTACAATATGTGTCCACTAATCCGCAAGGGATCCTTATTTACCTGGATGGATTAAATAGGTCTGTTGCAAGGATGGTGAACTCTTCGAAATCAACAATAGTGCCCAGACCCCTTGTCAGGTATGAAGGAAGAGTGTACATGGATAAATTAGGTCACATCTATGTGGTGATAAAAAACCTAGATTGGATCAACGAGAGAGGAGAATTGGAATGACAAGGAAACTCAGGGAGACCTGACCCTGAAGAGTTAGTGACTACACTGAGAGGCAAGGCGGTGCTGACTCAGGTCTTGAGAGGGGATTTGATACCTCAAGATGATTATCTATTGGATGTCTACTTAATCCACTGTTCAGACCTCCTGTTACAAACCGATTCACCCACACAAGGGCAAGAAGTAAGCCTAATGACTTTTTATGAGCTAAAGGATCCCGAAGATGAGTCTAGAGTCACATACCTAGACCAGAACCAAAGAAGATATTGGCTGGTGGATGCAGTTGATAGAGCTCAATTGAAGTATAAGGGGTTGCATGTATTCCCTCCTCAAGGACAGGCAACTACCTCCCACAATCCTTTTGGAATGCATCAAGAGCCAGAGAATACAATGTCAGGACAAACTAGCCAACAAAGTGTTCCTAATTGAACTCATGTGCAATTCACAATGCCAAGAGTACAGTCACACAATCAAACCCACTCGAGACTAGGCAACATGAATCGCCCACCAGTGAGGCCAAGGCCACAACCAGGTGTACAACCAGGAATACCTCCATTTAGACCAGCAATTCCTATAATGCCCAGACCACTACAACCTATAAGAAAACTGAGACCAATTCAAGTTGCCAAATGCATGAAAAATCACTATGATGGAATGGGAGAACCATATGATCACATAGCTAAGTTTAAACAAGTATTATAAGCTGAGCAAGTGGATGATTTCTTTGTGCAATATGAATCCTTTGGCTTACCCTCACAGGGACGGCCTTGACTTGGTTCCAACCATTGGATCCAAATCAATTTGGAAATATTGAACAATTTTTTCAAGAATTCATTGGAGAATTCATCAAGAGGGGAATTAAACACAACTCGTCATCCCTAATCCATAGATTCAAACAGAACCCAAATGAAACGGTGAGAACAGCTGCCCGAAGATTTAATCAATATGTCGATAGATGACCAACAACAAAAAGAGCCTCCCAGCAAAAAATGATATTACTATTCTTGGACGGATAGACAAACGAGACGTTGAAAACCCTAGTGTATGTGAAACGGCTCTAGGCATTGAGTGAGTGTCTTCAAGAATGTATTGACCTAGAAGACAACCTAACAGATGACCTCAAAAGTACACCAAGTCATACTAAATCAGAAGACACTAGAAGTACAACGACATCTAACTCCAGTAATGTAGAGGAGATAGCAGAACTGGTAGCCAAGAAGTTAGGAGTCCATGGATAGAGGAATTATCACCACCCATCAATGAGAATACCCATGTTACAAAGATGCAGCCTATGCAGTGGAGATCATCCATCTCACATGTGTGCAAGAGGAGGAATAGGCACGCCTCAAGATTATCCATACAATAGGCAACCACCTCAAGGACCAAACCTATACTGGCACATAGAGCATAAATACATTAATCACACTACGAAAAATTGTCCATTCAACAGGCAGTCGAGACCCTTAAATCAACCTCAGTATAGGCCTTATGGATACCCTCCTAAAGAGCCAGGAAGGGAGATTCTAAGATACAATTCCTATCCAGGCCCACAAGGAGCACCTAGACCATATGAATAAGGGCAATATGGATAACTACAACCAGTATTAGGACAACAATCACCCCTCCCACAAAATGTAGTGCCAGTTAAATACACTCAACTAGAGGAAAACATGGAGAGAGCCATTGTACCAACAACCCCTTTAGCTAGTACAAAATCAACGAATCATGGATACGAGCAAACCCAAGGAGAATACTAGTCCTATGACACATACATACATATACACACACATACACATGCACATACATACATATACACACACATACATATACACTTAGGTACACACATATGAATGAATTATATAATTAAAGTATTAAAACACATATACACATGCACATACCTACATATACACATATACATGCACATACACACATATACACATAGAGTTATACATATACATGCATATACATATACACACACTTACACATGCACATGCACATACTCATACACACATATACACTTATACATGCACATGCACATACATACATATACACACACATACACATACACTTAGGTACACACATATGAATGAATTATATAATTAAAGTATTAAAACAGATATACACATGCACACACACATGCACATACCTACATATACACATATACATGCACATACACACATATACACATAGAGTTATACATATACATGCATATACATATACACACACATACACATGCACATGCACATGCACATGCACATACATACATATATACACACATACACATGCACATACATACATATACACACACATACATATACACTTAGATACACACATATGAATGAACTATATAATTAAAGTATTAAAACACATATAGACATGCACACATAGATGCACATACCTACATATACACATATACATGCACATACACACATATACACATAGAGCTACACATATACATGCACATACATATACACACACATACACATGCACATGCACATACTCATACACACATATACACTTACACATGCGCATGCACATACATACATATACACACACATACACATGCACATACATAAATATACACTACATACATATACACATATAATCCAATGTCATAATCAACCAAAATCCTAATCATCATCATCATGATCATCATCGTCAGCAATATCATGATCATCCTGATCTTCCTCATCCTCATCATCATGATCACCCTATGAAAATCGAGATCGTCCCTCTTATGTCTGTCTCTCCACCTCATCCATATTTGTCTCTCCATAATACTCCTGTATTACATATAACAAACATAAATAAATAAAACAATTAAACCATTCATAAAAATAAAATAATTATATAAAATTTAAAAATACTCACAAAGGCATCAAGATGATCTTGCATATACTCACTCAAATGCCGATATCCAAAATGTGTAGCATACTTGATCTCATCTTCCGTAGGATATCGGCCATAATCCTTCCACTGCAATGAAACAAATAAAAAACATTAGTTAATTGCATTTTAACTAAAATAAAAAATATACTCACAATAACACATATACTTAGAAATGTAGCTACAAAACCATTATGGCCCATTTGGCCTAGGTGCGATGTGTGGCCCGACTCCACTCTCTTCTTTGCATCAGCCTATTTATTCAAGAAAAAAAATACATAAATTGAATGTAAAAAATTACTAAAATATATAAAAATTATAAATATAAACTATTAATTTGTGTACCTTCTGCAGAGGAAATGACTCTTGAAGACGTAGTTGTCTACGAAAAAACTAACACGACTCAGGTGGTATGTTAGCTTGACTCTTATATTTTTCGACCATACAATATCTCCTGTTAATTTAATCTCAAACAGAAAAAAAAAATCAGAATACATACACATATATACACACACATACCCACATACACATATACATGCAAACATGTACGTATATATATATGTATACATATACACATATACATACATATAACATAAACACACATATACATATCCACATATATACGTACACACACATGAATGCATATACACTCATTCATACAATGTGTATATGTGAATATGTGTGTATGTGTAAATATATATATGTGAATTTTTTGTGCATGTAGATAATCAGATTATTAATATCAAATACCATTATTTGTAGATTCTGATAATCAGATGGAACTCCACCACCATCTCCTCATCGTGCAATGACTTTATACTGTAAGTATATCAAACATTTAATTTTAAATATATTTGATGGATACATGACTTATATATTTTTTTGTTTCTTATTATGTACAGATTCTAATCGATCAGAGGGTACTCCACCACCTCCTACCCATGCAACGACTTCACATGTGTCCTCCGATAGGAATTATGATGAAGTTTATTGTGAAGAGCATATTATATGTTGATGTAACTCTTGTTATGGCACGTATCGAAGACCACGATTGGAATGTATTGAACATGAGGCAAAGTATGGTACTTTTGAGCATGCATCATCACCTAGTCAACATGATAATGCTTGGGTATGTATTTTCTATATATATTAATGTCATTATTTTATTTAAAAACCATATATAAAATCAAATTATTGTTGATATATAGGAATACTTGCTCGATGATGATGATGATTATAATTTTTCTCATAATGTTAATATACCTCGTACACGTCATGGACTTGTTGTTCATCAATTACAAGTAGAGGTTTCTAGAAATCCTCTACCTCCTGGTTTAGAGAATGAAACGGCAGGAGATTATCCATTGCCAGCTCCTAATCGTTCTTTAGTACAAACATATGATAGAAGAAGATATGGAGGATGGAATAGAGGACCACTTCCTTTAGATGGAGAGGTTTTCAACTTTTGGGGTAATCGCTATATGATTGCTCCATCCACTATATACTAATGCTGGTCGTGGTCTCTTTATTGTAGAGGATTTGTATGTGCCTCTGAACTCTGAAGTCACTCTTATGTCGTTTTGTGGTCCTATATATGGATGGGGAGATTGGCATCGACTTTCACGTTATGTTCAAAGCATGAGTACTTATGGAATATGCTTGAATGTAGCATCCCTTACTAGTAGAAGGATTTTACATGCAGAAAATGAAAGATTATATATTGATGGAAGACCTTACCCACATGGAAATATAGCAAGTTTAATAAATATTAGTCGAGGGTTACATAATAGTTCAAGGACTAATTGCACATTTGAGGAGCGTGAAAATAGTCATGAATCACCATACATGAGTAGAGATGTATCAAGATACATATTTGTCAATGCTATTACTACATTACATGCTGGTGATGAACTATTAATGAATTATGGATGGCGTAGACCTCCAAGAGCACCTTTTAGCTAGAGAGAATAAAAATTTTCTATCCATATTTAATAAGTTATATACTTAATTTTATATTTAAAGTTTACTTTTTATTCATTTATGGAATACTAATGAATGAATTTTATTATGTGTCTATGTGTATGTGTCGCTATGCGTCTATGAGTGTGTATGTGTTTATGTGTGTGTATGTGTCTATGTGTGTGTATGTGTCTATGTGTGTATGTGTATGCATGTTTGTATGCATATGTGTGTATGTGTGTATGCATTATGTATGCATATGTGTGTGTATGTATTATGTATGAGTATGTAAGCATGTGCATTATGTATGCATGTAAGTATGTATGTATGCATATGCATATGCATTATGTATGCATATGTGTGTATGTCTGTGTATGCATTATGTATGCATATGTGTGTGTATGCATTATGTATGTGTATGTAAGCATGTGCATTATGTATGCATGTAAGTATGTATGTATGCATATGCATATGCATTATGTATGCATATGTATGCATGTATGTGCATGTGTGTGTATGTCTCTCTATGTGTGTGTATGCATATATGTGTGTGTATGTGTGTGTATATGTGTCTATATGTGTGTATGCATGTGTAGTATGCATCATTATGTGTGTATGTGTGTGTATGTGTGTGTGTATGTGTGTGTGTCTATGTCTATATGTGTGCATCTATGAGTATGTATGTGTTTATGTGTGTGTATGTGTCTATGTGTGTATGTGTCTATGTGTGTGTATGTATCTATGCATGTGCATTATGTATGCATATGTGTGTATGTGTGTGTATGCATTATGTATGCATATGTGTGTGTATGCATTACGTATGTGCATGTAAGCATGTGCATTATGTATGCATGTAAGTATATATGTATGCATATGCATATGCATTATGTATGCATATGCATTATGTATGCATATGCATATGCATTATGTATGCATATGCATATGCATTATGTATGCATATGCATTATGTATGCATATGCATATGCATTATGTATGCATATGCATTATGTATGCATATGCATTATGTATGCATATGTATGCATGTATGTGTATGTGTGTGTATGTCTCTCTATGTGTGTGTATGCATATATGTGTGTATGTGTGTGTATATGTGTCTGTATGTGTGTATGCATGTGTAGTATGCATCATTATGTGTGTATGTGTGTGTATGTGTGTGTATATGTGTGTGTATGTGTGTGTGTGTGTCTATGTGTATATGTGTGTATCTATGAGAATGTATGTGTTTATGTGTGTGTTTATGTGTGTCTATGTGTCTATGTGTGTATGTGTCTATGTATGTATGTGTCTATGTGTGTGTATGTATCTATGCATGTGCATTATGTATGCATGTAAGTATGTATGTACTTTGTATGCATATGCATATGCATTATGTATGCATGTATGTGTATATGTGTGTATGTCTATGTGTGTGTGTGTATGCATATATGTGTGTGTATGTGTGAATGTGTGTGTATATGTGTCTGTATGTGTGTATGCATGTGTATGTGTGTATGTGTCTATGTGTGTATGTGTGTGTGTATGTGTGTGTGTATGTGTGTATATGTGTGTCTATGTGTGTGTCTATGTGTATGTGTGTGTATCTATGAGTGTGTATGTGTGTATGTGTCTATGTGTGTGTATGTGTCTATGTGTGTATGTGTATGCATGTATGTATGCATGTGTATGTGTGTGTATGCATCATTATGTGTGTATGTGTCTATGTGTGTATGTGTCTATGTGTGTATGTGTCTATGTGTGTATGTGTCTATGTGTGTATGTGTTTGTGCATATGTGTGTGTATGTGTGTGTGTCTATGTGTATGTGTCGCTACGCATCTACAAGTGTGTATGTGTGTATGTGTTTATGTGTGTGTATGTGTCCATGTGTGTATGTGTATGCATGTATGTATGCATAGGTGTGTGTATGTGTGTGTATGCATTATGTATGCATATGTGTGTGTATGCATTATGTATGTGTATGTATGCATGTAAGTATGTATGTATGCATATGCATATGCATTATGTATGCATATGTATGCATGTATGTGTATGTGTGTGTATGTCTCTCTCTATGTGTGTGTATGAATATATGTGTGTGTATGTGTGTATGTGTGTATGTGTGTATGTGTGTATGTGTGTATGTGTGTATGTGTGTATGTGTGTATGTGTGTATGTGTGTATGTGTGTATGTGTGTATGTGTGTATGTGTGTATGTGTGTATGTGTGTATGTGTGTATGTGTGTATGTGTGTATGTGTGTATGTGTGTATGTGTGTATGTGTGTATTTGTGTATGTGTGTATGTGTGTATGTGTGTATTTGTGTATGTGTGTATGTGTGTATGTGTGTATGTGTGTATGTGTGTATGTGTGTATGTGTGTATGTGTGTATGTGTGTGTGTATATGTGTGTCTATGTGTGTATGCATGTGTATGTGTGTGAATGCATCATAATGTGTGTATGTGTCTATGTGTCTATGTGTCTATGTGTGTATGTGTGTGTGTATGTGTGTGTATGTGTGTGCGCGTCTATGTGTATGTGTGTGTGTCTATGAGTGTGTATGTGTTTATGTGTGTGTATGTGTCTATGTGTGTGTATGTGTCTATGTGTGTATGTGTATGCATGTATGTATACATATGTGTGTGTATGTGTGTGTATGCATTATGTATGCATATGTGTGTGTATGTGTCTATGTGTGTGTATGTGTCTATGTGTGTGTATGTGTATGCATATGCGTGTGTGTATGTGTATGCATATGCGTGTGTGTATGTGTATGCATATGCGTGTGTTTATGTGTATGCATGTATGTATGCATATGTGTGTGTATGTGTTTATGTGTGTGTATGTGTCTATGTGTGTGTATGTGTCTATGTGTGCACATGTGTGTGTATGCATGTAAGTATGTATGTATGTACTCATATGCATATGCATTATGTATGCATATGTGTGTGTATGCATGTAAGTATGTATGGATGTACGCATATGCATATGCATTATGTATGCATGTATGTGCATGTGTGTGCATGTCTCTCTATGTGTGTGTGTATGCATATATGTGTGTGTATGTGTGTATGTGTGTGTGTATGTGTGTGTGTATGTGTGTGTGTATGTGTGTATGTGTGTATGTGTGTGTATATGTATGTGTATATGTATGTGTATATGTGTGTGCATGTGTATGCATTATGTGGGCATGTGTGTATGCAACATTATTTGTGTATGTGTGTATATGTGTGTGTATTTGTGTGTATGTGTGTGTGTCTATGTGTATGTGTTTGTGTGTCTATGTGTGTATATGTGTGTGTGTATGCATATGTATGTGTGTGTAACTGTGTGTGTGTGCGCATACCTTGCTTCAAGTAGATGTGTTTCTCTCTCTCTCATGCGCTCTCTCTCTCTCGGTCTCTTCTTGCTCTCGCGTCCAAATCCCGGCACAAATGTGCCGAGAGAAATCGAATTTTTTTTTTACATTCCAAAGCGTCGCATATGCGACGCTCTTCAGTTTGCCAACATCGCAAATACCGCCGCTAACTAGCGATGGTATTTGCGATGCTTTAATTTAGCATCGCATAAGCGACGCTAGCATCGCTTATGCGATGAATGCCGCGAGAAAAAAAAAAATCGAAAACTTTACCGTCACTTATGCGATGCCAGCGTCGCATAAGCGACGGTACCCGTTTTTTTTTTCAGTTCATAAGCGACGGTACCCGTTTCTTTTTTTATGTCAGCGTCGCATAAGCGACGGTACCCGTTTTTTTTTTTTATGCCAGCGTCGCATAAGCGACGGTACCCGTTTTTTCTTGTAGTGGGTGATGGATTTCCCTCAATAATTAAAAAGCTTGATAGAACCAACTGTGCTGCTTGGCGTGAGAATGGAAGCCTATTTGCAAGGTAGAAATATCTATGGAATTGTAGCAAGTGATGAAGTTTTGCCTATTCCAAAATCCAAAGGAGGACCTACACAAGAAGACTAGATAGATAGACTCACACTTTGGTGTGCAAGTGATGCTAAAGCAAGATCATACATACTAAACTCTATCTCTGATCTTTTGTTACCACATATTAAAGGATTCAAAACATCTCAAGAGACTTGGGATGCACTTGATACCTTTTTCTCTCTTAGTAATAAATCAAGAAAGAACCATCTATGGAATGAGTTCAACCAAATGAAGAAGACACCAAAACAAACTATCATAGAGATTGTTACCAAGGTCAAGGAGGTTGCATATTAGTTAGTATCCATTGGAGAGCTTATTGAATAAGAGGCCATATTGATGGAGATTATAAATGGTATTAGAAGTGATAAGCAACGGCAATCCTTCACCATAACTTATGATCTTATCATGGATGTACAAAATCCAAATTTCAACATATTCCTTAGACAACTCCAATCAAGAGGCCAGCAATAATTTTAGTTCTTATCACAGTAATTCAACAAGTTCTCTTTATGCATATAAGAAAGACAAGAAGCACAAAGGAAAGAAGAAGGAATATGATGAAGAAGAGATCTCCCAAGCCAACTATGCAAGGAAGAGCAAGCGGAAAGGGAAGAACAAAGGAGCAAACCATGACAAACCAAAAGGTCAAAATGTTCAACCTTGTACCACCTATGATGAGACCAACCACACCACTCAAAATTGTTGGTTAAATGGTGGATTTGGCAACACTAGAGGCAGAGGTGGACACCACTTCAAGAATAATAATAGGAGTCATAATAGAAGGGACTTCAACAATTATTCAGAAGATCAATCACATGAAGATTCATTACTTTTAATGAATGTGAGTCACAAAGAAAGTAAAGATGATGATCATTTGTTCTTCATAGATGCAAGATGATCAAATCATATTGCAAGCAATGTTTCTCTTCTATCTGACTTGGAAAGTCCAAAGCATAGAAATAAAGTATAAACAAGGGATGAAACCAAGAACAATGTGGAGAAGATTGCTAATGTCAAAGCTTCCAATGGCAGGACAAATATTCTAAGTTCTCTATGTACCCACTATCACTAAAAACCTAATAAGTGTAGACCGAATAGTTGAAAAAGGCTTTCAGGTTAGGTTCACCCAACATGAAGCTTTTGTGGAATGTCAAGGCTTCAAGAAGATAGCCAAAGATGAGACATAGAGTAGGCACTTTACCTTTGAAGTAGGATAAACCAGGAACATAGCTCTATTCAAAGTTGGGTCTCAAACCTTGAGTGGCCTTGAAGTGTGGCATAAGATACTTTCTCATGTGAATGAAAGAACCTTGAAGGATATATGCAGGGATCAAAGTGGTATAGGTCTATAAAACATAACAAATTAATACATGATTAGTAGATGTGATTCTTGTTAAGTTGGGAAGGCACAAAGATAACCATTCAATCAAAAAGGCTACATCCACAACAACCTTTTGCACTTATTACACACAGATGTGGAAGAAACAATTCAAGAACCTTAATTGGTAGCTCAAGGTATTAAGTTTTAATTTTTTATGATCATAACAGGTGGTCTATTTTTTACTTTATCAAGAACAAAAGTGAAGTATTTGAATGCTTCAAGAAATAGCTAGCACATGTGGAGAATCATATAGGTAGATCATTGAAGAAAGTCAAATAAGATGGAGGGGGAGAATACTTCTCTGAAGAGTTTGATGAGTTCTTTCAAGATAAAGGCATCAAAAGGGAAGTGACTACTAGGTGTTATCCTCAATTGAATGGTATTATAGAGAGAAGAAACAAGACCCTAGTTGGATATGCTAGAAGAATGCTTGAAGAGAAGCAGTTACTGCACTATTTATGGGTAGAAACAATCTCAACAGCTATATATCTTGTGAACAAAATTCCATCCAAATCACTTCAAATTATGACTCCTTATGAAGCTTCTAATGGTACAAAACCGATTCTAGGACATTGCATGGTGTTTTGTTGTTTATCTTTTGTACATGTACCTTCACAAACCAGAGGTAAACTAGATGAAAGGGCAACTAAGGTAGTGCTCATCGCCTATTATTCAACTCAAATGGGCTATAGATTTTATAGTCCATCCATCAAACAATTTATTACAAGGAAGGATGTTATGTTTGAAGAACACATGTCGTAGTATGATAAGGACAAACAAAAGGTAAACTTACCTTATCTTGATTATGATTTCCATCGATTAGGTGGCAAGCATGATACACAGATCCACAATCCAAGAAGTGAATCTGATGATGATCAAGATGAGAAGGAAAGAGACTATAAGATCTAGAAGTCAAGAGGAAAGGCCAAAATGAAAGAATGTGGAGAATGCTCCAAGCATACTCCTAGAAGGTCAACAAGGAAGAAAAAGCAACCTGAAAGGTATTGATATGATTCAACATTTGTTACAAAGCACTCAATTTAATTGACCAATGACTCAATTTTAGAGGAGCCTTCAACTTATGAAGAAGCAAAGGGTAACCCGAATTGGGAGAAATCTATGAAAGAGAAGATAGAAGTTTTGAAAGAAATGGAAACTTGGGAGTTGGTCCCAATACAAACTAATCAGAAGGTAATAGATTGTAGATGGGTCTATAAGTTGAAAAGAAAAATAGATGGATAATTTGCAAGTAGAAGGACAGATTATTTGCTAAAGGATGTGCCCAAACTCATGGTATAGACTATGAGGAGTCCTTCTCAATAGTTGCCAAGATGACTAGAATCACAACATTTCTAAGCATGGCAACTACAAGAAATTGGAGGTTACTTCATCTAGATGTGAAGAATGCATTTCTTAATGGCTAGATTAGTGAAGAGGTATAGGTATACTTCATATGCAAGAGGAGCTCAAAATCAATGATTTAGGTGAGCTCATGTTCTTTCTAGGTATGCAGGTCATATACACAAATCAAGAGATGTATTTGACTTTGAGGAGATACATTCAAGATCTACCCCTTAATTTCAAGATGGAGAATGATAAACCTACAGATACACCTTTGGAGATGAATCATAAGCTTAGTGTTTATATAGGTGAGAAAATTGAAGACATTAAAGAGTATCAAAGCTTGGCAGGTAACTTGATATATGCTACTCATACAAGGGTAGATATATGATATAGTTTAAGATTGTTTGGCCAATTCATGCACTCACAAAGAAGACCACACATGGATGCTACTAAGAGAGTACTTAAGTACCTCAAAGGTACAATCAATGAAGGTTTATTTTATCCATAATCATCATATTTGGATCTCAAGATATATTCTAATGGAGATTGGGTAGTAGCAAAGGATGATAGAAGAGAACCTTTGGTTACTTAGCATTTGCAGGTTCAAAGCTTGTGTCGTGGGGTTCCAAGAAGCAACCAATAGTTGCTTTATTCTCAACTAAGACAGAGTACAGAGGTTTGACCATAGCAACTCAAGGTGTGACTAGTGAGCTCCAAGCCTCACATATTTGGAGATATTGTAAGTTCTATGCACCTAGTAGAAAATCATGTCTTTCATGCAAGAACCAAACATATAGAGGTTCATTACCACTTCATGATGGAAAATCTCATGGCAAAAGAGATTGACATATCTTTGTTCCAACTAAAAAGCAAGTAGTAGATATGATGAAAAAAGCACTTGATAGGAGAAAGCTTTCCATATTTAAATAAATGGAAAGTATTCAAACTATTAGAGAATGAAGACTCAAGCATAGTTTACCTTGAGGGGGAGCTATTAGATCATCAATCTTACACTATGCTTGAGGTGGATTTTCTCTACATCAAAAACCATCATTTGGATGGTGCCATAGATACTCATTGAAGAACCTTCATTAGCATTTGTTTATAGTATTTCCTAAGGCTCTTTTATGATCACTTACTCAAGTAAAAATCCAAGAGTTTTACCCTTGTAAACGGTTAAAGAAAAGGCTCAATTTCCATGCATTTTTTGGATTCAGTGAGATTATCAAATCAATCAAACCTTTAAATCAAGTTTAGACTTGATTTCCACTTTTCGTAGATTATAGGAAAGTAGCAAAAGTAATCTTCCTCATCACAACAAACAACCCCACATGTATTAAAATTCAAATTAATTGAGGACGTCATGGGAAACATCAAGAGATTTTATATAAGGACTCATATTCCTTTATACATTATGTTTGATCAGTATATACACTTTTTGATCATCAACTTTGCTCTACTTTCATCTCTACATCATCTTTTTCAACTACAATTGATTTGTAGGATTTAATTCTCTCTCTATAAAACTCTAAATTGTATCACTAGGCATTCATTGGAAAGGTATTATTCTCTACGTGATGTGTATTAATTTTGGTAGAATTTGTTTCAATGGATTTTGCAAAATTTTCATTTTAAGGTATGGGCACTCTCTCTACATACCCCTAAAATATCAAGGGTAGACCCAATCATTGGTAAGCTTATTGCAAACTCATTGGTCGATAATAGATCCTTGTCTTATGAGTTCTAGCTACTCTTCCCTATGTATGACATTCTTCCAAAAGGAATGTTTCCAATTGTAATCATGTTGACTGCTCTAATTATTTGAAGTTGTATCATTCAACCCAAAATAACAAGTTTTGGGAACTATTCATTGTGCAAATCTATCTATTTTGGATCAACTATTTCTCATAAATGTTCGAAAGTACATAGTGAGTTTTATTGCACTAACTACAAGCCTATAATGTGTATATGACACTCCTATTGGAACATCAAGCTTACACTATGCTTGAGGTGGATTTAATCTACATAAAAAGCTATGGATTGGATTACATCAAAAGAGTATTAGTTAGGGACTTCTTTTACTTATGCTTACTTATTGTATTTTTCTTTTAAGATTTTTCATGGATCTTTTACCATTGTAAAATCCTCAAGCTTTACACATGTAAAAGGAAAAAAAATAGAGCCAAACGTCCACGAATTTGAGGTGGTTGATTTGCAATCAATGAATCAATTAATCACATAAAAGTAGATCAAACTAGATCTTCACTTTTCCTAGAATTTTGGAGATTGAATTGATTCCCTCCAACAACTAATCCCGCCTTGATTTGAATTCAAAATCCACTTTTAGTCATGGAGCACTTCAAGATTCTATATAAAGACTTCAAATCACTTCTAAATAGCATGGAAATCAATATACATAAGCTTGTGGCCATCATTGTCTTGCTCCTTCATTTTTCTCCGTCATCTTCTTCAACAACAGTAAGCTTGCAGAGGCTACTGCTCTCTCTACAAAGCTCCAAATTGGATAAGATATGGCTCATTGGAAATATATTAGTGTTTATTTTATGTGTGTAAATGTCCATAGCATTTCATTTAGTAGATTGGGAGAAATCATAGTTTTCTATTTATGGATCTACCTCTCTACATTCCTCAAAAATAGGGCCTACCACTATGGAGTGTCAGGTTCATTCCAAAATCATATTTTGCTTATTTCTCTTACTCTTGTGCATTATATACACTCAAAACTATGTGTATCATGCCTCCAAAAGGATGTTTTCTAATTGTAATCACGTTGGTCACTATGAGCATTTGACATTTATTGTCTCATCCAAAGATAGAAAGTTTTATGAGCTAGTTAATATGCAAACCTATATATTTTGTATCGGTTCTTCCTCTTTGATGCTCCAAAGTACATAGTGCATTTTATTGCACTTAGCGCATGCCTATAAGGTCTATTTGAGTTTCCATAAGCTCAATGGCTAGTCTTGTGTCGGTTAGTTGGACCGAAATTTTTCGTTTCACAACTCACTTTTCTACCTCCTACAAGCTTCCCCAAGTTCCTTCAGTGGTATGAGAGCTAAATCAAGATGGGTGATGGCTTTCCCTCAATGATTGAGAAGCTTGATTGACACAACTATGAGTCTTGGAAAATCAGAATGGAGGCTTATTTACAAGGTAGAAATATTTATGGAATTGTGTCATGTGATGAAGCTATGCATATTCCAAGATCCAAAGGAGGACATATAGAATAGGATATAGATGAGCTCACACTTTGGTGTGCAAGGGATGCTCAAGCAAGTTCATACATACTAAACTCTTTCTCTAGCTTTCTATTACCACATATTAGAGGATGCAAGATATCTCAAGTGACTTGGGATGCCCTAGAGACTTTCTTTTCTATTAGTAACAAAGCAAGAAAAAATCAACTTTGAAATGAGTTCAACCAAATAAAGATGAAAACCTAAAGAAACCATCACATAGTTTGTTACCAAGGTCAAGGAGGTTGCGGATCAGTTAGTATCCATTGGAGAAGTGATTGAAGAAGAGGATATCATGAGGCGAATTCTCAATGGGGTTCAAAGTGATAAGCAATGGTAATCCTTCACCATGGTTTATGATCCCATCATGGATGTGCAAACTCCAGACTTCAACATCTTTCTTGGAAAACTCTTTAATCAAGAGGCCAACAATAGCATAAAGGAAGGTAACTCCTATCATGGTAATTCCACTAGTGCTCTATATGCAGATAAGAAGGATAATAAGTTGAAAGGCAAGAAGAAGAAAGAAGATGAAGACGAGGCTTCCCAAGCCAAATTTGCAAGCAAGAGCAAGTGGAAAGGGAAGAAGAAAGGACCAAAGCATGAAAAAGCGAAAGGTAAGAATGTTCAACCTTATAAGCCACAAAGAAGGTAAAGAAGATGATCATTTGTTCTGCATAGATTCCCGATGCTCAGATCATGTTGCAAGCAACATTGCTCTTCTATCTTATTTGGAAATTCAAAGCATAGACATGAAGTTCAAACAAGAGATGACACAAAGCATAATGTGGAGAAGATTGGCAGGACAAACATTTTGAGTAAGGTTCTCTATGTACCCACTATCACTAAAAACCTAATAAGAGTATGCCAAATAGTTGAAAAAGGTCTACAAGTTCGGTTCACCCAATATGGAGCGTTTGTGGAAGATCCATGTACAGGCTTCAAGAAGATAACCAGAGGTGAGAAGCATGGTAGGCTCTTTACTTTTGAAGGAGGAGAAACCAAGAACATAGCTCTATTCATTTTTGGGTCTCACATCCTAAGTGAGCTTGAAGTGTGGCCTAAGAGAATTGATCATGTAAATGAAATAACCTTGAAGGATATATGCAGGGATCAAAGTGTTCTATGACTGCCAAACATACCAACGCAACACATGATCAATAGATGTGGTGCATGTCAAATTGGGAAGGCACAAAGACAGCCATTCAATCACAAAGGCTACATACACCACAACTTATTGGACTTAATACATACACATGTATGGGGACCAAGTCAAGAACCTTCATTGGCAGGATCAAGGTATTATATCTCATTTATTGATGACTAGAGTAGATGAACTATTCTATACTTTATCAAAAGTAAGAATAGTGTTTGATTGCTTCAAAAAGTGTCTAGCACATGTGGAGAATCATACAGGTAGATCACTCAAGAAGCTCATATCTGATGGAGGGGGAGAATACATCTCCAAAGACTTTGATGAGTTCTTGCAAGATAAAGGTATCAAAAGGGAAGTGACTTCCACGTACTCTCCTCAACTGAATGGAATTGTAGAGAGGAGAAACAAGACATTGGTTGGATCAGCTAGAAAAATGCTTGAAGAGAAGAGGTTTCCACATTATCTATGGGTAGACGCTATTTCAACTGTTGTGTACCTTGTCAATAGACTACCATCCAAATCACTTCAAGGTATGACTCTTTATGAAGCATGGCATGAAAGAAAACCTAGTCTTGGTCATTGCAAGGTGTTTTCTTGTTTAACTTATGTTCATGTACCATCACAAATAAGAGGTAAGCTAGATGAAAGGGCAACAAAGGTAGTGTTTATTGGGTATGACTAAACTCAGATGGGTTATAGGTTCTATAATCTTTGAACCAAGCAATTCACTACAAGTAGAGATGTTGTTTTTGAAGAACATAGGTCTCGGTATGATGAAGATGTTGGTGTATTGTTGCAGAGCAAAGAAGAGTAGAGATACAGAGAAAAAGAAGGGCGCCAAAATTTTTTCGATTTGTACACTTTATTTTTATAACATAATCACTTTGTAATATATTTTCCGATGTAAACACACTAGAGGAGTCCTCTAGATGCATATCCATAGATATCCTCATCATTACCCTTGTAAACTAGTAGGAAATTAGTCTTTTAGTCAATAAAAAGTGTCAGTCCCTTGTGTGAAAGGACCATTTTTAGGGCGCAAGTATATAATTCATTTTGTGACTCTTTATAAAGACTTTTTGCCATTGTCAAGAAGTAGAGAAGAAATTCGAATTTACTTCTTTCCTGTTGATTTCCTCCTTCTCCATGATCTTTTGTGTGTGTGTAATGCTTGGAATGTGTGTGTAGGATTGTTATCTATCCTTTCCCGTCACTTTTGAACTACTGTAGTGTGTGTGAGTCATCACGAGTTGTGGAGCGAGTGTTGGTGTTTCTTGCCATTCACTATTTCATGCATAACTTGAAGAGTGTTTATCAGATACGAGTGAAAGTATGACCAATAGATGTATCTCATCGAGAGCTTCGAAAGAACCCGCTATTGGCCATATTTGGAGTTCAGAGCTAGGAGAAAAGTTCAAATTTGTGCTTACTACTATAAATGGTATCGTGGCATGCATTTTTAGAGGATTAGTGAGTTAAAGACGTAGTTAAGTCTTTTCACATACATTGTAGCTCAGCCACTTCACTTTCCATTATGTGTGCACACGTCCTCATACACTTGGTTCATGTGGTTCCTCATATTGATAATTAAACGTGTATCGATCCTCCACTATATGCACTTGTGGGGCGATTGAATTTAGTCTCATCGACACAAGTCCCTAAGGCTTTATGACTTAGGTACACACGTTTTTTGTGCTGTTGCTGGGGAAGAAACTCAACCAAGGTGCCTTCGTGATGGTTATAGCTCTGGAGTGAAGGAATCATACTTATAGAGGTGAATTCGTTCAATGGCAAGTAGTCAAGCACTTTAGCACTTGTCACTTCACACTCATGAGGGTGTGTGTAATGAGTTTTTAGGTTTAGGGTTAGGAGTGAGGAAGAAAGGGAAGAGTTATGGTTAGGCAAGAGCGAGGAGTGGAGTAGAGAGGAGTAGATTACACCAAGAAAAATTCCAAAAAATTGTCAAAATAGTTCAGTTTAGGTCTTATGCAACTCAAAAACTATAAAAACCAAAAAAACTTGGTTCAAATGATCAACTATGAGAACTGGTATTGTAAGCAAAGCAGCGATCAAAATCGTAGCAAGGGTATCATGTCCAACAAGCAAGGAAAAGTCCTAGTGAGCCCAAAGCTTAGGCAAGGTATCATTGAAATAAGCTATACAAAGTTTTGGCATCAAAAACACATTCAGAACACACACGTGCATGATTAAACACTTTTTCGGTATCGTGGGGAAGGACAAAGAGTTTTTTGAGATTTTTTGAGTGATACAGAGGGTCAACAAGGAAGAGGTGAGGAAAACAAAACATTTTGCACCAAAACTTTTTGAGTTTAGATAAAATTTGGCTGAAGTACCACAATCGGTTGAGTTTTGTATCGCGATACCAAAATTCCCTAGTATCCTGATACTCACCTCGTATCGTATCGTTGCATACCCACTTGAGGTATTGCGATACCATTTTGGTATAGTTGGTATCGCGATCACAATCGGCCAGTGGTATCGTATTGTTTGACCACTCGGTATAGTATCGTGTCGGTCACGGTATCATATCATCGACTAAGCAGTATCATATCGCCTGTGAGGTTGGTATTGTATCATGGACTCAGTATCATCTCCTGCCTATTTTAGTATCATATCGTGCGAAGAAGTGGTATCATATCATCGACCTTTTTGATATCATATCATCCATTGTTCCAGTATCATATCATGAGGGATTCAGTATTGTATCATGCAATATTTTAGTATTGTATCGCCTACAACCCTAGTATCGTATCGTGTAGTGCTCAGGTATCGTATCGAACACTAACTTGGTATCGTATCTTTGAATGTAGAGGTATTGTATCATGTAAATTTTGGTATCATATCTTCTTACTCGGTGGTATCGTATCACCGGAGGTTTCTGGTATCATATCATACTGAAACCGGTATCATATCATTGGTGTGGTATCGCCAAGAGTGGTATCATTCAGAACCACTTAAGCTATCTTAGGGCAAAAATTGAAGAGTTTGAAGACTTACTTGAGGGGAAGTAGGAAGCCAACATAAGCCCACAAGAGTGAATGAACTTGAGATCAGGACGGGTGCTAAATAGCCGGAGGAGCATCATTTCATCGGTAGGAAGTGCAACCCAAGCAAGTCATCACTCTATCTATACAAACACCTCTAGTGATTCAAAAGAGGAGTTACCCATGATCTCAAAAGACATGCATGGCTCTATCCCTAGGGAGACCATTATGGCAACTGTAGAGGGTGAATACCGCACCTCTCTACAATATGTGTCCACTAATCCGCAAGGGATCCTTATTTACCTGGATGGATTAAATAGGTCTGTTGCAAGGATGGTGAACTCTTCGAAATCAACAATAGTGCCCAGACCCCTTGTCAGGTATGAAGGAAGAGTGTACATGGATAAATTAGGTCACATCTATGTGGTGATAAAAAACCTAGATTGGATCAACGAGAGAGGAGAATTGGAATGACAAGGAAACTCAGGGAGACCTGACCCTGAAGAGTTAGTGACTACACTGAGAGGCAAGGCGGTGCTGACTCAGGTCTTGAGAGGGGATTTGATACCTCAAGATGATTATCTATTGGATGTCTACTTAATCCACTGTTCAGACCTCCTGTTACAAACCGATTCACCCACACAAGGGCAAGAAGTAAGCCTAATGACTTTTTATGAGCTAAAGGATCCCGAAGATGAGTCTAGAGTCACATACCTAGACCAGAACCAAAGAAGATATTGGCTGGTGGATGCAGTTGATAGAGCTCAATTGAAGTATAAGGGGTTGCATGTATTCCCTCCTCAAGGACAGGCAACTACCTCCCACAATCCTTTTGGAATGCATCAAGAGCCAGAGAATACAATGTCAGGACAAACTAGCCAACAAAGTGGTCCTAATTGAACTCATGTGCAATTCACAATGCCAAGAGTACAGTCACACAATCAAACCCACTCGAGACTAGGCAACATGAATCGCCCACCAGTGAGGCCAAGGCCACAACCAGGTGTACAACCAGGAATACCTCCATTTAGACCAGCAATTCCTATAATGCCCAGACCACTACAACCTATAAGAAAACTGAGACCAATTCAAGTTGCCAAATGCATGAAAAATCACTATGATGGAATGGGAGAACCATATGATCACATAGCTAAGTTTAAACAAGTATTATAAGCTGAGCAAGTGGATGATTTCTTTGTGCAATATGAATCCTTTGGCTTACCCTCACAGGGACGGCCTTGACTTGGTTCCAACCATTGGATCCAAATCAATTTGGAAATATTGAACAATTTTTTCAAGAATTCATTGGAGAATTCATCAAGAGGGGAATTAAACACAACTCGTCATCCCTAATCCATAGATTCAAACAGAACCCAAATGAAACGGTGAAAACAGCTGCCCGAAGATTTAATCAATATGTCGATAGATGACCAACAACAAAAAGACCCTCCCAGCAAAAAATGATATTACTATTCTTGGACGGATAGACAAACGAGACGTTGAAAACCCTAGTGTATGTGAAACGGCTCTAGGCATTGAGTGAGTGTCTTCAAGAATGTATTGACCTAGAAGACAACCTAACAGATGACCTCAAAAGTACACCAAGTCATACTAAATCAGAAGACACTAGAAGTACAACGACATCTAACTCCAGTAATGTAGAGGAGATAGCAGAACTGGTAGCCAAGAAGTTAGGAGTCCATGGATAGAGGAATTATCACCACCCATCAATGAGAATACCCATGTTACAAAGATGCAGCCTATGCAGTGGAGATCATCCATCTCACATGTGTGCAAGAGGAGGAATAGGCACGCCTCAAGATTATCCATACAATAGGCAACCACCTCAAGGACCAAACCTATACTGGCACATAGAGCATAAATACATTAATCACACTACGAAAAATTGTCCATTCAACAGGCAGTCGAGACCCTTAAATCAACCTCAGTATAGGCCTTATGGATACCCTCCTAAAGAGCCAGGAAGGGAGATTCTAAGATACAATTCCTATCCAGGCCCACAAGGAGCACCTAGACCATATGAATAAGGGCAATATGGATAACTACAACCAGTATTAGGACAACAATCACCCCTCCCACAAAATGTAGTGCCAGTTAAATACACTCAACTAGAGGAAAACATGGAGAGAGCCATTGTACCAACAACCCCTTTAGCTAGTACAAAATCAACGAATCATGGATACGAGCAAACCCAAGGAGAATACTAGTCCTATGACACGAGCTTGATAGAGTATGATCAAACTTTTGACCAACCATATTATGGGTATGAGGGATACGATAACACCTATGGGCAAGAGTTTGCAACCCTAATGTACACTGCACCAAAAGCTCCAGCACCCATGAGACCACCCATAAGACCGCCTGTGCCAAAAGAACCATGCTATATATGTGGAGGAGACCACTTCATAAGAGAGTGCACTCTGCCATATAACCCGCCACCTCCCTAGAATTGGGAAGGGTACTGCAATGAATGTGGAAAGGAACATCTATTTAGAGACTGCCCAAAGAATCCCAATAAGACTCATACTACCACACAAATCAATGTGATTGAAGTAATTGAATCATCGGGCAGTGATAAGGAGTATACTGTACCACTAAAAGCTATCACATGAGCGCAAGCAAAAGTAGATTCTGAATGAGAAAAGAATAAAAACCTAGAACCCAAAATACAGGTAGTGGAAGATTCTGAAGACCATGTGAGAGTACCCAAATGAAGAAAACCCAAAGTTGGAAAGATAGAAGGGAAAAACTTACAGACAAATGGATGAAAAAAAAAGTAAGGAGGACAAGAAGAACACAAGAGAAGGTGAGAAACCTGAGAAACTGGAAATATGAGAGAAAACTCGACTCATGTCTCATACGCAAGAACTAAAAAAGCCAGGATTGATATTAGCAGACCCAAGACTAGACGATCTCGACATGTGGCTAAAAGCTGACCAAGCCAGAATCATGACTGGACCAAAGATAGAGCTGCATGAAAAACTTTACCCACAAGGGGAGTTGGAGGAGAGACTTGCAATATGTAGAAAGCTCATAGAGGTAGCTCAAGCCACTCTAGAAAAGACTATCCAATTCCTCCTGGAGACAAGAATATCTGAGAATCAATACAAGGAGTGTTTTAAAGAGTAGCAAATACGATGATGAAGGCACTTGATGGAATAACGCTTTGTAGATTCAAAGCTATGGCAGGTATTCAACCTATTAGACAATGAAGAATCAAGCATATACTTTAGCTTGAGGGGGAGTTATTCGAATATCAAGCTTACACTATGCTTGAGGTAGATTTGATCCACATCAAAAGCTATCTCTTGGATTACATCGAAAGAATATCTATTGGAGAGTTCTTTTACTTATGCTCACTTATTGTATTTTTTTTAAAGACTTTTCATGGATCCTTTATTATTGTAAAATCCTAGAGATTTATACATTTAAAAGGAGAAAAATAGAGCTAAAATTCCACGATTTTGAGGTGGTTGATTTGCAATCAATGAATCAATCAACCACTTAAAAGTAGATCAAACTAGATCTTCACTTTTCTTAGATTGTAGGGAATTCAATTGATTCCCTCCAACAAATAATTCTGCCTTCATTGGAATTCAACGTCCACTTATAAAAGTCATGGAGCACTTCAATAGTCTTTATATAGACTTCAAATCACTTTTAAATTACATGAAAGCAATATGCATACACTTATGGCCATCATTGTCTTGCTCCTTCATTTTTGTGCATCATCTTCTTCAACAATAGTAAGCTTGTAGAGATTGTTTCTCTCCCTACAGAGCTTCAAATTAGTTATGAGAGGACTTCTTGGAAAGCTATTATTGTCTTGTTTATGTGTATAAATTTATAAAGCATTTGACTTAGCACATTGGGAGAAATCATAGTTTTTCTATCTCAGGGTCTATCTCTACACATTCCTGAAAAATAGGAGGTACCACTGTTGAGTGTCAAGTTCATTCCAAAAGCATATTTTGCTTATTTCTTATAATCTTCTGCATTATATACCCTCAACCCTATTTTTATCACTCCTTTCAAATTATTTTTTCTAATTGTAATTATGTTGGTTGCTATGAGCATTTGAATTTAATTGTCTCATACTAAGATAGTAAGTTTTTTGAGCTAGTCAATGCGCAAACCTATCTGTTTTGTATTGACTCTTTCTCTTTGATGATCCAAAGTACAAAGCAAATTTTATTGCACTTATCGCATGCCTATAAGGTCTATTTGAGTCTCCATAAGCTTAAGGACTGGTCTTGTGCCAGTTGGCTATACTAAACTTTGTCGGTTTGCAAGTCATTTTTCTACCTCCTACAAGCTTCTTCAAGTTCTTTCAACTCCAAGAATGCAAGGGCTAGTCTTGTTTGGTTGGTTGGACCAAACTTCATCACTTGGCACCTCATTTTTTGACCTCACTCAAGCCTATCCAAGTTCTATCAAAATTATGAGTGTGTATTAACTTGAAGAAAGTTAATGCTGCCACTATTTGAGATAGTTATCAACTTCCTATCAGTGAGCATTTGATAGAGCGAGTAGCATGCAAGTAACTTTATAGCTTCTTTGATGGATTTTCGTATTACAACCAAGTAGCCATCTCCCCATAAGATCAACATAAGATGGCTTTTGCCACAAAACGGGGTATATTTGTATTTCATGTGATGTCATTTGGGATCATTTTTGCACCTACTACATTTCAAAATTTGACGATCATGTTTTTAAGGCTTTCTTGAGGAAGAACTTAGAGGTCTATGTGGACGACTTGTGTGCTCATACTCACATCAAAAAAATCCACATCCCATAGCTTAAATAGATATTTGACAAATGCAGAGAATATCAAGTTTGCTTGAACCCAGAAAATGTGTTTAGATGGTCAGGGGAGACAAGATTTTAGGCAATATCATGTCAAAGAATGAAATCTCAACAAACGAGGATAAAGTGAGAGCTATCATAGAATTACCTAGACCAAGGATAGTCATGGATGTATAATCTTTCATGGGTCACTATGGATATTATCGACGTTTTATCCACATGTATGTTATAGTTGCAAACCTCTATACAACCCCTTGACTAACTTTGATTGCAATGAAGATTTTGAAATATCTTTCAATGATTTTACAAGACAATTGTGCTCAGCCCGAATTTTGACAATGCCAGATTGGAATAATCCATTCCAAGTTCAGGTGGATGCTTCCAATTTTGTTATTGGATGTGTGCTCGCATAACTCATAGGTAAAGGGAACATTGATCTTCCCAATGCATATGCAAGAAGGCAATTGAAGATGATAAAAAGGAATTATATGACCGTGAAGAGGGAAGGATTAGGCATAGTATATGCAGCTAAGAAATTTAGGCACTATTTTCTTGCAAATAAGTTTGAATTTATTATAGACCATCAAGCGCTACTTTACCTAGTGAACAAGCCTTGTAATATAGGTAGATTAGTAAGATGGTTCCTCTTAGTAATAGAATGTGATTTGTAAGTAGGTGTAAGGAAGGGTAAGACTAACCTTAGGGAAAATCACACTTCTAGACTCACTTCAAGGGAATCCCTGTAAGGAGTATCAAATGAACTTCTTGATGCTTATTTGTTCAACATGGAAGTAGTTCATAATTGGGCTAAAACACTTGTACCTATTCTTACATTTGGATCTAAAAATCTAGTGATTAGAACGAATGATGAGGAAATTGTCAGGTCAAAAATGATACAACATAGTTGCAGGAAGTATATATAAGCAAAACAATCAAGGAAACTTAGTTTGTTGTGTGGACAAAGAAGAGCAAAATAAGTGGTTGAAATTAGCACATGTAGGTGCACTTGTGCAACACAATTCCAAAAACACAACCCTACAAACTGTGAAACAGAGCATAGTCATTCGAGATAATATATACAGACGTGGACATGATGGATATCTGAGACTGTTTTACATGAAACTCAATATTTGAAATTCTTCGAAACTACACACGAAGGTGTTGCAAGATGACACTTTTGACCTAATTGAGTGATCAAGGAAATATCATTTCCTAGGTCTTTGGTGGCCTACTCTTCATATGGATGCATGTATCTATGTGAAGAGGTGTGACAAATGTCAAAGAACTCAATATTTAATTTGCAAAGATGAGATACCATTGAGATCCATGATGGGATGATGTGCATTCTCAAAGTTTGGAATAGACTTTATAGGTCCTATTAACCCCCCAAATAAGAGTTCACATGTCGAATATATCATCATATGAATGGAGTCTCTTACCAAATGGGTAGAAGTGAAAGTCACTAGGAAGAATGATGCTCAAACTATGGCTAAAGTTTTGTTTGAGAGCGTATTCATGAGATATGGGTTGCCATTGAATTATTAAATGATCATGGAACCCACTTCTTGAAGGAGGTCATTGAATAACTTCTATAAGATTTCATGGTCATTCACAAGAAGTCAATTCCCTATCACCCACATGCAAATGGACAAACCAAAAGCATAAATAAGATCCTCTGCAATGTACTGACCAAGCTCTTAGATTCAAAAAATTTGATTGGGATAAACAGCTTCATCATGTTGTTTGGGCCTATCAAGTTGCCTAAAAAATGGTGTGAGAAGGATTTCACTCTGACTTACATTAAAAAGAAAATAAGAATCTTGATGATTTTTAATATGTTCCATGTGATTTTTTTATCTCTTTCTTTAGTACTTGCAGGCAGAAAAAGATGAAGATGTACTCCAAACAGAATATGAAAGGATACCCCATGTGATTGTGTGCTTGGAATACAACTCTTAGTCTCTTTGATTGTTCTTGTATATGTGCATCAATATCCTAAATGATTTGTGCTTGTGATTGAGTCCCTAAAGTACTTATGTGTAAGTGTGTGTATGTACTAAAGATAATTAAAAAGCCTATCTAATCATAAAACCCAAGTATATGTGTTTCATCCTATGTGTTTTGTATGACCCAAAGATGTACAACCCTACGTGTGAGTTACTTTAAGTGTATGTGAGTGAGTATATGAGTAAATATTACCCTAAAATATCTATGTGTTTATGTGTACATGTTCATGTGTTTGTGAACATAATAATGAGTGTGAATTGAATGTGCATGAAGACACATGTGTGTATATATAAGTGAATGTGTGTCTATATATGAATATGTGTATGTTCCTATAAATCTCTATGATTTTGTGTATATGTATAGACTCTGAATGTGTCTATATGTCAGTATCTATGTATGGTCAAGTGTGTGATTAATTATGTACATGAGTAAGGGTATGTTTCTATTTGTGAGTCTCTACATGTTTGATCATGTGAGTGTGAATGGTTTGCGTATGTGAGTGAACGTATGCTTATGAATCTGTGTGTCTAAACGGGTTGTGGATGTGTTTATTGATGTAGTATGTGTGTAGCAGATTATGTTAGAGTGTATGGGTATATGATTGTGTATATGGATATGTATGTATTTGTGTATGAACTTATGTATATGTGTTGTATGGTTACATGTACATTAGTGTATGTGAACATATATAATTATTAACAATTAAATTAAAAAGATTAAAATAAAAAGGAAAAACTAAATAATCATAAAATTAAGAAACATAAAAAGAACTAATAAAACAAACAAACCTAAATAATATAAACTAGAAAAAGGAGCGTACGTGGATCTATCTCAGTATATGTGTGTGAGTTGTATGAGTCGTGCGTGGTGTGTGTTAGTGTGCATGTGACTGTGTGAGTCAACTAAGGTTTGCATGTGCATGTGTAATAGAGTTACAATAGAGTTACAAACTTAAGAAACATATGCCTTCACATGTTTTAACTTGAAGAATTACTTGAAGAATTAAGAATTAAATGTATAAAGTCTCAAGTATTTCATTGACAAGAGCTTCTATACATTACCTTTGCATTTGCGATCGAAATGAATTCACATTTTATTTCGTGGCAAGAATGAATGTTTTTTTAGTGAATAATTGTTTCTTTTCAATTCACATTTAATTATCATAAAGTTTTGCCATTGAACTTTGCTATCTCTTTGAGTTTTCATTCATCACTTCTTGGCCATACACTAAGTGTAACGAGGTTTCCTAGTTGAAGTACTAACCATCTTCGGATTTGTTTCTATCCCTTGAGCTGTTAGAAGCACCTCGTGCATGCCAAAACATTGGATTATCGATGGTTGACCTAATCCATCAATCGAGCACTTCACTCTCTGACAACAGAACTCAATGCCACTCCCTTTCATATGGTTTTTGGCCAAAATGATGTGCTTCTGTTAGACTTCTTGATACCTAGAATAAAGGTTGCACAAGGGCATAAATGTATAGGACATGAGATATCCTCAAGGATCTTTGATTTAGAACGATTAGGTGAAACTAGATTGAGAGTAGGAGCACGCATATATGTAGTAAAGAAAAAAAAAAAGCTTATTTTGATGGCCACATGAAGGATAAACATTTGAAAATTGGTGATTTAGTTCTACTGTACTCATTGAAGCAACATGCATGAAAATTAGAGAAACGTGGCTATGGATCCATGATTATCAATAGGATATTAACTAAGGGAACGGTTCAATTAGCCACCTTAGAAGGATTTTTGTTGCCAAACTACATCAGTGGATGTGGATTAAAGCTCTATCAAGGGCCTTTGACATAGGAGATGGTAAGACAACTTGATGTTGCTAAGAAACACAAAGAAGAAGAGAAAAAGATACGAGAAGAAGCACAAGCAAAAGCCTTAAATGCATCAAAAAGAATAAATTGAGAAGACAAGGCATAGATTGGCCTAGGAATGAAAATTATCATCCGTACTCTAAAGCACATAGATACCACATGGCTATGTGCCAAACCAAGAGGAACCCCTCTCCTACCATCATTGATTGAAGACCACTTATTTTAGTTGAGCTAGGACAAAGAACAACATCTAAGACTATCAGAGCATTATTTGATTCAGGAGCAACGACTAGTGCTTTACGATATTCCTATTGTGAGGACATGGACTTATCAATGAATCTTATGTAGGTTTACCACATAAGATTAGGATGTGTGGAAACCCCTTGTATGGGTGAGTTGGAACTTCCCAAATTCAACTCAGCATGGCCCTATGAATGTAAAGTTGCTAGTATGCCATGATGAAGACCTCACCTAGTCTCTCATCTTGGGTCAAGATTGGATTTATAATCATGCAGTCAACTTGAACCTAAGAAGCTGACTTCTTTAGGTTTGGGTATGCAAACAATGTATCCTAGTAGAATTATAGAATTTCATGGTCGCTAATCTAGGCCCAACACATGCCCTTAATTTGTCTAACACTAATCTTGGAGAAAATGATTTTGTATGTGTCCAAAGTTGTGAATTAGAAGAATTCAACCATCATAGGATAGAACAAAGAGCAAGCAGATCTCCCTTCTATTAAGTCAAGTGTGGTGGAAGTATTTCACATAAGAAGGTGATCCAAGTAGCAGCAAATTTTCAAAACTAGAATACAAATGAAGCCAAGCATATGTGAACCTATACTAGGCATGAAGCAGATATGGGTGTGAAAGGGTGAGTAGTAGATTGCTCCCCTATTATCAAAACCACTACTTGAGAAGCACACAATAAAGCCAAATAATCAAGCAGCAGGCCAATGAGGAATACCATCTCGAAGATCACTCCATATTTGGATACCAAAGTGGTCGATTAAGGCTGACCACAATAAAGCACAAATTTGGGTGCTTAAGACTTGCTTGCGAGCTTAGACCTCTACAATTCAGCTCTTAGGTTCTAGTTGGACACAGTCCATCCCGAACCCCTAGAAACATACACCAAAAGCTATTGTAATTGAGCCATCATGTAAAGTTTTTCCTAGAACAACTTGGAAATGGATATCTAAAAAGTCCCATAACCAAGTAGATCCATCATCAAGAACCATGTATAGACCTAAACACCAAACTTTGTAATCCCATAAGGGATTTCTAAAGAGTCAAGATTGTAAATTACCACCTCAACCACCCTTGTAATATACTTGTACTTTATTAGGAACTAATGAGCTAATGCATTGTCAATGTATGCATCTAGGCTTCGCACTAACTCACATTCCCACTACCCTACACACTTATCACTCCTACAATCACTAATTCCATACATAGGGATCAAGGGAGGCATGTAATTACTATAAAGGGAACAAGGCCCCATCAGGTTTATTAGACAATACTAATATATTCTTCTTATTCTAGCAGGTTGACAAAGAGTATCACTCCTATTAGTAAGACATGGGTGAAGCAATACCCAGTTCCCAACCCACTAACATTAGTATCCTACCCATCAAGGAACCTTCCTCAAAAAGACCAGTAGAATTCAGGCATCTAAGAGTGATACCGATTGAAGATTCCCTCAATGGTCAAACAAAACAAGTAAACACCCATTCACATTATTTCAATGATTTAGTTGGACCCCTTGGAGATGCTTCCCATATCTAGGTGTCAAAGTGTGAATTCAACAACATTTTTGGCATATTCTAGTTCTTCACACATGAGTTTAAGTAGCTCAAGAACACATCAAAGCTACAAGGCATTTAGTAGAAATCTAGTTTAGTAGAATGTTTCAGTGAACCTTTACCCAAGCAAAACTTCATGTAGTGCTATTATTTGATTTACACATTACAAACAAGCATAGTTAAAGATGTATCGAGCATCTTTGTGATTCTATCAAGCTCTTCACACATGAGTTTGAGTAGCTCAAGAACACATTAGAGCTACAAGACATTTGGTAGAAAGCTGGTTTGGTAGAATGTTTCAGTGAACCTTTGCCCAAGCCTAACTTCATGTAGTGCTATTATTTGATTTACACATTACAACGAAGCACAGTTAAAGATGTATCGAGCACCTTTGTGATTCTATCCTTGTTGTGCAACAATGCGATGAAGAGGTTCAAACTCACTCTGAACTTGGTATGTGAGGCCCTCAGAATGAAAGTTATGCATATTCCTTAGATAAGGAGCCTCTAGTACCAAAAAAACATGAAGAATAGGAACAACAAAGCTAAAGAATATGGTAGCCATGATGCCCAATATATAAGTGCCTCTTAGAATGTGCATGAAGCACTTTGCTTTTCTCAAACATGATCGCTTCACTCTACTGCACAAAAGAATATGGTTCAGTTTATATTTAGTTGAGAACACAAGATTGAGCACAACCTTCCTATCTAGATCATTGAACAGCTTCATGTAGCAAGTAGCCGATGGTTCCACAAGCCTATATTGAATGGGTGTTGCTCCATTACAGGTATTATCTACAAGTGTCTCTCCTATAATGTACCAATCTACAGAGTTCTAACTCGTTCAGAATTTAGTTGTTCAAAGTTTGAAAACCATCAAACTCTCAACCAAAGAGGATGAGGGGAAGCACTCCATGTGCACAACCATGAGGTGCAATTCTAACTCTAGATATTTCACCAACATAGGAACAACTTGTGTAACCCTTCATGGTCTACCTCTTCCACCATGCAGCTTGGATGGAGCATCCATTGCATAACCAATGGCCCCACCTCTACCCATAGATTTTGAGTTCCAAGTACTTGTCGGATTAGATGAAATAGGTACTTTTGACTTTGAGAAGCTTCTTCACCATGTTAATTTGGCTGATATAGACATAGGATTAGAAACAAAATTTTAGATAGAATAATGGATAGCCAGAGGAGAAGAGAAATGAGCTACTCACACACATGAACAAGAGAGACAAGGGCCGGAAGAGTAAGAAGAAGAAGAAAATGAAGAATAAGAAGAAGAAGAAGAAGAAGAAAAAGAAGAAGAGGAGGAGGAAGGAGCACCTGCCTACATAGCACAACTCAGATGACTATGACAGAAGATGGAAAGTTTTCATGCTGGAGGCAAACTTTTCAGTGTGAAGTAGGTGTGTACTCATGGATCAGCTCCTAAAAGGAGTAGAACAACAATCCATCAAATCATTATGAATTCTAAAAACGATGTGGTGTTATAGAAGCAATTGACCATATGTTACAAAGACCCCAAGTCCAGTATGATGAATGATGACTCCACACCTGACAACCATTTGGTAAGAACATCGAGATCCCAATCACTTCAACAGAAGCAACCACATCTGCTCGAGTTACAATTGAAGTCATCACCACCTCCACACCCCTAACTACCAAAGCCAACATTGATTTAACTACAAGAATCCATGTACAAGCCATACCAATTTTTCCCCTCCCCATCCCATCTCCCATAGAACTCCCAAACCTTAACCCATCGTGATAGATTTTTGGAAACGGAATTGATTTAGTAAAAGTATTTTTTCACTATACAAATAAATTATGATCGTAGCTTTTAAAATAAAGCAAAACATAAAACTTGCTTTATTCAAGACTTTAAAGCTATATAAAAAAGTGTTTGGTCAGTTCTAAATCATCTTCTCATGCTCAAGCTAGAGCACTAGCTCAACGCAAAGAGGAGATCATCTTGGAGGAAGTGTTCTTACACACTTGGAGGAGGTGTGCTCTACATCTAGAGACATCTAGAGGAGTTCATATCAGCCAATTCATATATTGTTAGTTTGTATCATATTCATACATTCTGATTTGACATTGGAATATAAGTTAGTGTAGGTGAGCATCCTAGATTTCCGTACACTTTAAAAATCTTTCCTATTCTCTCTCTATCTCTCACTCATCTTCCTTTTGAGTATTAAGGTGTGTATTCTAAGGTTCATGTGTTGGAAGATCCTGTAAACCAGTGATTAATTATTATTAAGTCCCACCCCACTTCCAACAATTGGTATCAAAGCATAGCTGACATACACCCTTAACAAGATGAGTGACAATAGACTTGAGAATGAAGACAAGCTTGAGGGAATGTCTAATTATCCAATGCCGAGTTTTATGATGATGAATCTATTAGTATTGAAGGACTTTTGGAATATTGTCAATGGCACTTATCCAAGGCCAAAACAAGTTCGAGAAGAGGATACTCCATTTTCTAGAAGAACCCTTATTCCTGTTTTTTTCTCAACAGGAGGTTAGTGAAGAAGAAGGAACCACTTCATCATCAAGAGTCCATACTACTATTATATTACTTCCTATAGAAGAGCAATCTAGATGGGATTCAAGGGATGCACTAGCACTATCATATATATTCATGGGAGTCGAGAGGCATATTATACCCCAAATCAAGTCATGCAAAACCTCTAGACAAGCTTGATTGGAGCTAGAGAATCTCTATCAGAGTAGAAACCTTGCTAGGAAAGCTCATCTAAGGAGACAGCTAACCAATAGAAGGATGAAAGTTGGTGAATCAGTTGAGTCACGTATTTTGAAGCTTAAAGTTTTATGAGATTAGTTACTCAAATTTGGATTCAACATTTCAAATGAAGAGATAGTAAATACACTTCTAAAATCACTTCCATCTACATATTGTGCTTTTGTCATTTCTTTATCTCTCTTCATAAGAGATACACAACTTTCATTTGAAGAGCTACAGTTCATGTTACTTCAAGATGAAGATCAACAGAAGAGTATGGAAGAGAATGATGAAGCTATGTTATCATCATCAAAGGGGAAGGAAAGAAACTCTACCAGTCTTTCTCCTAATGCTTCCTCTACACCCAAAGAAAAGTCTTCGACTACATCTAATTCAAAGAAAGAAGTATGTCATTACCATAAGAAACTAGGTCATTTCATAGCACAATGCAAAACAAGGATTTTTAATGATAAGAAGAAAGCATCAAGAATAGTATTCAAGCTAATCCAAAACCTAAATTTTCAAAGGTACATTCATATGCATGCCTTACTATTGAAGAAGTAGCTTTTGATCAAGGAGCATTAAATGTGATCTCAAATCATCCTTGGATTTTCTACTCGAGGTACTAAGCATATGACAAGTTGTAGAAAGGTATTTTATTCCCTCTATAACTCTTTAGGTAGAAGAGTGACCATTGCAGATGTTCATGATTTAGATGTTGTAGGTGTTCGAGAAGTGAACCTTAACTCCAAAGCAAGTAGAAATTTCACAATTTCCAATGTTCTTTATGTTCCATACATGAAGAAGGATTTGGTCTCTATCTCTACTTTCTTGCTAGATGGTTATAAACTTGTTTTTAAGAAAGATTCATGTCAAATCCTCTTGGTTGATGAGGAGCATTTTCTACTTCAAGGTGAAAATAGAAGTGGCATGTTTGTATTGCCCAAAATTAGTTATGCTAATGTTCCTAGGTCTTCTACACCTAAGGAAAACATGAAGCTATGGCATGCTATAATTGTTCATATCAGTTACACAGCTCTCAAGCACATCAAAGATCGAGAGTTTGCCTACTTTGAATTTACCAAATGATGCAGAGTCATGTGAAGGATATCTTGAAGGAAAGCTTCATAAACTTCCTTTCAAGAGGCATGGATATGCCACAACTACAAGTTGCAAATCATACATTCATATGTGAATCGTCCAATGAGAACAGATTCCATTTAAGGTTTTAGGTTGTTTGTTACTTTCATGGATATTTCGCTCAAAACACCTTTTATCAAGGTATTCATGGATTTATCGTCTTAAAGTGAAGTCGAAGGTTTTTCCTACTTTCAAGAAGTTCTTAGCTATGGTCATCTCACCTTACAAGAGCTACTTAAGGTAAAACCTCATCTATGGAAACATGTTGCAAATCAGGTTCCTGATCTTGGTTCCAATATGTCAAAACAAGGATATAACCGGAATGTCCCAAGGATACCTCTAGAAAAAATAGGAGACATGAGTGAAGGTGAAGAAGGTAATACATATCTTCTAATCACCTACCAAGGTTACACAACCAAAGCTATCTTTGATTCAAGTGTTGGTGTTGCAATTGCAGCCCCCTCCTTGTGAAAGCAATGGGGCAAACCCGCATTAAGACCAACTAGAATGAAGCTTTGAATGGTTGATGGCCATATTGAAAGACCTCAAGGATCGCTAGAAGGGATAAGTCTAATCACTTGTGGTGTAGAGTTTGAACACATGCTTGCTATATGTGACTTTGGCAAAAATAACATCTTTGAAATGATCCTAGGAAGACCCTTTATGTGGAAATTGAAAATAGTACAAGATTGGGGAACCAACTCCTTGTACTTGTAGCACTTAGGGGTCACAACCAAGGTCAATCTAAAGGATTATACCTTCAGAGATGTACCACCCCTATACTGAAGTCCTATCCACAAGGTGCAAGAAGATTCAATCCCTCTCCATTCTGTAAGTTCTTCTGATCAAATAAGGCACTAGAATGGAGAGGATATCCCGCGAGATTTTACAAGAGCTTTTATAGATGCTTTGTTCAAATTTGAATTTGAACTCAAACTTGGCTCTCTCTAAAAAGTGATCCCTTAATCTAGGAGACATTGTCTCAAGGTAGAATCATGATTTTCATTTTATCTAACTCCACGAATCTAGTGGCTTTTACAAAGATTCTTCAAGTCATTTTGACTTTTACAAATGGTTAAAGATAAAAATACATAGCAATGGTTCTCATGTGTCTTCAATTATTTGCACATAAATTCTTCTCATGCCTAGCCAAGTGTGTATGCTTGGCACTTGCACCAACAGTAGATGCATCTAATTATGCAATAGGATGTGTGCTAGCACAATCCACAAGCGAAGGAAATCTAGATTTGCCTATAGCATATGCTAGTAGAGAGCTAAACATAGTTGAACAAAACTATGCAACCACTAAAAGAGAAGGCTTAGGCATGGTATATGCTATGAAGAAGTTTAGACACTATCTATTGGCCAACGAGTTCAAGTCTTTCACCAATCATCAAGCTTTATTATATTTGTTCAATAAACCTTGTGATACAAGATGCTTAGTAAGATGGTTCCTCTTACTAATGGAATATGACTTTGAAGTAGTTTGTAGGGAAGGTAGGACCCACCTCAAGGCAGATCACCTTTCTCACATCACTTCAAGAGAGTCACCGTAGGGAGCGTTTGAAGAATTGTTGGAAACTTATCTCTTCAATTTAGAAGTTCCTAAATGGGAAAATAAGTTGATACCTATTCTAACCTTTGGCCCCACAGTTGAGAATGTGGAAACAAAAAAAGATGAAATTGTAAAATCAATAAAATATCAAATATTAGAAAGACATATGTACAAACAAGATACAGAGGGTGTCCTAGCTTATTGTGTTGAGGAGGATGAACATAGCAGTTGGTTGCAACAAGCCCATGAAGGATTGCTAGGAAATCGCTATTCTAAACAATGAACATTGTAGAATCTGAAACGTTTAGGAGTGTATTGGCCTAGAATGGGCAAATAAATACATTAGTGGAGTAAGAATTGTCTAGTGTGTCAAAAGAGAACATTAGTGGAGGATGGTACCCTTTATCGTGTGTCATTAATTCCAGAATGGAGTGCTCCATTGGTAGAATTTATGAGATCTGGAACACTAATCAATGAGGCTAGTATAGCAAGAAAATGAAGCATGGAGAAAGAGGCTCAAGTCTATGCCTTCGTAGGAGAAAACCTATAACGAAGAGGCAAAGATGGTTACTTAAGATTGTGTGTTCACGAATCAGAGGATTTCAAAATCTTAGAAACTACACATAGCGATGTTGCATGGGGACACATGGGGCCTGACCGATTAATTAAGACCATTCTATTCTCAGGACTTTGGTGGCCCATTCTTCATATGGATGCACATACCTATGTGAATAGATGCCAATGTGCACAATATCTGATAAGAAAAGATGAGATGCCTTTGAGGCCAATGATGGGAGGACATGCATTTTTGAAGTGGGGTATAGAATTTGTAGGTCCGATTAACCCCCCCAGCTAGAAACTCCCATCCAGAGTACATTATTGTAGGCACATATTATCTTAGAAAGTGGGTATAGGTAAAGGCCATGACAAAGAATGATGCTCAAAGGATGGCTAAGTTCTTATTCGAGAATGTGTTCACTAGATACAAGCTACCAATAGAGTTAGTAAGTTGTAGAGGTACATGCTTTTTGAAAAAAGTCATCGAAAACCTTCTCCAAGAATTCTTGGTGATACATAAGAAGCTTGCCCCCTATCATCCACAAGCTAATGGACAATCCGAGAGCACAAATAAGATCCTATGTAATGTATTGACAAAACTGGTAAATAATAAACACTTTGATTGGTATAAATAACTTCATCATGCTATTTGGGCTTACCGAGTTGCCTTCAAAATGGTACTCAATGCCACCCCATTTCAGATGGTATTTGGCTAAAATTTCGTGTTACCATTAGACTTCTTGGGCGTGACTTAAAAGTAGCACAAGAGCATGAGTGGAATAGGATATTTGATCTAGAACGCTTAGTTGAGACTAGGCTATGAGTAGCAAAAGGCATCTATGCTACAAAGAAAAGACAAAAGGCATACTTCCATGCGCACATCAAGGATAAAGGATTGAAAGAGGGAGACCTAGTGTTGGTTTATACGCTAAAGCAGCATCCCCGTAAATTGGGAAAATGAGGATATGGGCCCATGGTCATTAATAGAATTTCCACCAGTGGTGCGGCTCAATTGGCCACTCTAGAAGGTGACATCTTGTCAAGCTATATTAGTGGATGTCGAGTCAAGCTATACCAAGAACCTCTTACAGCAGATATGCTAATGAGACTCAACATTTCTAAGAAGCGAAAAGAAGAAGGCTTAAGGGTTAGACAAGAAGCATAGGTAGAAGCTAGAGAGCGCATTAGGCAAAATAAGTTAAGAAGACAAGGCCTAGATGTCAATCCCATTGCCCCAAGATATCGCATGGCCATGTGCCAAACATCAGGTGTAATTTCTCCTCAAATAATTGATCGAGGTCCCTTTGTGACCATAAAGGTAGCACAAGGAAAGAGTGTAAGGACTCTGAGAACCTTGATTGACACAGGTGTAGCAACTAGTGCAGTTAGACTCTCATACTGCCAAGATCTACAATTCAACATCAATCTGATAGAAGCCTATCTCATAGGATTGGGAGGTGTGGAAACCCCTTGTTTAGGGGAGGTGGAGCTTGCCATCTACCTTCAATACTAATCTTAAAGAAGAAGATGTTGTATGTGTCAAAAGCTCTATGATGCAGAAGGAATCTATCGGTTAAGAACAAGCTTGAAGGCAAGTGGATATCTCTCCCTTTTCAAATACTAATGCAGCCACAATAGTTCAACCACAAAGGCAAGTGAAACGGTACAAGACAACAACTATATCAAATAGACAAATAGAATTCAAGAAGAAAGTAGTTTTGGGCATGAAGCAGATCTGGGTATGAAAGGGAGATAAGCGAATCCCACCATTTTAGTTGAACTTGTTATCGAAGAAGCAGTGGAGAATGCCAAGGCAATAAGTAGCAAAACAACAAAGATCTCTATCTCAAAGAGTACTCTATCATTTCATATTTCTAAAACTCCACTTTTTTCAAGTTGAGGCTTCCTCAAGCTTGAGGAGTATTAAAGGTATCTATGTATCAATTTTCATAATTTTTTTATTCCATTTGAGCCCTCAAATAAGTCCTAGAACCTAATTTTTAACTAGGCCAGATTCTAGGTCTAGATAGGGCCAAAACTAGTCAAAAACCTATAAAATGAGCTAGAGAGCCCATTTTGGAGTTAGCTTTTGAGTTAGTCAGTTGAGGTTGGATTATTAAAGATTGAAGCTTTTGTAAGAGATTTCTTTTGTAATTAAAAGCTTCCATTGTTCTGATCTTTGTTATCTTGCCTTGTGTGTGTGTGTGTGGTGTGTCTGTGTGTGCATGCCTGTGCTTGTCACTCACATTTTCTCACCATAATTGCTCACGATCTTCATATCCTCCTCACATCTCCGTAGATTGACAAGTAAAGGAGGTGCCGCTCATGCTTGGGCTACAATCACTCTTGATTGTTTGCATCAAAAAAGATAACTGCTATATGTAAGAAATGTAAAGAACTTTCTATTTTGGGAAGAGGAGGTTTCAGTGTTATGCGTAGAGCTCACAACTTGGTATGAATTGAACAGATAGCTTTTGCACACATCTAATTGAAGTGTATAGATAACTAAAGCAATTTATTTCATGAATTTATCTACACCATACAAGGAGAAATAAATTTAGCAAGTCAGGGGGTCACCCCAACTTTTTAGGATCTAGAAGATATGCAAACACCATCGGCTTTTTTGCTCCATATCTCAAGTCTAAATCAAACTTGATGAGATTTGATATGTAGATACTAGATACATCAATCTAACTAAGGAAAGTAAAATTATAGAAAAATACTGAGTACACATAGAGAAGATGATTCTACATGTTCACTGTAATGAAGAAGATGCTAGATCAAACAATAGACAGAGATTTACTCAAGGAACTATATCAAAATGTAAATGCTATCACGCATAAGATACAGAGGGATTGTAGTATACTACTAGTAGATGAAGTTACCTAAATGTATGTTTAATAATGTAACTCAAATCCTCTCAGAAGTGCTCACTTATCCCCCCACTAAAATCATGTGTACTTATACACATTGTTTGAATTTGAATTTTAAATCAGCTCACCTAAAAGTGATCGTAGACTTTAGGGATGGAATTGAGTTGATTTCTCCTACCAAATGAGTTGTGGTTTTAGCCTCCTTTCTTCACAATATTCTTTCTTCTCTTGACATTTTCTTTTATCCAAGATAAGTACAATGAAATTGACAAGCATAAGTTCATATGTAGGTCTCTATGGGAAGAGACAAATATATGTGTCATCCTTAATCCTTAGCAAAGCACTAGGCTTGCTAAATGTACCAACATGTGATACTTTGCAAGTATCGTGTATCACTGATACCTTACTCCTAGTGTGTATTGCAATACACAAGTATCGTATATCACCTAGTTGAGTATCATCACTCCAGTTATTGTTTATCACTGATACTCTCATGTATCGGGTGTCACCAACCTTGGATGTCTATCGTGCATCATCTACTTGTGTATCGTGATCACCCAAGATTGTGCCACTAATACGGTGACATGGTTTTTATTACTAATGGAATTTGACTTTGAAATAGTAGTTAGGAAAGGTAACACACGTGTAAGAGCTAATCATTTGTCAAGAATGATGCATGGAGAACTATCAACCAGTGTAGAAGATGAGCTACTAGACAACCTCTTTGTTCAACTTGGAATTATGCCCAAAATGGGTTCAGAAATTAATACCTATACTCACACATAGACCAAACCATAGGATCAATTTGATTGGAAGTGGAGCACTTTGGAAAACAAGAAACCTCCACCGTAGGCAATTTGTACTTCAAAGATTCCAATGGAATACTTGTCAGATTTCTTGGGGATGAGGAGAGAAGTAGCTTGATCAAACAAGCTTTCATAAAGGAGTCAATGGAACCACACAAGAATTAAAATGACAAGGAGTGTATTGGTCGAATATGCAAAAACATGTACATGAATATGTGATAAGTTGTCACCTATATCAAGAATCTACACCCGAAGAACATTCATGCATACGTTATTCAACTATAGCACCGGAGTCGAGTATGCCACTTGTAGATAACTTGAAATCTCAGATGTATCCAAAAGGAGCACATCTTGAAAGGAAAAGATACCTAGATTAACAGAGCAAGGATTACATAATTATGAGTAAAAAACTATTCAAACGAGGAAAAGACAATAAACTATGAGTATGTGTGCACAAGGGAGAATATTTACCCATATTACAAATGGCTCATGCTAAGCAGTTAAGGATTATTTTTCAACCGACAAGATTGATAAAATGGTTCTCTTTTCAGGTTTATAGTGGCTTATACTACATATGGATGTCGAAACCTATGTACGAATTTGTGACGTATACCAATGAACCAAGTATCCAATACAAAGAGATGACATGCCTTTGAGACCAATGGTTAGCATGAGAGCTTTCTCTAAATGGGGAGTAGACTTTATTTGATAAATTAATACCCCAACAAGAGGATCTCATGTTGAATACATCATAGTAGTCATAGACTACTTGACTAAGTGGATAGAAGCTAAAGCCACTAGAAAGAATGATGCCCAAACTAAGGGAAAGTCCTATTTGAGAACATCTTCACGAGATTTGGACTCCCTATAGAGATTGTAAGTGATAGAGGTACACACTTCATTAATGAAAACATTGAATCATTCATGAATGAATTTCTATTGATTCATAAAACTTCGCCACCCTATCATCCACAAGCTAATGGGCAAGCTGAGAGTTCAAATAAAGTGTTATGTATGGTTCTTACTAAGATAGTAAACAATGGAAGATCAAATTGGGATAAACAATTGCATCATGCAATTTGGGCATTCCAAGTTGCATATAAGATAGTTATAGAAATGACTCCCTTTAATCTAGTTTATGGTCAAAATGCCATTTTGCCAATTGATTTCTTAACTCCTACTCTTTGTGTAGCCAAGAAATATGAATGGATGGGTCATGAATTGTCCAAGCAATTGGATCAAATAGAGAAATTGCATGAAACTAGATTACAAGCGGTAGTAGGCATTTATGCTACTAAGCAAAGGCAAAAGGCTTACTATGATGCCCATATCAAAGATAAGGTTCTCAAGGTGGGAGATCTGGTATTGTTCTACACTTTGAAACAACATGTAGAGGAACTACAATAGAGAGGATATGGCCCAAGCATAAATAGAATTTCCCCTAGTGCAGCCATAAATTTAGCCACTCTAGATGGAGAAATCTTACCAAACTATATAAGCAGATGTAGAGTCAAAAATTACATGGAGCCATTGATGGAACAAATGCCAACTCAACTCTTAGGATCTCAAAATCAAACAAAAGAAGAAGAGAGGATACAAGAAGAACCATGACTAAAAGCCCTAGAGCTAACCAAGAAAAGGAAAGAGTAGATTTGAGAGCATGATGAAAGGTATTTGCAAGATGAAGAGCATATTCCCATGGCAAACTATCACACTACCCATGTCAAAACACTAGAAAATCAAATAGGATAGCCATAATTAAATATGGGGATTGGTAAGGAATATCAACTAGTGGATTCTTTGATTGACATAAGAGCAGCTCTAAGTAGTGTATGTGCTTCATTAGTTGAAAAACTAAAGATGCCACTCACTCCAACAAAGGTTCTTATGGTAGAGATCGAAGGTAATCTCATTGGGTGTTTCGGAGAAGTGACTCTATCTTTACACCTAGAAAATAACACAATGTAACAAAGACTTTTGGTTTGTAAAGATTATCATCTCCTCAAAGAATTGATCATAGGTCAAGACTGGATTTACAAATATGAGGTTACAATACATCTAGCGCAAAGATATATATAAGCCAAGATAGGACATAGAAGATTCTTTAGCTTCCTAGAAAAAAAACTCTAAAAACTCTATGCATGGGAAACCCTAATCTACCAAACCAAAGTATATATGCACGTGAATCCCAAAGAAAAGCCCTCTCTACTAATTCCAACCTTTTATGTATCTTGCGTGTCAATGAAAAATCTTGCTCTATTACTTGTGTTCAATCCATTCCTTCTTCTCAGGAAATCATTCTAAGAGCCTTAGTAAGGCCATTAATCCTAGAGAGGAGTTGGAGAGCTTATTACTTTCCCATCATTAAGAGGAACTCAGCAGCAATCCCACAAAGGCATTAAACAAGTATGGATTCACAAAGACCAACTTTAGGAGTACACATGTAAGGAGGCACAAGTTCAAAAGACAAACCCTAGAAAGAAAAGGCATTGCAAAGAAAGAAGAGTACACCAGGTCAACTCGAGGACAATTCAGGTATGGATACCTAAGCAATTAATGGGAGATCAAAGACCAAAGAAACAAGTATGGATACCAAAGGAGGCATTAAAGCAAGTGAAGGAACAAATTGACATATTTGCCCAAAGGATCAACATCCAAGTAGACACTATGACAACTTTACTAGTAGATAAAAGAGAACGAAGGCAAAAGAAACCAAAAGAACTCCAAAGGCAAGGAAAATGCATATGGCAAATTAAGACAAAAGAAACAACACGAGAACCAACTGAAATAGATTTCAAAAAGGATCGACATTGAGTGAAGAAGACAATTCAAGAATGGAGACGTCATGGACAAATAAAACCATCCTAAACCTCAAACTCCATGTGACATTACATATCTCATGGTTCATTTTCAGAGTTTGGAGAAACTAATGCCTCCGTTGCATTCAAAATGTGCCAAAACCCCAAGATCCATTGTCTATTTGATGAATTCTAACACTCTGGGGTCTTGTTTCTAGTTGCTAACATCATTGATGACATCATCAACTCGTAAGCACCCTTGGAAAAACTATATAAGGAGGGGTTGGCCACATTCATTTTCAATCTTTCCAATACCAATTTTGGGAGCTCAAGGAGTCGTGACCACCAAGTCGTGACTACCTTCATCAAGACGAGGCACGATGGAGATTATTCATGAAGAAATATTTTCTACACTTAAAGTTATTCAGCAAGAAGTCTAGGGAGATACGAGAAAACCAACAAAGTATTCAGCAACAAAATATTCAAGATGTAATCATAGAACTTCAAAGGAAAATTCAAGAGCTATAGATCATTGTAAATCAATCTTCTTCAAGTATGCCCATGACAACTAACATGAAGAAAAGTCCAAAAGTGAGCATGCCTGAGAAATTTGATGGGATAAGATCAAAGTTTCAAGGATTTGTGCAACAAGTGAAGCCATTCATAAGGATGCAACCAGATAGGTACCCAAATGATGCTTCTCAAGTAGGACTCATAGGAACTCTATTATGTGGCCCTGCTCTTTCATGGTTTGCACCTATCTTTGAGAAGGATATGGATATTTTTCATGATTTCAAGGCCTTTATTTGAGAATTCACATCTTCATTTGGAGATACTACTTGTTCACATGTTGTCAAAATAAAGCTAAGGAAGCTACATCAAGGAGATAGACCTGCATCTATCTATGCATCAAAATTCAGACAAATCATTTTCTTCCAATTTATAAACCCAATTTTGAAAGATGCTCTCAAGTAATGAACACACTACATCCTTCCATGGATAAGCCCTAAGTTTTGGAGGCTAGAGTCATGGATCTCCAAGGAAACTGGCAAACAATTTGATTCAACCATGAACTCATCAAAGAAGCATTTGGATGGATCAAAGATGAAATCACTAATCTAAAGGATGAAAGTCATGAAGCAAAGAAGAGAATTTTTTTGGACATTAATCAAACGAACATCGAGGAGAAAGTGCACTTAGTGCATCAACACTTTTGTTTCTTCAACATGCATAGATTACAGGACCTCAAAAACTAGTGGTTCAAATACTCTCTCACAGGGTAAAACAAATCAGGAACCAGATAAATATGACCCCTTGTGTCCAAGAAAGATTACTTGAAGCAAATAAGCAATGGGGTATCAGGAAATTCTTGAACAATAGCATGACCTTGACAATATTGATCTACCATGTGTTGAATATTCCTAATTACCTAACGAAAATGCCATCTACATCGAAAAATGGTGAAATGTGTCAAATCAACCACTGTACCTAAAAGGAAACATGGTGTGGTGATCATAGAGGAGGATGGCACTAGTACTCAACCAACCATGAGAGGATCCAAAACAAAAATGATTTGTGAAGAGGCATCTACAAATCCATTGGCTAAATGCATTCATGCAATTCCAAAGCCCACCTTAACTCAGCCACCCTCTATCACAGAGGTGTGCCACAGGATATTCCACCAGAGTTGAGCTTTTCCTACTAAATAGTTAGTGGCAAATTTGACTTTTTCACTTTCAGCAAACGCTTCACCAGTATAAAAATCATCAAACACTAACAACCATGAAAGGAATAAAGGCCCATCCTTTCGGCCATCAAACCTTAGAAACTGGTAATTTCTAGCACCAATCTTCGAATGAGTAACATCAGATTGGGTAGAAACAATAGCTTTTACCACCCTCGTAAGGTTTTCTTCATCAGTTTGTATCTTTTGGAGGACTTCATCACGTTGCCGGATCTCGTTCTGAGCTCCTTGAAGCTCATGCCGCAAAAGCCCTAGTTGTTGTTCGAGTGTTGCCTCAGGTAGAGGTGAATTCCGAAAATCCTCCATGGTGCTCTTGGATCCTCAAGCTAGTGCTTCCCTCTCAGGATGTGCCCTGAAAAAATGTACCCTAGCAAAATGTACCCTGTCTGGATGTACCCTGATGTACCCTGCTAGGATGTGCCCTTATGTACCCTACTAGGATGTACCCTCTCTGGATGTACCCTAATATGATATACCCTGAGACGTGTCATGTCACGTCACGCCGTGCCCAAGCCTTCTTGAAAAAGTAAGAAAAAATTGCAAGTTATGTTAAATATAAGAGGAGAGAAATTGAGTGACAACACTAAGAGAGAGTGTAGTGGTAAAGCACTTCCCTTGTGTGGATGAGGTTGTGGGTTCAAATCATGCCACCTTGGTGAATCTAAAAGTCCTTATTGCCACTCATACATTAAAATTGGTTTGCGTGTAGCCAATGGCTGGCAACGATCGCCAAGGGAGCCTTGGGTGCCAAAGATGCCAAAGTAATGCCTTTACTTATGCCTAAGTTCTATGCCTTGGAGTGAGCTGAAGATTAAGCTGAAAGAGTAAATGTAGGTGTAAATGCAGGTGTAAACATAGGTGTAAACGTAGGTGTACACGTAGGTGTAAACATGGAGTAATTCAAAGGAGTAAACATAGGTGTAAACGTAGGTGTAAATGTAGGTTCTGGTTCTAGAACTTGAATAGAAATAGAAACCAGAAACTGACACTGAAATAGGAACAGGAACCTGAAACGGAGACGGAGACAGAAACAGAAACAGAAATTGAAATCGGAATCGTGAATAGAGAACAGCAAAATAGACACCTCTGTATTGATGCATGCAGAGCTCTGATACCACTGTTGTTAGGATCTTACTCACATGCACACAGAGGTTACAGATGTTGAAAACACGCCAAAAAATATACACAACAAGAGACGAGATAGAACGCAGTATTGGGTGCAATCTCCCCCCATGCACTCTGTTTTGACAATCCACAGAGTGCATGTATTTAGAGGAATTTTTTATTGAGTCGAAAATAGTGGTTACATGAGAGCAGCTTCGAAAAGCAAGCGTGAAAGTAAAAGTTGGTAGCTTTTACATAAAACCTTTGCTTTCAATTATAGAGATCGTCGTCTACAATGACCCTTATTCTAACCACTATTTTTCTAATTGTTTCTAACAATAGAACCTTCTACACGGGCTTATTTACAAACTAAATAAATTATTATTCGAATTATTATTGTCCGCCTAAAGTCGGATTATTGATGTCCGCCCTTTCATGCCTTTCACGCTCCTCACGAACCTTCAACTGCTATATCAAAAACACCAAAACACATTAATACATTAATAAATTAACACTCCAACAATTCCCTGTTCAACACATTCCATAATTCATAACAAGGAACCTCAACAAGAAGTTGAGCCAGAGATCAAGGAACTATCCATGCCAATCATGGTTATAGTATAGCTATCTCCTATGGATGTACTCCATGCAGGTAGTACCTCTAAAGTTGATCAAGGCAAAGAGGTTGTGTTGCATGTACACACCAGATTAAGTGGCATGCTATGTATTTAAGGTACTTGACCAATATCTCTTTACCACTCACACATTTGACGAAAAAGGATGTTCCATTTGTATGGGCTGAAGCTCAAGAAAAAGCATTTCAGTTATTGAAGAAGATGGTTTCAGTTGCATCAATTTTGCAGCCGCCTGATTGGTCGTTGCCATTTCATATATTTGTTGATGCATTGGATGTGGTTGTAAGAGCAGTTTTGATGTAGCAGAAGGAAAAAAGATGGTATAGACCAGTATATTATGCCAGTAGGGTATTGTGTGCAGCAAAAAGAAACTATATGATGACTGAAAGAGAAGCTTTAGCAATGGTGTATGCTCTTAACAAGTTTAGACATTCTTTATTGGGTAATAAAGTGATTTTTCATGTTGATCATCAGGCTTTGGTGTATTTGATCAAGAAGCCTTTATTGACAGAAAGATTGGCTAGGTGATTGCTTTTATTGCAAGAATTTGATTTTGTTATTATTCATACTCCAGGGGAAGAGCATGCAATGGCAGATTACTTTAGTAGATTGGAATCAGGTGAAGCACCTATAGGTGTAAATGATGAATCTCTAGATGCAGAGTTGTTTAATGCACGAATTGCTGAAGCGGATTCATGGTATGATCAATTATTAGTGTTTCTAACTCATGGAATATTACCTCAACATTTTACATCTGATCAAAGGAAGAAATTTGCTCTTAAAAGCAGACCATATTTGGTTATAGTTGGTGCATTATATAAGAAAGGGTTGGATCAAGTCATTAGGAGGTGTATACCCAATTTTGAGCAACTAGCTCTATTACAAGAATCACATTCAGGTCTAGTAGGAGGTCACTTGTCAGGAGATATTATAGGGAAAAAGGTTTTACAAGCAGGATTATAGTGGCCTATTGTATTAAAGGATTCTCATGAATATGCTAAAAGATGTGTAATTTGTCAAAAAATGGGCCAATCAAATAATGCAGATCAAATGTCTGATCATCATGTTTTACCTTTGTATCCATTTCAAAAGTGGGGTATGGATTTTGTTGGACCCATTAAGCCCAGTACTAAATGTGGTAATAAATACCTTTTAGTAGCTACAGATTATTGTATGAAGTGGGTAGAAGCAGTGGCATTGAAAGATAACAAGGCAACAAGTGTGGCAAAACTCCTCTACCACAACATTATGACCAGGTTTGGTTGTCCTGTAGAGTTGGTAAGTGATAGAGGGGCTCACTTCTCAATGAAGTGATTTCAAAATTAACAAGAACTCATTTGATTATGCATAAAAATTCTACAGCATATCACCCATAGGCAAATGGTCAAGTAGAAAGTACAACGAAACTTTAATGCATATTCTTAAAAAGCTAGTGCATGATAATAATAAAAATTGGGATTTGTTACTTGACTCAGCATTATGGTCGTTCAGAAGAGCTTTCAAGGTGACAACAGGTATGACACCATTCTGATTGGTGTATGGATTGGAAGTTGTAGTATCCATGGATTTTGTGGTCCCAAGTTTGAGAGTTACAGCTTAAAAGGTGTCTCCTGAGGTTTCTGTTAAGCATAGAAGTAAGTATCTTCTTCAATTGGAGGAAGATCGTTTAGTTAGTGCATATATTATAGAAGTAATTGAGAGAATGAGACAAGCTTGGGTGAATGTGAATGTGAAATTCAAGCTATTTAAAGAAGGAGATTGGGTGATGGTGTACAATTCCAAGTTAGGACCCCATCCAGGAAAACTTACATTGAGATATAAAGGTCCTTATCAGATTGTCCAGGATTTAGGTCAAGGAACTTTTCTATTGGCATATGTGTTTGGCACAAGAATGGAAAAACCGATTAATGGATTTTGTTTGAAGAAATTCCAAGGGAAACCACCCCATATGGACTAGTTTTCATCTAATTTAGTCCAAGTGATGGTTAATTCTGAAAATCAGATTAGTACTTTTATTGATCACAGAAGTGTGAAGGCCTATTTATCTACATGGTCTTTGGTACTGGCATGCTTTATTGATAATTGTTGGTCTAAGATTACATTAAGTGCTTATTTGAGGATGCAATGGTTTTCATGTGCTAGGCTGAAGCTGGTAAATGAAGTAGTCAATTTTGAAGAAAGCCGAATACAGCAAAGACAAGTGCAGGAGTTGCAGAGTGGGTGGCAAAGCAGGGTAGATCAGCATCAACACGTTAAATTGGAGGGGAAGAACATGTAGACAGAAGATAAGGAGGGGGAAAGATCATGTTCAGCTGAAGGAACAACAGAGAGAAATAGTTTATCTAAGGATACTATAGCAAGAGGAAATGTATATGAAAGTGGTGTGAGTTTATGAAGATATTACAGTCGCAAAGATAGTTCAAAAGCAAAATTTGCATAAAACGTTTACTATAGTGGTATCCAATCCAAGGATGTTGTACTCACCGAATTTATGTCAAAAGTAATACATTTGAGCACACAAATGGATATTCTCTGCAAGCATGGTTGTAGAATAACTTATTTTGCCATGATCTGATTAGTGATGGGATGTTTCCATGATCTGATTAATAATGCAATGTTCCCTCAGGTGTCAATCTGTACCTTGGAAAAAAATATGCTTATACTTTTATCACCACTTTAATGAATGGGGAGGATTAGTAGAAGAGGTTTTCCATATGATTAATTTAGTTCCATTTAATTGGGCACGAATTGTGTTCGCTCAGAGTGTCGTTGGTGGGATATCCAGAAGTTGGAGTTTGTTCAATCAATTTCTCATGGCTTGCAGTTAGTCAGATTAGTGGCAAGCGGTTCGGAGTATGCTCAATTGGAGAGTGTGCATGTAGTAAAAGATGGTCACAATATTATTTTATTGCTCTTATTTTGCACACAAAAGTTGATGAGTTCAAATGCACGCATAAATAATTTTTAAATCATGCCATCAAATTGTGGGAAGATGCACTTTCATTGGGTTTAAAATTCACTTATGATCAAACATCATTAATGCTCACTGTTTTGTGCGAGATCATTGGTATCGTATAGGTAATTGAGAGCAGATTTGAAATTTGGCACCTACATGTGGCTTTTGTTGAATATTACTTCATGCCATAGAAGAAGATATCCAATGTAACTTCCAGCCGTCCGACGAGCATAGCAATGGAAATGAGAGGTCACGGTAAGCATCGAGAGGTGCTAGCTCGCAAGGATGAAACTACGTTTAAGGAAAGTGATAGCTTATTACAAGAAGAGGAGGAAGAAATTATGATGCCCTTGTCAGCAAGCAAGTTTGTACAAGCGTTAGTGGATCCTTTCACAGATTTTAAGATGGAAATAGATGTCAGTTCTCCTTTCAATGTTATATGGCTGTAGTAGGTGTGTCTATTCAAGTTTGCAACCCTTCCTTGGTCAACTTGGCACTGTAATTACTACGCAAAGAGTCAACTAGAGATAATTAAGAAGACCAAAGGATAGCTATTGATGTAGGTAAAGTTTTCACCAAAATTGGTCATTGAGGTGTTTAAGATACCCTTCTATAAGGATGCTATAGTTCTTAAATGTTCAAAGGAAGTATTAAATAAGGAATTTGGGCCACGAGAGGGTAATAGGCAACACTACATGATAAAGAATGCGACCTATGCAAGGCATGAACAATTAAAATGGTATTTAGAACGCTTGTGTTTTATTGTTAAGTACGATTACATGTTAAAAGAAAATTTTGCTCTGTTAGCATATGCAAAAGTAAACAGAAGAATTAGTTGGGCCCACTAGGTATACAAGTGAATGCACAGTGAAATACTTGTAGGAGATAGATGCAAAACTTTAGTTAATAGTCGAATGGCTACATATTTAGCAGTTCTATTTCAGCTTGTGCAACACGTGGAACGACAAGAGCAAGTATGTCCAAAGGAAATTATGGGGTAGTTGGATGCATCTGCGACTAAAAAACAAGTACAGGTGTTGGCTCAAGAGACAAAGAAACATGAAGATGTGTATAGTGATCTATATAAGGCTGGTTACAATACGGAGGAGTTAGCATTTGTAGCTCAAAAGTTAGAATCATCTAAGGGAGTAAGGTTTCATGACTCATTGTTCCATATCTCCGATAGTGAGGAGCAGTCCAAGGTGGTTGGGAGGATGTTTAAACTCTCAAAGAAGAGAAGATTAGAGCCTCAGTTACAAACAGTTGTTGATAAATCGGCAGATAATCAGAATCAACAGTCACATAAGGGAATAGGCTCAGAAGTCAGAATAATGCAGCAGAAGTTAGAAGAGGTTTCAAAGTTTTTATGCAAGCAGGAGGAGCAGTTAGCATAGCAAAAGCAGTGTGTGGGTTTGATAAGCATTGAAGAACACCAATCATTACAGGCACGAATTCAAAATCTTCAAGATGAATTAAACAAGAAAAGTCAGGCATATGAGGAGTTAAGCAATCAATGCAAACAAAAACATGTGATTGAGATATCAAGGGCAAAGAAGTCCTTACAAGAATTTGAATTGTGGATTATGCAAATGCAGGAGAAGATAGAGACTGAATTGAAAAGTTTTTCAGCTTTGAATTCTACTTTGCAAACAGATATTGTGGTGCTTCAGTCAAGGATGAAACCATTGTTATTCTTGGAGTGGAAGACTCTAAATAATGAAGAAATTGAGCTTGATGCTATCTTGATGTCGGAATTGGATATGGGTATAATTAAACAGTAAATTCAGAAGTATGTGCAGGATATATGGAATGTGGTTAGGGATAGACTACAAACTCTGATTAGATTGCCTTATGAGCAATTGCAAGATGGCTTTTTTCTTTGTTTTTGTACATGAAAAAGAATTGCTTCAAGTCATAGAAAGATATGAGCTAGAGAATGAAGAACATTTGCAAATGATTAAGGAATTGAAAGAACAATTGGTGCAGAAGCAGTTGGATGCATTGGTAGATCAACAATAGTTATTTGCAGATACACGCTTGTCTACGAAGTAGGATCAAATAGAAGCATGTCAGAAGTTGGCACAAGTTGAAGAGGTAATTAAAATAGAAGCAGAAGCTCCTCGTAGATCATTGGAAATAGTTGTTTACGATCAAGGAATTGTGAATCCGAGTGCAATTTTTTGCAAAAATTCCCCATCGTCCAGTACCAGGTGTTGAAGGATAGTTGATCAGTCAAAAGGTGTTCTATCGGAATTATGATAACTCAGAATTTTACTGAATCGGACTTTGGTGAATCGGATGTAGTTAAAATCGAACTTTTTATGAACAGTTATAGTCAGTCAGTTTTTTGGCATCACGTGAAAGTATTTTTATCTCTTTTTGGTACGTAAGAATCATTCAAGGAAGGAGAAGTGAGAACATTCAAAAAAGAAGACGCCTGGAAACAAGAAGGTTCTTTTGCAGAATCAAAAGCAAGAGCTTGATAGGAATGAACCTGAAGAACCAGTACTGACGGTAGAAGTCTCTGTCGGAAATCAAAACAATCTTTGATATTGAATCTAAAAGTTGTAAACCTTGAAGTTTTTCAGAAATTAATGAAGTCTTTTTCTTAAGTCTATGGTGCGCAAGTATTGCCAATGAATTATTTTTTTGAGTAGATGTTCTGTTCTGTATTGTTTGCAATGCAGAAAGTCATCAATCTGAATCTCTTGTCTACATGAATGGTTACCTACATTGTTTGCTCGTTTTATGTGAGAATAGATTGGAGCTCAAGTTCATTTTCCTGTGTGTGAAATTGAACTAGTAAGTAGTTATGTGTTGAACCGGAACCCCAAAATCTGTCATATCCCATGACTAAAAGTCACTTATATTTATACTCATAAGGTGAGTTTGAAATTTGAATTTCTTTCACCTAAAAGTGTTCCTACACTTTGGGTCTTGATTGATTTAATTCCAACCACTAATTAGTCATGATCTTTGGTTCTAATATCATGATATTCCTTCAACTTATTCTCCTTTACTTTTATCCAATGAGATAAAGTCCATGACTTTTACAAGAGGTATTCATATGTACTTCATAAGTGATCAAAATGAATAGGTGAGAAGTCCTTGATATTTGTTCAAGCATCTCGGCTTGCCAAATGTACTACTAGCTCCTCGTCAAGCCTAATACACTTGGGTATTCAATTCATTTGGTATCTCCTATAATCCAATCATGGATTTAAACCTATTTAGTTTGCTTCCTTCCAATGATTTGGTCATCATATTCGCACATTGCATATGAGTAGATACATAGGAGAGTTCTATCTCCTTACTCACAATCTTTTCCCTAACAAAATGATAATGGATTTTTATATGTGTAGTCCTAGCATGAAAGATAGGCTTAGAAACTAGATGACGTGAACTCATATTATCTCCAAATATAAATGGAGTGGCAAAATCCAACCCTAAATGTGTGTATAGGGTCTTGATCCACATAGCTTCTTGTGTTGCATTTGCTAACCCTCTGTATTCAGCTTTTGTTGAGGAAAGAGCAACTATGGGTTGCTTATTTGAAGACCAAGATATGAGCTTTGTACCTGGAAATGAGAGATATCTTGATGTGCATCTTCTATCATCTTTGGAACCTGCCAATCTACATCAATGAATAGATTTACATTCAAATCAGATGTGTAGGGGTAATATAGACCTTCATTAATTGTTCCTCGTAAGTACTTCAATATCCTTTTGGCTGTATCCATGTGAGGTTTCTTTGGGGTGTGCATAAATTGATTGAGCACACTTACTCCATAGCAAATATCAACCCTTGTTAGAGTAGCATAGTTCAAGCTCCCAACTAGACTTTGATAACTTGTGATATCTTCAATACGTTCTCATTCATGACCACTTAATTTATGGTTGACCTCCATGGGAGTACCTACAACCTTAGTTTCTTGCATTTTGAACTTTGCAATCATATCTTTAATCTATTTCCTTTGTGCAAGGAACATCCCTTGATCTGTGTAGACTACTTCCAATCCAGGGAAGTAAGTGAGAAATCTAAGACCACTTATCTTAAATTCCTCCTTCATTTGGACTTTGATCTTTTTTATTACATCAGCATCATCACTTTTAAGAATGATATCATCTACATACACACATTAGTATATTACTTCACATTTAATTTTCTTAATGAAAAGTGAAGGGTCTACTTTGCTTAATTGAAACCCTTTGTCCTACAAGAAGGTAACTAATCTATGGTTCCAAGCTCTAGGAGCTTGCTTCAATCCATATAAAGCTTTCTTGAGTTCACACACATATTTAAGATGTGATTCATCTACAAATTCAAGAGGTTCTTCCATGTACACTTCCTCTGAAATCCAACCATTCAAGAATGCATTTTTTACATCCATCTGATAGATGTTCCAATTCTTTGAAGCACCTATACTCATGAGTACTCTAATGGTAGGCATCTTGGCCACAGGTGAGAAATTCTCCTCATTATCTATGCCTTGGGTTTGAGAAAATCCTTTTGCCACAAGTCTTGCTTTATACATGTTTACTGATCCATCTGAGTTCTTCTTTACCTTATAGATCCATCTAGATTAAATTATATTCATGGATGGCTTCTTGGGAACCAAGTCCCATGTTGGATTCTCTTGAAGAGCTTCTATCTCTTCTTCCATTTCTTTTCTCCACTTTGACTTCTTCTTAGCTTCTTCAAATGTTGAGGTTTCCTCTGAATTGATATCCTGAGCAATATAGATTGAGTGCTTAGTGACCTAAGAGAAATCCATACCTTTTTGGCTTTCTTTTTTCCCTAGTTAATCTTCTTATTGTTTGTTGAGAAGATTCTGCAATGTCTCTCAACTCTTGTATCTTTTCTTTTCCTTTTTTGTTCCATGCCTTGATATTCCTCTTTGGTGTCTTTTGGTCATCATTAGAATTACTTAATTCTTCATGTAGGTGATTACTCCCCTTTGGCAATGTTGGAAAGTCATATTCTAGGTCATAAGGTAACTTGACTTTCCTACAATCATCTTCAAACCAAGTTGTTCTCATCAAAGACAACATCTCTGCTAACACGAAAACCTTTAATGCTTGGATTATATAGCCTATACCCTTATTTATTTAATTCATATCCAATAAACACACATTTCTCTGCTTTAGGATCCATTTTACCTCTGATTTGTGATGGGATATGTGCATAAGCTATGCATCCAAATATCTTGCAATGAGCACGGCTAAGTCTTCTTCCATTCCATGCTTCATAGGATGCCATCCCATCCAACACCTTTGATGGGATTCTATTAATGAGATAGGTGGCTGTAGATACAGCCTCTGCCCACAAATAATTTGGTAATTTTTTCTCATTAATGATGGACCCTGGAGCTTCAACTATGGTCCTATTCCTTCTTTGTATCACTCCATTTTTCTCAAGAATGTACTTGGTTTTTATCTCTCTCTTGATACCCCTCTCTTGGAGATAGGTATCAAATTCATGGGAGAAGTATTATCCCCCTCCATCTGACCTTAGCCTCTTTAGTGTGTTTCTTGTTTGATTTTCAACAAGAGTAAGATACTTCTTGAAACATGGGAAGACTTCATCCTTATGCTTCATAAAGTATAGGATGGTCCATCTGCTACAATCATCAAGAAAAGATACATAGTAATTGGATCTTGAAATTGATGGCTCCTTGCTAGGTCCCCAAACATCCGTGTGGACTAGCTCCAACAAGTCACCATGAATGTATCCTTTCTTCATAAAGGGTTTTCTATGTGATTTCCCAAGTTGACAAGCACTACACTGTATATCATATGTTTCTTGGAGATATTTGGAAGTCCAAGCACACTTTGATCCCTACACATTTGCTTTAGATTCCTTTCACCTATGTGAACTAATCTTTTTATGCCACATCTAAGGTCTTACCACCACCATTGAACAGAGCTATTTTTCTAGTGTCTTGGAGTTCAAATGTAAAGATTCTTTCTATTCTCCGTTTGCAATTCTCTTGAATCCCTATTGTGGATCTTCAAAAAATGCTCCATTCCTTGTGAACCTTACCTGCAATCCTTTCTCTATAATTTTCCCAACACTTGTGAGCTTCCTTGTTAAGGTAGGTACATACAATACCTTGTTGAGTAGATTCATGTTTCCATTTAGGTTCTTCACATTTCCAATATTTTCCACTAAGTGCCTAGTGTCATCTCCTGTTTGAACCTCATGTCTATTTCTAAGATCCTCCAAGTCCGATAGTAGAGCCACGTTCCTTCCTACATGATTTGAACAACCAAGATCTATGTGTATCCAAAGATGAGGTGGTGTTGCAATAATCCTACTCTACACCTACCAATGTGACTTTAGAGTGCCTTAGTAGACACCTTTAATTTCCCAAATATGCATTTAGACCCACTATGTACCTCAGAGCATCATTGCCAAATAGTTGTGCCAAAACATATAACTTTCAAATAGAAGAGCTCTGAAAAAGCTTGCTATTTTTGGACTTGAACATGTTAGAAAAATGTTCAATTCTCACTCTTTGATGACAATTGGTCCAAGAACTTTTAGAAGCGTCTAATTGATGACCTTAGATAACTATTGCAAGTTATTTCACTAATTTAGAGCGAGTATAAACTGAGGAATGAGTCTAAGAAGTCAGGGGTGTAATCCCACTTTTCAGTAGGATGTCAGTATGCAGACATAGGTAGCTTGTAGCGATCATATCTCACGCTCTAATGATCCAAATGTAATGAAAATTTATATTTAATAACTAGATTAATCATGCTACCCATGTTAAATCAAGTCAAATAATTAAGTTTACGCTGAGAGCTTGATCAAAAAAATCAATGAAATGGTGAGATAACAGCAAAGAATATTAGACAGAGATTAGCTTGAACTAATGACTCAACTTGTATATACTAATAAATTTATGATACAAAGGAGATGAAGTGGACTTACTCATACATATGTGAGTAGTGTATGCTCAACCATGAGGCTCAATGGCTCTCTCTTCTCTGTCATCTCCCATGACTAGAAGTCACTTATATTTATACTCATAAAGTGAGTTTGAAATTTGAATTTCTTTCACCTAAAAGTGTCCCTACACTTTAGGTGTTGATTGATTTGATTCCAACCTCTAATTAGTTGTGATCTTTGGCTTCCAATATCATGAGGTTCCTTCAGCTTATTCTCTTTTACTTTTATCCAATGTGATAAAGTGCATGGCTTTTACAAGAGGTGTTCATATGTACTTCATAAGTGATCAAAATGAATAGGTGAGAAATCCTTGATATTTTTTCAAGCATCTAGGGTTGCCAAATGTACCAACAAAAAGAAATTTTGATGTAGGTACAAATTCTCAAAAACGTTAATCATTCTAATGGAAAGACCATCTTCTTGATATTAGACACTAGTCCAATTGGTATTGGTTAGGTGACACTGTTGTCAGGATCTTGCTCACGTGCATACAGAGATTACGAACACAGAAAAACACAGAGAAGAATAGAGACAACAAGAGATGAGACTGAACGCAGCATTGGGTGCAATCTCCCCCCATGCACTCTGTTTCGACAGTCCACAGAGTGCATGTATTTATAGGACTTTTTGATTACGTCGAAAAGAGTGGTTACATAAGAGCGGCTTCAAAAAGCAAGCGTGAAACTAAAAGTTGGTAACTTTTACAGAAAGCCATTGCTTTCAATAACAGAAACTGCGGTCTACAACGACCCTTATTCTAACCATTACTTTTCTAATTGTTTCTAACAATAGAACCTTCTACGCAGGTTTATTTACAAGATAAATAATAATTATTCGGATTATTGATATCTGCCCTTTCACGCTTTGCACGCTCCTCACGAACCTTCAGCTGCTATATCAAAAACATCAAACACACATTAATACATCAATAATATAACACTTTAACAATGCATTGTTATATAATAATTTAACACTCCAACAATGCATTGTTCAACATATTCCATGTTACAATCCAACAATGCATTGGCCAACATATTTCATGTTACACTCCAACAATGCATTGTTCAAGATATTCCATAATACAATCCAACAACGCATTGGCCAACATATTTCATGTTACACTCCAACAATGCATTGTTCAACATATTCCATAATTTATAACATTGCCCCTCAGTTGAAAAAGCAACTAACCTCAGTTGATAAATAATAAACATGGATGGCCAGTCACATGTTTCATCACTGAATAAAAAAAAATAGGCATGTGCGATGTAAAAACACATGCATGGAAATGTTCATGGAGCTGTTACTTTTTACGAAAAACAAGTTCAGAAGGTGCACGACCAGTAGTGGTGTGTGCAGTGTTATTGTAAGAAAATTGAAGCAATGGCAACTTTTCATCCCAGTTATTAGGATTATCTAATGAATAACAACGCAATAAATCAAGAATAGTATTGTTTGTAGCCTTAGTTTGTCCATTACTTTCAGGATGAAATGCAGAGCTAGAATCTATTTTAGAACCAAAATGTTGAAATAAGGCAACCCAAAAATGATTACAAAATCTAACATCACGATCAGATAACATTACTTTGGGAAATCCATGATGTGGGAAAATGCATTTAATGAATAATTTTGCAGCTTAAGGTGCAGTCAAAGTTTTTCGACATGGAATGAAATATGCATATTTACTAAACCTATCAACTATTGTCCAAATCATATCATTATGTGACGAAATGAGAGGAAGACCTGTGATAAAATCAATAGAAATTTGTTCCCATGGTTCATTTGGAATGGAAAATGACATTAATAATCCAAATGGTTTACCATGATGACGTTTGACATGCTGACATACAATGCAATGAGAAACATAATGTGCAATATCTTTTTCCATGTGTGGCCAAAAGAAGAAATCTTTGCAAGCAGAAATGGTGCTCTGTATGCCTCTATGACCCATGTAAGATGGTTCATGCATTTCTTTAATGACAAAATCTTTAAAAGCTTGGGTTATGCACAATCTATGTTCAAAATAAAGAAAACCATTATGAAATGTATAATGTTCATCAGATAAAGATGCACCATTGTTGAAGTCATGCCATGTATGTGAAAAATACATCAGATGCATAAGTGGAAACCATTTCTTGAAAAGAATGTATTTGGATGGCAGAAATATTATTCAAAACAACAGAATGTGAAAGAAAAAACGGCTAAGAGCATCCGCTACAACATTAGCTTTACCACGCTGATATTGGATCATGGGTTGGAAATTTTGAATGAATGATGCCCATTTAAGATGCCTATCAGAGGTTAAGGGCTGATTTAATAAATGCTTAATAGCATGTTGATCAGTTTTGATTAAGACCTCAGAGCCCATAAGATAGTGTTTCCAAATTCGCAAAGCATGCACAACTGCTAATAATTCTTTATCATACGTACTATAATTCTGTTGTGAGGGCTTAAGCTTCCTACTCTCAAATGCAATGGGATGGTCATTTTGCATTAAAACAGCACCTATTCCTGAACCACTAGCATCAGTAATGACATGAAAAGGGTTGTGAAAAATCAGGTATTTATAAAACAGGTGCATGTGAAAGTGCATGTTTAAGTTTTTCAAAGGACTGTTGTTGGGTAAGTCCCCATGCAAATTTTATTTTCTTTTTCAACAACAAGGTAAGAAGCAATGCTAAATAATAAAAATTTCAAACAAACTTCCTATAGAAACTAGCCAATCCAAGAAAAGAACAAACATCATTGATTGATTGTAGTGTAGGCCATTCTAATATAACTTTGATCTTTTTTGGATCCACATGCACACCTTCACTTGAAATAATATGTCCTAAATATTCTAGCTTACATTGAAAGAAGTAACTCTTTTCAGGGTTAGCATAAAGTGTGTTCTCTCGTAACAAATGAAAAATTGTTTCAAGATGCTTTTCATGTTCACTATCATTCTTACTGTAAATAAGTATATCATCAAAGAGTACAAGAACAAAAGCGTGATAATCAAAAAAAAAATATTGTTCATCATTCGTGCAAATGTAGCAAGGGCATTAGTAAGTCCAAAGGACATTACCATAAATTCATAATGGACTGTTTGAGTCCTAAATGCAGTCTTAAAAATATCACTTTGTGTCATACGAATCTAATGGTAACCCGATTTTAGATCAATTTTACTAAAGACACGAGCTCCTCGTAACTTATCTAAGAGATCATCTATTCGAGGAATAGGGTATCTATTCTTGATGGTAATCTTGTTAAGGGCTCTATAATCAATGCACATTCGATAAGTTTTATTCTTCTTCTCTACTAAGAGAACTGGTGCTCCAAATGGGGAAGAACTAGGCCTTATAAGTCCTTTCTGTAGTAGGTCTTGTACTTGGTTTTCTATTTCCTTTTGGTGTAGTGGGCCATGTCTATAAGGTGCTTTATGAGGAGGAGAACTACCAGGGACTAAGTCTATGCTATGGTCAAAGGATCCTCGAGATGGTGGTAGTTCCGAGGGATACTCAGACATAAAGCAATCCTTATAAGTACTCATGAAAGGTTCATATGCATTAGGAAGTGTATAAGTATAATCATTGATGACATTGACAAAAACAATGCATGAATTGAATCCTTTCCTAAATGCACGCTTTACTTGAGTGTGACTAATCAATGGAAACAGATGGAAATCATGTCGTGCAGACAAAGTAATTATTTGATCTTTGAATTCAAAGTTAAAGGGATGTGTATGGTAGTCAATACGTGGGTTATAATGGTGACGAAAAGGCATACCTAGTATAACATCATAAGATTGCAAAGGTGCAATTAAAAATGTTCGTGAATCAACATATGGTCCTATGCTAATCGTAACATCTTGCACTTCTCGTGTTACATTATAACGACTACCTTGAAATGAAGCTTTCACTTTATATAAGGAAGGAAACGTTTGTAATTTAAGTTCGTGTACTAATAAATGTGAAATGAAGTCATGTGAACTACCATCGTCATGTAGAATTTTAACTACTTTATTATTTATTGCACCCTGCATGCAAAGTAGAGAGTGAAGAGAGATATCGTTACCCAAGGTACTTAAGTCTTTCTCCAATGATTCCTCTATCCAAACAGGAGGAATTTCTTCATTATGGACCTCCATGTTATGCAATTGAGCTGTAGCCGATTTCATGTGAAGAGGTCGCAATCTGCACCTTATTTTTGTATGTCCAAGTTTACCACAATTCCAGCAAGTGATTCGTGGTCACTTCTGTTGATCATCCACTGCTGAAGTTTGAAGGGTAGGTGGTTTGGTTGGTTGGAGATATGAAGCAACAAGTGGAGTTGAGGAATTGGATTGAGGAGGACGAGGAAAACTACGGTAAGATGGGGCATTAAAAGTACGCTTCATAGGAAATGCAGTTTTAACATAAAGTGGTCCCACCTCCAAACCAACTACCGTCGTAAGGTTGTCTGCCTCAGTTTGTATCTGTTGGAGGACTTCATCATGTTGTAGGATCTCATTTTGAGCTCCTCGAAGCTCATGCCACAAAAGCTCTAGTTGTTGTTAAAGTGTTGCCTCAGGTAGAGGTGAATTACTATAATCCTCCATGGTGCTCTTGGACCCTTAAGCTAGTGCTTTCCTCTCGAGATGTACCCTCAGGAAATGTACCCTAGCATAAAAGTACCCTATCTGGATGTACCCTGGTGTACCCTGAGAGGATGTACCCTTTTTGGATGTACCCTGGTGTACCCTGGGAAGTGTACCCTCAGAAATGTACCCTGAGGAGATGTACCCTGAGACGCGTCGTGTCGCGTCGCACCATGCCGCCTTAGGGAATCTAAACCTCTCTATTGCCACTCAAAATTAAAATTGCCTCGCGCGTAGCCAACGGCTGCCAATGGTCGCCAAGGGAGCCTTGGGTGCCAATGCTGCTGTAGCTCAAGCGTAAGCACCACCTCCTTTACTTGTCAATCCGCGGAGACGTGAGGACCGGTATGAAGACCACGAGCAAGTGAAGGCACAAGTGCGTGAGTGAAAGCACTCAAACATGCACACACATACACACACACGCGCACAAAGTAAGATCAAAGAGAGGAACAATGAAAAGCTTAGATTGCAAAAGAGTTCTCTTACAAAAGTTCTATTCTCTAACGAGCTAACCTCAAAAATGAGCTCTCTAGCTCTTTTTATAGTTTTTTGACTAGTTTTGGCCTTGTCCAGACCTAGTGTCCGGCCTAGTTAAAAATTAGGTTCCAGAGCTTATTTGAGGGCTCAAACGAAGTCTAAAAATTATGAAAATTGGTACGATGGTACTTCTAATACTCCTCAAGCTCGAGGACTCCTCGGCTTGAACAAAATGGAGTTACTAAAAATAGATAATGGTATTTACAATGGTTTCTAGTGATGAAAATCACTATTTTTGTAGGGGATTCTTCTGAAAATTTGACATACACTTCTTGGAGCTCCCTACTTGCTCTCTCTTCTTCTATGTCCACTTCTTTGATGTGCTTCCATGCTTTGTCCTTGACCTTGAGCTTCAACAGCTGCCAATGTATTGCCTAAGTTATTACCTAAGTTCTTTGCCTTAGTCGACGCCTTGGAGTAAGTCGAAGGAGTAAAGGTAGTTGTAAACGTAGGAGCAAACGTAGGTGAAAACGTAGGTTCTGGTTCTGGAACTGGAACAAAAACAGGAACCGGAACCGGAGATGGAGATGGAGACAGAATCGAAATCGGAATCGCGAACAGAGAACAGAACCCTTTGTATTGACGCATGCAGAGCTCTGATACCACTGTTGTCAGGATCTTGCTCATGCGCATACAGAGATTATGAACACAGAAAAACACACAGAAGAATAGAGACAACAAGAGATGAGATTGAACGTAGCATTGGGTGCAATCTCCCCCCATGCACTTTGTTTCGACAGTCCACAGAGTGCATGTATTTATAGGACTTTTTGATTACATCAAAAAGAGTGGTTACATAAGAGTGGCTTTGAAAAGCAAGCGTGAATGAATAATTTTGCAGCTTAAGGTGCAGTCAAAGCTTTTCGACATGGAATGAAATATGCATATTTACTAAACCTATCAACTATTGTCCAAATCATATCATTATGTGAGGAAATAAGAGGAAGACTTGTGATAAAATCCATAGAAATTTGTTCCCATGCTTCATTTGGAATGGAGAGTGACATTAATAATCCAAATGGTTTACCATGATGACGTTTGACACGCTGACATACAATGCATTGAGAAACATAATGTGCAATATCTTTTTCCATGTGTGGCCAAAAGAAGAAATCTTTGCAAGCAGAAATGGTGCTCTGTATGCCTCTATGACCCATGTAAGATGGTTCATGCATTTCTTTAATGACAAAATCTTTAAAAGCTTGGGTTATGCACAATCTATGTTGAAAATAAAGAAAACCATTATGAAATGTATAATGTTCATCAGATAAAGATGCACCATTGTTGAAGTCATGCCATGTACGTGAAAAATACAAATCAGATGCATAAGTGGAAACCATTTCTTGAAAAGAATGTATTTGGATGGCAGAAATATTATTCAAAACAACAGAATGTGAAAAAAAAAACGGCTAAGAGCATCCGCTACAACATTAGCTTTACCAGGCTGATATTGGATCATGGATTGGAAATTTTGAATGAATGATGCCCATTTAAGATGCCTATCAGAGATTAAGGGCTGATTTAATAAATGCTTAATAGCATGTTGATCAATTTTGATTAAGACCTGAGAGCCCATAAGATAGTGTTTCCAAATTTGCAAACCATGCACAATTCCTAATAATTATTTATCATACGTACTATAATTCTATTGTGAGGGCTTAAGCTTCCTACTCTCAAATGAAATGGGATGGTCATTTTGCATTAAAACAGCACCTATTCCTGAACCACTAGCATCAGTAATGACATGAAAAGGGTTGTGAAAAATCAGGTAACTGTAAAACAGGTGCATGTGAAAGTGCATGTTTGAGTTTTTCAAAGGACTGTTGTTGGGTAAGTCCCCATGAAAATTTTATTTTCTTTTTCAACAACAAGGTAAGAAGCAATGCTAAATAAGAAAAATTTCGAACAAACTTCCTATAGAAACTAGCCAACCCAAGAAAAGAACGAACATCATTGATTGATTGTAGTGTAGGCCATTCTAATATAACTTTGATCTTTTTCGGATCCACATGCACACCTTCACTTGAAATAATATGTCTTAAATATTCTAGCTTACATTGAAAGAAGCAACTCTTTTCAGGATTAGCATAAAGTGTGTTCTCTCGTAACAAATGAAAAACTATTTCAAGATGCTTTTCATGTTCACTATCATTCTTACTGTAAATAAGTATATCATCAAAGAATACAAGAACAAAAGCGTGATAATCAAAAAAAAAATATTGTTCATCATTCGTGCAAATGTAGGAGGGGCATTAGTAAGTCCAAAGGGCATTACCATAAATTCATAATGGACTGTTTGAGTTCTAAATGCAGTCTTAAAAATATCACTTTGTGTCATACGAATCTGATGGTAACCCGATTTTAGATCAATTTTAATAAAGACACGAGCTCCTCGTAACTTATCTAAGAGATCATCTATTCGAGGAATAGGGTATCTATTCTTGATGGTAATCTTGTTAAGGGCTCTATAATCAATGCACATTCAATAAGTTTTATTCTTCTTCTCTACTAAGAGAACTGGTGCTCCAAATGGGGAAGAACTAGGCCTTATAAGTCCTTTCTGTAGTAGGTCTTTTACTTGGTTTTCTATTTCCTTTTGGTGTAGTGGGCCATGTCTATAAGGTGCTTTATGAGGAGGAGAACTACCAGGGACTAAGTCTATGCTATGGTCAAAGGATCCTCGAGATGGTGGTAGTTCAGAGGGATACTCAGACATAAAGCAATCCTTATAAGTACTCATGAAAGGTTCATATGCATTAGGAAGTGTATAAGTATAATCCTTGATGACATTGACAAAAACAGTGCATGAATTGAATCCTTTCCTAAATGCACGCTTTACTTGAGTGTGACTAATCAATGGAAACAGATGGAAATCATGTCGTGCAAACAAAGTAATGATTTGACCTTTGAATTCAAAGTTAAAGGTATGTGTATGGTAGTCAATACGTGGGTTATAATGGTGACGAAAAGGCATACCTAGTATAACATCATAAGATTGCAAAGGTGAAATTAAAAATGTTCGTGAATCAACATATGGTCCTATGCTAATCGTAACATCTTGCACTTCTCGTGTTACATTATAACGACTACCTTGAAATGCAGCTTTCACTTTATATAAGGAAGGAAACGCTTGTTATTTAAGTTCTTGTACTAATAAATGTGAAATGAAGTCATGTGAACTACCATCGTCATGTAGAATTTTAACTACTTTATTATTTATTGCACCCTGCATGCAAAGTAGAGAGTGAAGAGAGATATCGTTACCCAAGGTACTTAAGTCCTTCTCCAATGATTCCTCTGTCCAAACAGGAGGAATTTCTTCATTATGGACCTCCATGTTATGCAATTGATCTGTAGCCGATTTCATGTGAAGAGGTCGTAATCTGCACCTTATTTTTGTATGTCCAAGTTTACCACAATTCCAGCAAGTGATTCGTGGTCGCTTCTGTTGGGCATCCACTGCTGAAAATTGAAGGGTAGTTGGTTTGGTTGGTTGGAGAGATGAAGCAACAGGTGGAGTTGAGGAATTGGACTGTGGAGGACGAGGAAAACTACGGTAAGATGGGGCATTAAAAGTACGCTTCATAGGAAATGCAGTTTTAACATAAAGTGGTCATAGGGTGTGAAGCTTAGCTTGGATTCCCACCTCCAAACCAACTACCATCGTAAGGTTGTCTGTCTCAGTTTGTATCTATTGGAGGACTTCATCATGTTGTCGGATCTCATTTTGAGCTCCTCGAAGCTCATGCCGCAAAAGCTCTAGTTGTTGTTCAAGTGTTGCCTCAAGTAGAGGTGAATTACTATAATCCTCCATGGTGCTCTTGGACCCTTAAGCTAGTGCTTTCCTCTCGGGATGTACCCTCAGGAAATGTACCCTAGCAGAAAAGTACCCTATCTGGATGTACCCTGATGTACCCTGACTGGATGTACCCTGTGTGGATGTACCCTGGTGTACCTTGGGAAGTGTACCCTCAGAAGTGTACCCTGAGGAGATGTACCCTGAGACACGCCGCATCGCGTCGCACCATGCCACCTTAGGGAATCTAAACCTCTCTATTGCCACTCAAAATTAAAATTACCTCGTGCGTAGCCAACAGCTGCCAATGGTCGCCAAGGGAGCCTTGGGTGCCAATGTTGCCAATGTATTGCCTAATTTATTGCCTAAGTTCTCTGCCTTAGTCGACGCCTTGGAGTAAGTCGAAGGAGTAAACGTAGGTGTAAACGTAGGAGCAAACGTAGGTGAAAACGTAGGTTTTGGTTCTAGAACTGGAACAAAAACAGGAACCGGAACCGGAGATGGAGATGGAGACGGAATCAAAATTGGAATCGCAAACAGAGAACAGAACCCTTCGTATTGACGCGTGCAGAGCTCTGATACCACTGTTGTCAGGATCTTGCTCATGCGCATACAGAGATTACGAACACAGAAAAACACACAGAAGAATAGAGACAACAAGAGATGAGACTGAACGCAGCATTGGGTGCAATCTCCCCCCATGCACTCTGTTTCGACAGTCCACAGAGTGCATGTATTTATAGGACTTTTTCATTACATCAAAAAGAGTGGTTACATAAGAGCGGCTTCGAAAAGCAAGCGTGAAACTAAAAGTTGGTAACTTTTACAGAAACCCATTGCTTTCAATAACAGAAATTGCGGTCTACAACGACCCTTATTCTAACCATTACTTTTCTAACTATTTTTAACAATAGAACCTTCTACGCAGGTTTATTTACAAGATAAATAATAATTATTCGGATTATTGATATCCGCCCTTTCAGCTTTTGCACGCTCCTCATGAACCTTCAGCTGCTATATCAAAGACATCAAACACACATTAATACATCAATAATATAACACTTTAACAATGCATTGTTCAATAATAATTTAACACTCCAACAATGCATTGTTCGACATATTCCATGTTACAATCCAACAATGCATTGGCCAACATATTTCATGTTACACTCCAACAATGCATTGTTCAAGATATTCCATACTAAAATCCAACAACGCATTGGCCAACATATTTCATGTTACACTCCAACAATGCATTGTTCAACATATTCCATAATTTATAACAGACACTAGTCCAATACCAATTCTAATGGAAAGACCATCTTCTTGATATTTGACACTAGTCCAATTGGTATTGGTTAGGTGATTGGACATGAGGATGATGAAGATATGCTATTATATTTTGTGATAAGATCTTATAAGAGAATTAATGCAAATACTTGCAAATCAAAAGGGAGCTTTGGGGTGTAGTTCTAGATCTCATGTGTGACTAGAATAACTTTATCGGTATAAACATTAGTATAGAAATGGATTTCTTATCTTTGCTTGGAATGATAATCAATTGCTCAACTCCAGATATTTCCATGTTGCAATGGATTGCTTATATCAAATTTATAAATCTAGAGTCATTTCACATTACAAGAAAGAAAAAATTTATTACAAGTATGCTATGGAGAGCACATATGATGAGTCTAAATTGGAGACAATTTATGAAATGAAAACATTTCTTATGAGACAAATACATCTATACATAAGCTATTTGATGAATCTAGTTATGATGAAAATTGGCTCGACATTGGATACTATTTGAGAAACATGAGTGCATGATCTTCTTAGATATAAAATTATTACAGAAGTATTAGGAAACATGCATTCAACTTTTTCTAATGATATGGATTGATTTGGAGACATGCTCAAGGAAAAATTCAATCTCCACAAGGATTAGTTGGAATAGAGGAATTGCAAAGAAGTGTAATGAAAGATCTACATGACTCTTTGTGGGCTGGCCATAGGGGTTTTACAAGCTGGCATAAGAGAAAATCAAGGAAAGATATTGGTGGCCAACTATGTATGTCAATGTTACTCCCTATGTTGCATCATGTAACTAATGCAAAATGCAGACATTTGTGAGACACTACGATCGACTACATCCTACCTATTCTCTTATCATGCATTACAAATGTGTTGTTGGCTTAGCAAACATGCCTTTAGGATTTAACAACATTTGATAAATTGTACTTGCAAGAAAGGATCTAACTAATCATGTTGAGGGTAGAGTTGTATGTACCAAATATATGGCCAATGTGTGCAATTTTTTGTTAGAAGATGTGTTTTGTATTTTTGGTTATGTAGGAAGGTTGTGGCCGATCATGGGGAACTTGATGCACAAGAAGCAAGAAACTTTTTGCAAAAGCATGGTATTCAACTTGCATTAACCACTACATATAATCCTAAAGAAAATGGGAAAATAGAGTGATTCCGTTCATTGATAGTTAAAGTAGTAGCAAAAGCATGTAAAGGAAAAATTAATCAATGGTCAGGTTTTTTACCTTTTTCTTTGTTGGGTGACCATATGACTTGCACATGCATGACTAGATTTATGCATGTGGAATTAATGTACTCTTAAAAAATGATTTTTTTATTGAAATAAATATTTTCGCTCAGTTTACTTTACTCTAGGTTACTAACATTTTGAGAGAGCATTTGTTATGTTTGAGAATGCAACTGCTTGAACATAGTCAACAAAAATTGTAGGAAGCAAAAGAGAAGTTCATTTGACATATAATACTAAGTGAAAAGGAAATTTCAAAAACACTACTTATTCCTTATATTGTGCATAATGTTATTGAGAATAATACCTATGTTTTAAAGGAATTAGATAGAATTGTTTTCAAAGTGCCTTTTGAGGAAAATGTGTTAAGATTTTCAAAAGGTGATATGGAGAGGACTAAAAAATGCCGCAGACATCGATAGGTCTGCTTAGAGATTACAAGAACTACAAGGACCACAAGAGTGGAAGACATCTTGAATTATAAACAAGAAGAACATTTTTGAAATGCATATACATTATCATGATGTAATGTTAACATTAACTCTACTATACTTGTGATTGAACTTTGGCTATAGGTACAAGAAGACCTCATGAGTGTTGATATATTTAGGTAGTGATATGTGTGGACACACTAGGACTATCGAGGCACTTTTTTCCCTCTTTAGGAGGTTTTTTTCCCTGTCTTGTATATATGGATATAACCCTAACAGGTAACTGATCTTTAGTACATCCCCTTGGTAATGCATTCAGTATTGTGTGTTGTGCTCCAAACTTCTTCTTCTTCCTTGTGTTGTTCACGCGCTCCCACAGACCTCAATCTCCAACAATTGGTATCAGAGTAGGCCATCGCTTCATCGAGGTCATCATCAACACCCCTCTAGTCACAATCTTAGAATCCTCCGCATTTTGACCTCTGAATGCAATATTATAGTGCCTATGCAGGCAATTTCATCTTTTTGTGCCAAAGATATATACAGGTTTTGGTTCACCAGTATAAGCATCTCAAAGTCTACTACAGGTTTAGCTGAAGTCAATAGGGTATTTCTATTCAACTTTTTGAGATACATTCATTTTTTTGCATCAAGGTATTTTAGTTAGTGGCCATGGATGAAAGTAGTCATGTATTCCGAGGATGTTGGTTGTTGAGGATATGTTGGATGGTACCAATTACCCATTATGGGCTTATATGATGCATCATGTATTGGTTGCAAAAGAACTATGGAATATTGTGCAGGTTGTTGTAAAACATCATATTACACTTGCAAATATAGTTACTGAAGGTTATGTAGATGACATTGAAGATGGCGATATTCTTCATCTTCCTATTCGTGCTACGGTTCTTGCTGCACCTACTATAGAGAAAATTCATTGGGATGGCAGAGATGCTCAAGCACATGCATTGATAGCCTTGTCTCTCAAACGTACCATTATTCCTCACATTCACTCTTGTAGAATAGAAAAGGATGCTTGGGATACACTTACCACTTTATACTAGGCAAGGAATGAGGCTTGTGTTGCTTACCTCTGAAAACAGTTGGAGAGTGAGCACATGAATGAAGGGGATTCCATGGATAGTTTCTTGAGGCCCGAAACCAAATCAAAATCTAGTCTTGATTCATTTTTTAAGTATGAGAAGAACAGAGGATGGACGAAGCTATGATCAAAGCTAAGTATTTTCCAGTTTCTACTTGGCCGTAATGCTTTGTTCTACACGTAATCCTAGATGCACATTGAAATAGCCAAGATTTCAATCAATTAATTCTAGATTAGGATAATGAAACAATCCACTTCTCATTCCAAGCATTAATTTGCATTAAGGAAAGACTTGGTTTAAAAAAAGGATCCTTGTGCATCAAAGAATGTATTTTGATAGTTTAATTCCAGATTTCCTTTCCATTGAGTAAGCTTTTTATTGCACCACAAGGATATGTTTTTATATCATAGTGCATTAGGACAAAGGAAAGGATATACATGCATCACGATTGGATGATATACATTCTTAGTACAAGGAAAAGTCATGCATCAAGCTCATGCATGATTGTTGCATTATTTTTTGGGCATGCACAGAACATGCATGCATACACATGTGAGCATATGCATTTGCATGTAGGCACATGCATTTGCATGATAGAACGGGATGTTGTTTGCAAGTAGATATGAAAATGTACTCTCTTAGTATTTAGCTTACTTTATAAAGCTCATGGCTTGACATTAGGGAAGACAGAGGACTAGTTAGTTGTAAAGACATACTAGTTCTAGTTTGCAGCTCAAGTAATTAGTTGATTCCTTCCCAAGTTGATACTTCGTTATCAAAAATAAATACTTAATGACAATTAAGTATGTTTGATGTCTTACTAGGTATAAGTAGGCACTAGGAGAAAGTTAAGTATTAAATTTTCTTGATGACCAAGAAAATTTAATTACTTGCAAACCTTTTGCGATGTTTGATGACTCTAAGTCCCGGATGTACTTAGAGAGTCATGAAGATAAGCTTATAATGATTACCCTAAGAATAAATCATAAGACCAAGGAATGATGATGTTCTAATAAAAAGTGTATAAAGAGATAAGTCATTGGAAAAATGATAGCTTAGACCTGTTGTTAAGCACATCTTTGCAAAAATGGACATACCCATCAATCGGGATAGAAATTGATGGATTGGATAGATAAGAGCAAAACATCTACTAGTTATGGATGTTTTGCCGAAAGATGATGAAGAAAAAACCTCTTTAGGATATAGATGTTTTGCCAAGATATAAAGGTGCCAAGAAAAACTATGAAGCTTTTATAAAGTTTTCATTTGATTTCATCATAAGGAGTGATGGAAATCAAAGGTTGAACCTCAACATCAATTGATCTTTGACATCAATAAAAGGATGTTAGGTTCTATAGTTGCATCTCTAGTAAATGATGGAGCTAGCTAAGCAATCATGGAAACATGGAAGAACTCTTTTAGAGAGTTAAACTTTTGGTTTCATTTTAGCTAATTGAAGCTTCAAGAGGAAATCAAAGTCAGCAATCTTTAGGAAATAAGATAAGTTCCTAATGACTTGAAGCAAGTGTGAACTTTTCATTTAGGAATATAAAGCTCCAAGAAATGGATCTCAAATCCATGAGCTTTTCCTAAAAAAGCTATAAAGTTCAAAGTTTTCTGTTCATAGTAGCATTACTATTGGATCAATCATCAATAGATGCTTGGACTTTAAACATTATTTTGATTGGTGAAATATGTTTAAAGGATTGTAGTAACATCTAAAGATTGACCAATAATAATGAATCTTGTACCAAACTCAAGAATAGGGGTCAATATCACATAAATGAAAGTTCAACTTAAACTGTCATAGTGGCATGGAAAACCATATCCAAAAGGTGATATTTAGTCTCTAGTTTGATACTCAGGAAATGGATACAATTGAGTCAGTAAAGTTTCTGGATATTGTTTGAAAATCATGATGAATCATTTGCTCAAGTTATTTGATTCCCTAGAAGGAATCTCAAGTCTTTGAAGAATAATGTTCTCCCAAGTAGTGAGAAGGAAATTCTTTAAACTCTTTAGTCAGTAAGTAGTTCCCTAGAAATCCCCAACTACAAGAAGTGGTACTTAAATTCCAAATGGTTGATATCACTTGGATGTGTATCAAAAATTCTTAGCTTTAGAATTTGAAAAGCATTAGAACATGTTTGGACTTAAGTTAGGGAAAGATCTCTGAAAATCCTGCAGGTAAGCCAAAAAGCTTAGAAAAGCTCAAGAGATCTTAATGATAAAGAAAAAGTCTTTATTATTATCGCATGATCAACAAGACTTGATCAATCTTGGCCATGGTTGTCCAAGATAATGGCGATTGGAACTATTGTGAAGTTTTCCCAAGTATTGGAAATCAAAATAGTAACTTGTTCCAAGTTTGAACAGAGTTGATATTCCAAGTATGTAGTCTGCAACTGTGTTGATGGTAATTAAGTCTATGGAAGGTAAAACATAATGTTTTCCTATCCTTAAAGGGATTTTGGTACAAATCCAAAGAGCATAAGCAGATGCTTAAGACTTAAGCAGTAGAGAGATTTCCTATATAAAGTCCCTGGGGTAGGTACCTAAAGGATCATTAGAGAAAGGAATCTAAAGACAAGAAGTCAAAAGCTCTTGTTACTACAAAATTGGTCAAGGATAAACCAATTGAACTTGAATTTGAGAAAATTTAAGTACTTGGAATTCTAATTGGTTTTTATTTGAAAACCCTAGCAAAAGAGGGATGGATATTCCATCAAAAGGTTTTCAAGTTCCCAAAGGAAAGCACAAGATCATCAAATGATCATGTGAAGGGATCAAAACCTATAAAATCTAGTTAGAGATAATGCCTGAAACTTCAAAATTCTTGTCAAAAATTGAAGCAAGAAGGTTCTTTATTAAGAGATGTTTTGAATTTAGGATAAATATCATCCACACATTCATGTGACTATAAAATAGGCTGGTATGGGACACTAGATTTTATATTCAGATTGATGTAGGAAAGATGGTATGGGACATCGGACCATGGGAGGATAATTATCTTTTAGTCCTAGATTGGATCTTGAAGTTAGGTTTCATCCTCGAAGGAATTAAGAATTCAGAGAAGGAGTTTAATTCAAGAAGGATAAAAATAGTATCTCAAGATACTTCAAGATAACTTCAAGTTCAAGGAAACTGAAGATATGAAGTAACTTCCAAGATCTTCTTAGAACACTTCAAGCTTAAGTGTTATCGATCAGAAATATTTGATAAATTTCTGAAAGAGTAAGACTTTGACTTTGAATTGAACCTTTCAACTAAGGATAGACTGACTAAGTCAAGCATCAAGTTCCTAGTGTAATTTGGTAAATTCACTCTTTTGACTCAAGAAATGCACAAGAATTGCATTTCTAGTAAGGAGTCATAAAGATTGAATATAGGTGTGAACTTAGTCTCAAGTGAAGTATTGTTTAAGTAACAACTCATCAATAAAACCTCAATGGTTCGACACACTGATGTTGGTTACCACACTAGTACTTTGTGGTTGGATGATGTTTTTTATTTGCTTTGAATCTTTTTGAGCATCCGGATTATTTCTCTTAAAGATAGAAAAAATGCTTCAATATCCTGCTGAAATAAATCTTTGAGAATTTTAAGTCCTGAGTCATCTAGACTTTAACTCGTAGCAAGTTTATGTTTCTTCGAAGTATGAATTGGTTGTACAGAGTTGTTATTTCTTTCTGCTTTCCAAATCTTTTGGAATTGGCTCGGATATGGTATCTGATTCCTTTGTAAAAGACCAGGGTTAGCCGGTTAGAACTAGATAATTAAATTGAACATCCTAGATAGATGTTTTGTACAAGAACCTTTTCAAATATTAAAAGATGATAAGTCCAAGATTGACTTATTCATTTGAGTTTGCTTCAAGTTATAGCATAAATGATTTCCTAGAGTCTAGTATACTCTAGAATAAAGAAGTTAGGAATTGCTCAACAAATTGACAATTCCCAAGAACTTTTAGCTCAAGTCTTTGAGAAAAGAGTCCTAAGTTGGAGAATTTTCATTTTCAATTTGAATTGGTCAAGTTATACTCTGGTTGACTCAAATTTAAAGTTTACGTATGATTTTTTAACCCATTTGGACAAAGTAGTCCTCCAGTCGGGTGAAAAAATCAAATAACTATTGGATAAGAGTAGACCATTGAACAAACATCCAAGTTAGATGTTTGAGACAACCAAAATTTAAGTGCTCCAAATCAAATTCAAGTGAATCAAGAGTTCTCAAAGTCTTTTGATGGATAAGAATCCCACCTTCATTACTAAGTCCATGCACCAATTATGCCTAGAAATGGACTAGTAATTTGAATCCACCCAGTTCACATGTTTGTCCCTAGATTGCACATCAAGAAATTGCAAATTGGCCAGGGATGATTTTAGATCCACCCTTATTATTCATTCACTACTTTGTACTTTGACTAGTGTATCAAAGTGCAAAGCGAGATAGTGTTTTGAATCATTTGGGCAGGGATGCCACCACAGAGATGAGACATGTTCTTTCAGTTTTAGAACATGACCATGTTCTTCCAGTTTTAGAACATGAGGCTCGGGGGTTGCCTACAGTATGTATATAGCTCTATTTTCAAGGATGAAAATATTTTCCAAGGGGGGAAGAATGTAATAAAGTAAGTTTATGATCTACCGGTCCGATTGGTTCAGACAACTTTCCTTTTTGTATAATACTATTTCAGGTTGAAGATCAAAAGAGCCATCATCCTTTAGTTTATAATTGTCCTACAAAACATGAGAAACATTAGATACATATCTTTTAAGTAAGCTAACATGAAATACAGAATGTACATTTAAATGTTTAGGTAATTCCAACAAATAAGCAATAGATCCAATCTTTTTCAAAACTTTAAAAGGACCTGCATATCGACGAGAAAGTCTATGATCCTTCCCTAGCAACAAGTTAGATCGGTGAGGATTGACTTTAAGAAATACCATATCATCAACTTGAAATTCTTAGAATTTCTTCTGTCTTTTTTGAGCTTCTTTTATGTGTTTCTTAATTTTCCCAAGTTCTTCATCCATTTTATCAAGCATTTCTTTGGACACTTCTACTTTATTTGGAAATCCCAAAAACAAAGGTGGAGTCAAACAATTATAACCGTACGTAGCTTCAAACGGAGTCATTTTTATAGATGCATGCCATGCACTATTGCATGCAAACTCAACCAAGGGTAAATATTCACTCCAATTATCCTGCTTTTCATTCACATACATACACAACATATCTTCAACTACCCTGTTAACCCTCTCGGTTTCTCCATTAGTTTGTGGATGGAAAGATGTACTCATACGAAGTTGAGTTCCAATCAATTCAAATGTTGCTCTCCAAAAGTTTGATGTAAATCTAAAATCTCTATCAGAAATTATGCTTTTAGGCATTCCATGCAATCGAGAAATTTCTTTTACAAACATTCTTGCAACATTCAATGCAGTTTCAATCTTTTTCATAGGAAAGAAATGTGCCATCTTGGTAAGCAGATCGACTACAACAAATATGGTATCATGCTTACTTCTGGTCATAGGTAGCTTAGTGATAAAGTCCATAGAAATAGACTCCCACTTTTGATTTGGAACATCCAAAGTTTGAAGCATTCCAGGCATCCTCTTAAACTCAGATTTCACCTGTTAGCACTTCAAACATTCAATTACATATTTTCTAATATCCCGCTTCATACATGGACAAAAGTAAGAATACTTTGTTTTAACATAGGTCCTTGAATAACCTGGATGTGCAGAAAAAGGTGCATCATGACAATCATGCAATATTTTAACTTTTAATAGAGATTCAGAAGATATGAATAGTCGATTGTTACAATACAATGTTCCATTCTGCAAATGAAATTTTTCCTCATACATTGATCCCCTGTTGGCATTCAAAGAATTCAAAATAGGTGCATAAAAAGGATCATGTTTTATCTCTTCTTGAATTTGATTGAGAAAATTAGAATTTATTACAGAAACAAGATTACACAAAGATCTCCGACTCAATGCATCAGCAACCTTATTTTTCTTACCATCCATATACTTAATCTCAAAATCATACTCACTTAATAATTCAATCCAATGCTCCTACCTATTGTTAAGCAATGGTTGTGTGAAGATGTATTTTAGACTCTCATGATTTGTTTTCAATTCAAACTTAACCCCTAACAATAGATGTCTCCAATGCTTAAGTGCATGCAAAACAGCAAGCATTTCTAAATTATGAGTAGGATAGTTAAGTTCATGTTTTCTTAGTTTTCTAGACTCATATGCGACCACCCTGCAATCCTGTGAAAGAACACATCCTGTTTGACTACCACTTGCATCACATGCAACCACAAAAGGCTTTCCCATTTCTGGTATTTTCAAAACACAATTCTCAATGACTTTTTGTTTCAATGTTTCAAATGATTTTTGACAGGCATCACTCCATGCAAATCCTACATTACTTTTAGTCAATTCTGTGAGGGGAGTAGCTATCTTAGAGAAATCCTTAATATGTGCTTTTTCATATTGTGCCAACCCGAGAAAAATTCTAACATCCCTTACAGTCTTAGGAATTGGCCAGTCAACTATTGTTTTTACTTTATCTTCATCTATAAGGATTCCTTCTTTTGATATTACTCTTCCTAGATACACAAGTTTATCCTTAGCAAAGAAACACTTACTCTTTTTTCCATACAATTTGTGTTCTCTAAGAGTTTGCAAAGTCTTCTTGAGATGTACCGCATGCTCAGAATCATCTTTAGAGTGTACAAATATATCATCAAGAAATACTAAGATGAATTCATCTAGGTAATCGTGAAAATTATTATTTATCAAGCACATAAATGTGGCAGGAGCATTTGTTAATCCAAAAGGTAGAACCGTAAACTCATAGTGACCATATCATGTTCAAAAAGTTGTCTTAGGAATATCCTCTGTTTTTATCCTAATTTGGTGATATCCAGATCTTAAGTCAATCTTAGTAAATACAGTCACTCCAATTAATTGACCTGATAAGTCATCTATGTGAGGGAGTGGATACTTATTCTTAATTTTTCTTTTATTCAACCCCCCATAGTCAATGCATAATCTATAAGAGCCATCTTTCTTCTTCTGAAATAAAATAGGTGAGACACTCGGTCTTATCAAGCCTTTCTTCAGAAGATCATCTAATTGAATCTTAAGCTCCTTTAATTCATTGATGTTAAATCTATAGGATGCTCTAGAATATGGTTCACTCTTCTTCATGCACGTTGTTTACATACACTATAAATGCTCTACAATCATCATGTATACCTTTAATTATCTACATAGCAGAAATAAGGATAGGTTTAGGGCTATAGGCATCACCTAGAATATGAATAGATTCATCATCTAGCTTTAAAGTGATCGTTCTTTGTTAACTATTCAATTTTTAAATAACCAATCCATGCCTATGATTGCATCACTCTCTTTCATCTCAATTACATGGAAACTCCTAGAAAAGCACCTATCAGAAAGATTAAATTCAAGGTTTTCAATATACCCTTTTGTGTAGTGTAATCGTCCATTGGCCATCTCTACAGGTTTGGTTATCTGCATATTTAGGTCTATCCCTAGATTCTATACCAATTTGAAAGATAAAAAACAATGGGTACTGCCTGAATCGATCAAAAACCTGATTTTATGCGCAGAAATCATACCCCGAATTGTGATTGCAAAAGCCTTTGGAACTAACCATCATGCAACGTAAAGTAGAATCAGGCCACTTACCTCCATCATCTGCTTCCTCAATAATTATACCCTCCTCGATGATGTTTATCACCTTTGATTGTGCGGGTCGAAAAACTACCTTATTCGGGCACTCATATGTCCGATGCCCTTGCTCCCCGCAACGAAAACACAGACCAAGTCTTTTTGCCCTTTCAATAAAATTAGGGTCTTGTTGCCACTCGATTGGTTGATGCCTCCTTTGATTTTCCACCTGAGCACGATTCTTGCCTTGGTTATTTGAAGATAGAGCCTTCTTTGAATTGTTCATGTTCATTGCAACAGGTCTTTGTGGCCTATGTCCCGTTGCAATGAATCTGCTTCTATTTGCCTTCTGCAAATTGAACTTCTCCATCTTCTCAAAGTTCTCGGCCATCACAACAGCATCAAGAAAATCAATGCATCTAGATCCCTTGACTTGATAGCAAAGTTCCTCACGAAGCCCTTCAATAAATTTACTCTTTAGAGTGTTACCACTAACCTCTAATGCATATTTATGAAGATGTAGGAACTTCTCTTTGTACTCATCAACAGATAAGCTATGCTTATCACTTTCGTGCTGTTGGAAATTGTAGAACTCCATCTTCTTCTCCATATGGTAGTGTGGAGAACAATAGCATTTTTTAGCTTGTTCTCTAAATTCCATCCATAGAACTGGACCAGAACATGTTCGAGTCTGCATATACGACTTCCACCATAGCTTCGCGATCCCACACAGGTGTAGGATCCCAACTTTTGCCTTGGACTCTTCACTAAATTGTCGAAGATCAAAAAAATCCTCTAGTTCTTCAATCCATGCCTCAAGATCTTCGCCGCTCTTCTTCTCACCATCAAAATATTTCAACTTTGCCTTCTTGAAGACTTGATTAAGGGCAAACTCACCTCGTTCCATATCTTCATAATTGCGTTTTTGTTTTTTGCGAGGTACACTAGATGTTCTTGCACCTTCATCTACTTCATCATTCAGCTCCACAAACAAATTTTTTGCTCCTTCTGGTTGCTTTCTACCTCATTCTTTGTGCAATTCTCCAAGAAGCTTCTGAATAAGCTCCTCTTGTTCATGAATCTTTTGTGTTAGACCTTCCATCGTTCCCGAGGATTGATTATGCTCTGATACCACTTGTAGTGTTTCCTCAATCACAATATATCCCCAATCACAATCTTTGGATCACTCAAAAATAACAGAGGAGAGAAGAATGCAGAGATTGCACAAGGTAAGAGAAAATCTGATGCGGAAGAGTAGAAACAAATATGACGTAGAGAAGGAAGAATTCTGATATTATAGATGTGAATCAATGGTTACAATAGTTTTGGACAATAGCTTCTTGGAGAAGCCCCGACCTCCTGACCGCCCCTGAGCTATCACAATCTCATTCACATTCACACTCTCAATCACACTCTCACTCTCACTCTCACTCTCACTCTCACTCTCACTCTCACTCTCACTCTCACTCTCACTCTCTCTCACTCTCACTCTCACTCTCACTCTCACTCTCACTCTCACTCTCACTCTCACTCTCACTCTCACTCTCACTCTCACTCTCACTCTCACTCTCACTCTCACTCTCACTCTCACTCTCACTCTCACTCTCACTCTCACTCTCACTCTCACTATCAATCACAAGGTAATTCTCAGATTTCTGTGTGTCCCCTGTATTGATGCACAAGTCTCCCTATATCAAAGTTTGATCGCTGCCCTCCCAAAGAAGTGTACAATCCAGCAAGTTTAGAAAAAGTTGAGTTTCTCCAAAACTTTCGCAAAAAGCCATGCGATCGTAATGTGCTTTCTTTCTTTAGCGTATGTATCAAAAATAGGAGAAAAACACCAAAAAGACATATCTGAAAATATCCATAATTAGACATGGTGACACGTGAGCATCAGAATCACGAATTCAAATAGAATTAGATAAGCCCTCATTTTTTTTCTTTCTTTTTCAGTGTTGGAAAACGGCACTTTTCAAAGCCCTGTAACTCAAAAACGGTGAGGAATTAGCTTAAGCTTGTGAGAGACTTTTTTTATTCAATTTTTTGATTTGCATGATAGTGTTAGAGAGGTCGGAGGTCCAAATCCACCTCTAAATGCCACTTTTGAACCTTGCAAGTTTCAAAATTCTAGAGAGAGAATAAAATCAAGGCATTTTCTTACAATGAACTAAATGTACGACCCTAAACAAGGTACTTAAAACATGATTCACAAAAATTTCACATAGACACTTTTATTCTCTTATACTTGCTCTACCTTTCTCTCATGCAGAGTTTTCCTTAATTCTTTCATCTTCACCTTCAAAATTCCACTAGAAAACATGATGCGAATAAGGTCGAGAGAGAGAGAATATGAAACTTGTCAACCCAAAATTTTTCCTACATCCATAAAATGATCTAATTATTCATTCTAAGCATTATCCCCACAATGAAATTCAGAGAGTTCAAAATGAATTATTTCACTAGAAGAGAGGCCTATTACAATATGTCCATGTGGTCATGCGCAGATGCGGTCGTGGGAGTTACCATATACATGGGAATGGTAGGTGTGGTGATGGTAGTGAAGGTGGAAAATGGTGCGTTTGTGCATGTGGACCACCTAGAAATGTGACAGGAGGAATTGGATTTTTGGTAACCATGGTTAGAGTTCTATCACCCGTGGTGGCAATTACAACAGTAGTGGTGTCAGATTGTGAGAATTGTGATGGTTGACTCACATTGTGTGCTTCACTAAGGGAGGTGGAGACCATGGCAGTGACAGTAGGGGCGACAGTGGTGGTATGAGGTGAGGGGGGTGGACTTGGAGGGGAGCGTGGTAGGGGTGGTGATGGGGTTGCACTTGACACGTGGGGTTCTTTAGTGTGTTGGATGGAGTGTTCCATTCCGGTGGTTTTGGAGGTGGCACCATGTGGTTCTGATACTATAATATGTATATGCATCCCTTATCTTGGAGGGCGTCTCCCGTGCCTTCATTCAAATCTCTGAGAGTGGGTGAGGGACGTGTGCATAATCTCTGACACCCCCAATGCATCTGCGAGCATGTTGAGGGAAGCTCTGAATTGATCATCCACACCTTCTTCAAGTATCTGGTTCATTAAGGCCTTCCCTACAATCTTTTTATTTGCGTTGTGTATGTTGGGGCTCCCACGAGTTCTAGTATAATGTGTAGCTCATATTCATGCTCCTCTTCATCAGATGGTCCTTCCTGCTCCTCATCTTGTTCCTCTTCTTCAGTCTCCTCCTCATCTTCCTCTACTTTGACTACCATCGGTTGAGTTTGGTCGGGCCGGTCTGTGATTGTTTGTTGTCCACTTAACTGCTTTGTTTCGATTTCCAAGTTAGTTGCATTGATTATCTTGGCTACTTCCTCAATAGTTAAATCCTCAAGCATGAAGCCGTGAGGAAACTCTAAATCTGTGGGGATCGGTGGGAAGATCAGATTATGTCCTTCTACACTGTGCCTTGGTAATCTGATGGTGAAGGGTTGTACTCACCTTTGTGGTGGCGGAGTCATGTTTGGTGTCAGTGTAGCGCCCCGAGCCTATGCACATGGCATCTGAACAGATCCTCTCGTTTTCTTTGATGGAGGCCCTATGGCTGATACTCTTCGCTAAAAGTCATTCACCCTAGTCCAAATAAGTGCCCTTTGAATTGCCACGTCATACGCCAGGCATTGATATACAATTCTAGTAAGTGCACAACATCCATAGAGAACTAACTTCTGTTTCTTGTACCAGCGTTGATGTGCAAGATGGATCTAGTCTATAATCCAATGTGGCATATTGATTGTCAATTTTAGCATGTATACCAAGTATAAACTAAACCAAATCTTCTTGGGTGGCATTGTAAATCTTTCTTGGGCAAGGAATGCGAAGTGCTACATGCACATTCGGAGGTGGATGGCCATAATTGGGGTCATTTCCACCATGTCCTTTAGCTTAGTTAGGTTCCTGTTCTTCATATTGTCTAGGATCATTGTCTCCTTCTTAGTAGGGATGTGCATACCTCTCATATCTAGAGCTTCCCTTACCAAATTGTTGGTTAATTTAAAATGTTTTAGTTCATTTCCTCATGTAAGAGAAGGAAGTACAAAGGTGCACATCCCCTTCTTATCTTTGCTGGGAGTGAGTGTGCTAACTAGGTATGAACACCTCAAGAAGTCAAGCTTTGGTAATTGATCACGAAAGTAGCCATCCAATCTGGCCTTTTTCCATATTGGTCACAATCCTTCACTATTCTAAAGCTTTTTGAACTCTCGTGTAAAGAAATGGTACCGACCCCACTGTCCGTTAAACTCTAACTCGGCCTCCCATAAATAGGTGCCATCCCCAAGGGGTCCTCCGACTTCACTGAACCAATGGGAGTTCTTGCTAACTGGCGATGTGTGCCCCTCAGGAGGATTTTGAATGGGTATGATATGTATTGCTCTTAACTCCTGTGGCCATTCCTTCAACTCCTCCTGAATAGGGATACTTTCAATGTCCACTATTTGAGGACCAGTGCCTGCTTGGGAGCTCATTCCTGCAGCCTCTACCATGTTGAGGAAATTGGTCGCTGGTTTTGTGAGAATATATAAATGAATGTTAACATTGAAATGGACACAAAGTGACCCTATGTCATCGTTACAACATTAGCCTGATGAATCGTGGTATGGTTAGCGGGTTAGTTAGTATGTGTGTGATCGTGAGTGTGAAGTGTGGTTAGTGGATGATGGGTTCCTAGGTGCTACTTGGAGTGGTGTAATGGAGTATGGATATGGTTAGTATGTGGGGTGGGTTTACACAGTGGGGTCAGGGGGTTTAATACAAGATTTGAGCTGCCAAACATAATGTGTGACTTTACATTTTGATTTCATGGGGACTTTAGAAGGCTCTACAAGAGTGTCTACTTGGAAATGAGGCTTTTTAGGGACCCATTTACCAGTGATCTTGCTCGTGTGTGTGGATGGATATGTGATTGTGCATGCCAAACAATTATGGATATCGGCAGTTTGAGTGTGTGAATAATGATTCATAGTACGTGGTTTTTGTATGGCTATTTGAGCCCGCAAACAAGCCTTAGGCACCCAAATTTGTCTTGATTGTGGGTCGGACTTCATTGACCTCTTGGGTACCCAAATAGACCTTACTTTTGTAGGTGAATCTCTTTGAGAGACTTCTTATTAGTGTCATGTCATCGATCACTAGTATGATATTTAGCCGATGACTCTAGTTTATCAGCAACAAGATGCTCGCTTTTTCGTACCCATATTTGCTTCGATGGCTGAGACACCTTGCTTCATATTCTCCTTTGGCCTTGAGCATAGGCCGCTTGCTTCCTCTGTGTTCCGTACTCCTTTAGTTTCCATGTCTCTATCACTTTTGGAAAAGAAGGGAGTTATATATAGCATCGTCATCTTCATGTGTACTCTTGGATGGACCAGGAGTTGGTGCCTTTCCTAATTCCTTGAGTGCTCCTTTTTCTAATTCAATTGTAATGCAATTTTGACTTACCCAGACGTGAAGAAGTCCACTTTTTAGGTTCAGGTTGACTGCATGATCGTAGATCCAGTCTTGACCCAAGATAAGAGGCTCAGTGAGGTCCTCATCTTGACACACTAGCACCTTAACTGTCATGAGAGCATCTTGAATGTAGAGGGGAAGTTCCACCTCACCCGTGCAAGGGGTTTCCACACCTCCCAATCCTATTAGGTATGCTTCTATAGGACTGACACTTAATTTCAACTCTTGATAGTAAGAAAGTCTAACAGCACTAGTGGTTGCACGTGAGCCAATCAAGGCCCGTACAGTCCTTGCACTATTTCCTTGTCCTATGTCTAAGGTCACAAAAGGACATCGGTCAATTATTCTATGGGAACTTACACTTGAGACTTCACACATAGCCATGTGATACCCGGGAGCTGCATAGGCATTTGTCCTAGGCTGATCTCTACACTGTCTTCTCAATTTCATTCTTCAAATGCGTTCCAAAGCTTCTACATGTGCTTCTTCTTGGATTCATTTTTCTTCTTCTTTGCGTTTCTTGGTAGTATTAAGTCGATTAAGAATTTCCTCCATGAGGGGCTCTTGATTGGCATCCACTAATGTAACTTGGTAGGATATCGCCTTCTAAGGTGGCTAATTGAACTGCCCCACTTGTTGATATTTTGTTAATAATCATGGGTCCATAGCCATGCTTCTCTAGCTTTCTTGCATGTTGTTTCAGGGTATATACCAAAACTAAGTCTCCGGCCTTCAAGTCTGAAGTGTTTCGATGGCGATGCATCACAGTGCGCTCTCCTTCTTGAGAGCTCCACGACGATATGCTCGGAGTAGAAAACCGAGCACCTGAGGGCGCACACAGTACTCCACACAGAGGTTGTAGAATACGCAATAAACACAGTACACAAGAAGCACGAAGACAGACTTCTTAGGTCTTACAAATGCAGTCGAACTTACAGTGTGTGACTGACCAGGCCACTATATGTTTTATTAAAGAACATATACAAAGAAGTGTCCGGTGGCCATTTGGCCTTTCACATGGACACTAACGGTAACAATCTCCTACTAAAGGCCAATATGGCGAGAGTAACTATGGGAGAAAAAATAAAGAATGATAAAGAATACCTGAGTGTAAGTATACAAACTATACCTCCCACCTGATGGGCATGTTACACAGTATACAAGTGAGTGCGTAAGATCAAGAATCAAGTAACCCCCATCAAGTGACAATAATGTCAAAAGCTATCCTGTGGTAGAGCTTTAGTTAAAGCATCTGCAGCATTATCTCGAGTGTGAACCTTCTCAAGAATAATGCTCTCAGTGGCTAAGCAATCTCTAATGAAGTGATACCTCACCTCAATGTGCTTGGTCTTTGCATGATAGACCGGATTCTTAGCCAAAGCAATGGCACTCTGACTATCACTGAGCAAGTGAGGTACATGTTGAGGTAAACCCATATCACAAGCAAGACGAGAAAGCCACAATGCTTCCTTACATGCCTCACTTGTTGCAACATACTCTGCTTCTGTGGTGGAAACAGCTGTACATTCTTGAAGACGAGATCTCCAAGAGATAGCACCTCCAGCACAATGAAAGATGTACCCTGATGTAGACTTACGATTGTCTACACAACCAGCATAGTCAGAATCTGTGTAACCAATAATGGATGCTTTCCCTCTACCTAAGCATAGACACTTGTCCTTAGTGCCACTCAGATATCTCAAAATCATTTTGACCGCTTCCCAATGTTTCTTGCCAGGATTAGACATATATCTGCTCACAACTCCCACTGCAAATGCAATGTCTTGTCTCGTAGCTACCATAGCATACATGAGACTACCAACAGTAGGGAATTTTGGTCATGAATTCCTTTTCCTCATCTGATTTGGGGCAGTCATCCTTGCTCAATTTCACATATGTGGGTAAAGGTGTACTCAATGCCTTTCCACCCTGCATATTGAATCGGTGAATTACTTTGGATATGTACTCACTTTGAGACAAGTATATGCATCTTTTACTCCTATCACGAGTAATGCGCATGCCAAGAATATGTGTGGCATCCCCCAAATCCTTCATATCAAATGTCTGACTCAACTTCTTTTTGAGAAGTGACAAATCATAAAAGGACTTCCCAGCAATCAACATATCATCGACGTAAAGTATCAAGCATATCAAGCTTCCATCAGAACATCTCTTTGTGTAGAGACAATGATCCTCATTGCTCCGAGAATAGCCTTGGGACTTCATAAAAGCATCAAACTTTTGTTACCATTGTCTAGGAGACTGTTTAAGTCCATACAAGCTCTTTTTGAGCTTACAAACTAGACTTTCCTTGCCAGGAACTACATAACCCTCTGGTTGTTCCATATAGATCTCATCTGTAAGATCTCCATGCAAGAAAGCTATTTTCACATCCATTTGGACTAGCTCTAAGTCCTCCATTGCAACGAATCCAAGCAACATGCGCAAAGTAGTCATCTTGACCACTGGAGAGAAGATTTCCTCAAAATCAACACCATGTTGTTGCTTAAAACCCTTTGCAACAAGTCGTGCTTTATATTTTGGAGAAGCACTAGCTGATGTGAATTTCAGCTTATATACCCATTTACATGGTAAAGCTTTCCTGCCCTTTGGCAAAGGTACTAAGTCCCAAGTACCATTCTTGTGAATACAATCCAACTCACTCTTCATGGCACGCTCCCACTTGACATGATCCTCTGTCTGCATAGCCTCTTTGTAGCAAGAAGGCTCACCGACATGTGTTAGCATAAGAAAATCTAAACCTGGAACATATCTATCAGGTGGATATGAGACACGTGCAGAACGTCTCAATTGTTGCTGAACAGGAACATGTGCAGACTGATCTAAATGGACATTCTCTTGAACATCCCTATGTGCAACATTTTTATGCATGCTAACCGGAGGACTAGTATCCTCAAACACCACTCTTCTCACTTCAACCTCCTTAATGGGCTGTTTATGCATCTTAGACTCATTAAAAATGACATCACTACTTCTGATCACTGACCGTGTTTCAGGATCCCATAAGCGATATCCAAATTGTCCTTCTCGACCATATCCAAGAAAAATGCATTTCTTTGACTTATGGTCCAACTTTTGTCTAAGATTCTTGGGTATATGAACATATGCTTCACACCCAAAAACTCGAAGATGATCATAATATGGTAGTTTCCCTGTCCATAACTCTTGTGCCACTTTCAGACCTTTGGCAGTACTAGGTGAAAGGTTAATCACATGAACTGCAGTCAATACTGCTTCTGCCCAAAAACCTTGTGAGAGGTTTGCATGATGCAACATAGAAACTACTCTATCTTGAATAGTTCTATTCATCCTCTCAGCTACACCATTTTGTACTGGGGTATAAGGAGCTGTAAACTCTCTACGAATCCCTCTAGACTGAGAGAAAAGGCTGAATTCATGTGAGGTATACTCACCCCCATTATCTAAACGTAAAGCCTTAAGCTTAGTTCCTTTTTCAGTCTCAACTGAAGCAAGCCATTTTCTGAAAGTAGGGAATACATCATCCTTTGATTTGATATGATATACCCAGACTTTTCTAGTAGCATCATCTATGAAAGTGACAAAGTAAAGAGAACCACCTAAGGACCTAGTGGGCATAGGACCACACACATCTGTATGAACGAGATCTAAAGGCTGAATTGAAGAGTCAATGTGCGTTCTATGCACATTTCTGGTTTGCTTTCCATATTGACAATGCTCACAAAATGAAAAATCAGAGAAAGATAACACAGGTAAGTAGCCAGAACGAGAAAGATTTTCCATTCCACTACGAGATATACGGCCCAAACGACCATGCCAAATACAAGCCATAGGCTGTTCAGTAACAGCTAACAAGTGTTCTTTCTGTGATACAAATAAAGGATAAAGTGAGCCAACTTTGCTTCCTTTTGCAATAACCATATTGCCCTTTGATATACGAAAGGACTGAGCATAGAAGACCACCTTGTAACCAAGGTCATCAAGTTGACCAACTGACATCAAACTGCGTGATAACTGAGGTACATGGCGTACATTATGCATAGTAAATTTTGAACCATCAATGAACTGCACAACCACATCTCCAATCCCCACAACATCACATTGGTAAGAGTCACCAAGTCTCACGGTACCAAGAGACTTTGCTGCATAATTAGAGAACCATTCTCTATGTGGTGTCACATGGAAAGAAGCACCAGAATCTAGCAGCCAGGTGTGGGAAAGAGAATCAGCCATAAGTGCCTCAGATGGCACAGTACTATCAAGTGTCAACACATCAGCATCATCAGAAATAGCATAATTTCTTCAATCTTCACAGTCGAAGTAGATGGTGCAGGTAACTGTTTAACATGTCCATCAACATTCTGTCCTTTACCTTTAGCATTCTTTAATGCATAACAGTATTTCTTCATGTGTCCTTTCTTATGACAATAATGGCATTCGATATCCCTCTTCCTTGATTTACTTCTACTCTTATTCCGTTGACCATTCTTTTCCTTGTTCTTGCTCCTGCCACGTTGTTGATTCTTTCCTTGGTAAGAATCACGAACATTATATGCATCTCCACTCTGAGTGCCAACCATAGATTTTCTATGAATCTCCTCACTCAAGAGTGCTCCACATATGTCATCATAGACGAGTTTACCACCAGGTGCACTGTGTTGGTGCATTTCAAGCCTTCACACATTGGCTTGGAACATTGGAGCTTTGGAAGACTTGGCTTGGTTATCAATCTTGAAGACCACACATGAAGCTTGAACCCTTGAAGGATATATCTACATGGAACAATGATCATAGGAACCAATGCTTATTGGTTATTACTTTTTATCCTATGTAAAAGTCTATATGACTTTAATCACTCTTGTAAACTCACCTACTAGTTTGAGTCGTGGAAAAGTAGATGATGTGATTGAGGGAATATCTCCCTAAGTTTAGTGGAGAGATTCTAGGGAGCTTCAATTTGAATTTCAAATTCAAATGACCAATCAACACTTATAAAAACCATGGAGAAAAGTCGCGGGTATCTTTCACTCTTCCTGAGGCATTTCTGAGTCAATCCTTGAGTGTGTATGAGCTACACCATAGCCTACACCTCTGAGTACCATTGAGCATCACATTTCATGCCAATGGGAATGTACAATCATTAGATTTAATCAATATACTTACATTCACAATCTCTGGTTTCTCTGAGTCACCTACTTCAACTCTGTCAACTTCAACAGGGCATATCTCAAGATCTACTGAACCAAATTGGATGATTCAAAGTGCATTGGATTCAGCTCAAAGTCTACTATACACCTACAAAGTTTCAAGGCCATTGGATCAACCATCACAGAGAAATCTCAGTCGGGGTGCTCACTGGTCTGTGACTGTAAGTCTCCTAAAAAATCGGGGGTACACCTTATTTTGCTAAAGTGATTTCTTTGAGTGTAGTTTATCATTTCCTTTCATTCCACTTGCAAATGGAAGCTTACTAAGCTAATAGAATACCTATAGAAGGAATTTTGCTAATTGTAACTACACTGGTCACACTGAGCATAACACTGAGCAGGTGTCAATACCAAAATAGCAAGTTTTTCAGGATTTTGAAGTCACAAGTAGTCTATCTTGATTTGATCATTACTCATAACATTTGCAAAGCACATATATGGTTTCTTGGTATCATTTGGAAGCTCAAGGAGTCTAGCAAACATATCTGGAGTCAAAGGAGGGCAGGTGTGAAGCAGGTATAGCAGCACCAACTTGATCTTCTGAGTGCATCCAACCATCACTCCCAACAGTGGTATCAGAGCAAATAAGGTAATCATGGGTGATGGTTTCCCTTCCTTCATTGACAAATTGGACAGAAACAATTATCAGGCTTGGTCATTGAGAATGAAGACCTATCTACAAGGGAGAAGCTTATTTGGATACATATCAGGAGATGAGGAATTGCCCTCATTCAAGACCAGAGGACTACCTACAAAGGATGAACATGAGAGGCTCAACCAATGGTGTGCAAAAGATGCTTTGGCAAGGTCTTATCTCTTAAACTCTATATCTGACTTTCTTTTACCTCATGTAAGGAATTGTAAGACTTCCCTAGAGACTTGGGAAACCTTGTCAACTTACTTCTCATCAAGCACAAGGGCCAGAAAGAATCAGCTATGGATTGAGTTTACAACTCTTAGGAAGCAATCAAAGCAATCAGTCTCAGATTTTGTCACCAAAGTCAAGGACATTGCAGACCAACTTGCAAGTGTTGGAGAGGAGATTGAGGAAGAGCAAATAGTCAGACAAGTGATCAATGGACTAAAGGCAAATGACAAGTGGGAGAGCTTTACCACAGCAATGGACTTATACATGGACATTCAAGCACCTGATCTAACAACTCTGATTGGACAACTCTTTACACATGAAGCAAAGATCACAAAGAATGGAGAGCAATCAAAAGGTAACAATCCCTCTGCCCTTTATACTGATAAGAAGGTAAAAGACAAAGGTAAAAATAAAAAGGTTGATGAAGAAGGCTCTACCTCCCAAGCAAACTATGCAGGGAGAGGAAGATCTTCAAGAGGTAGAGGCAGAGGAGGTAAGTCAGGTAGGGGGAGACCCTACAATCAATCTCCATGCAATATTTGTGGCTTGTCTAACCATACCACATATGAATGCTACAAAAACTACAAGAACCAAAGAGGAAGAGGTCACCAAAGAGGAGGATACTCTCAAGGCAGAGGCAGATTCAACCAATCTCAAGGCTACCATGGCTATAACAATAATTACAACAATAGCTACAATCACAATGGCAATTATCAAGGTGGATACAGAAATAGGAAAGACTACAACAATTATGCAGAGGAAAAAGATGATTCCTTGTTGATCATGAACATGACATCTAAGTCAGGTATCAATGATGACCACTTATTCTATATTGATTCAGGTTGCTCTAATCATGTAGCTGGAAATGTTGCATTACTTTCTGATTTGGAAGAACCCAAAGGCAAGCATCAAGTGCAGACAGGTGATGACACTAAACATTCAGTTGTTAAAGTAGGCAATGTCAAAACTAGTGATGCTAATCAGAATTTATTGAGCAGAGTGTTGTATGTTCCAACAATCACCAAGAATCTGATGAGTGTAGGTCAGATTGTGGAAAAAGGTCTACAGGTCAGGTTCACTCAACATGGTGCATATGTGGAGGATCCAAGACATGGATTCAGAAGGATAGCCAAGGGAGAAAAATTAGGTAGATTGTTTACCTTTGAACTTGAAGACACTAAGAGTATTGCTTTGTACAACTATAAAGATCAAACTCTATCAGAATTAGAGATTTGGCACAAGAGATTAGGTCACATTGGAGAGAGGACCTTAAAGCAAATGAGTAGGGATCAATGTGTGCTTGGGATACCTAATGTATCCAAGCAACACATGATATACAAGTGTGGAGCTTGTCAATTTGGTAAGTCACACAGATTGCCCTATACAAAGAAAGGATTTATGCATGAAGATTATCTGGAATTGGTACATACAGATGTTTTGGGGACCTAGCAAAGAGCCATCCATATCTGGATCAAGGTACTATGTGTCTTTCATTGATGACTATAGCAGGTGGACTGTCTTATACTTCATGAAACACAAAGATGAAGTATTTAATTGTTTCAAAAGGTATCTTGCATTAGTTGAAAATCAAACAGGTAGACATTTGAAGAAACTAAGGTCAGATGGTGGTGGAGAATACTTCTCCAATGACTTTGAAGATTTCTTGCAGGAAAGAGGCATCAAGAGGGAGATTACTACAAGGTACTCACCTGAACAAAATGGGGTAGCTGAGAGAAGGAATAGACTCATTGTAGAGACAGCTAGGTCTATGCTAAATGAAAAGAAATTGCCGAATTATCTTTGGGCAAAGAGTGTATCTACTGCCACATATTTAATTAACAGGTTGCCATCAAAGACACTTGATGGAATGACACCCTATGAGGCTTGGCATGGTAAGAGACCATCTCTGGATCATTGCAAAATCTTTGGGTGTGTTGCATATGTGCATATTCCCTCACAGGTAAGGGGAAAGCTAGACCCTAAAGCTTGAAAAATGTATCTTCATTGGTTATGATTTGAATCAGAAGGGATACAGATTCTACAACCCCTCAAACAAAGGCTTCAAGGTAAGAAGAGATGTCATCTTTGATGAAAATGATTCATGGTATGAAAATGAGTGCAGGAAAGTTAGCCTACCTTATGACATGGAAGAAGACTTTCCCAAGCTTATCAGGCAAGAACCAATTCAGAAAGAGGACACAAGCTCAGATGATGAAGATACCATCAACATTGAAGAGTTCAAGGCTTGGAAATCCAAAGGAAAGATGAAGATGAAGCAACTAGAAGACAATCCAGAATCCTCAACTCAAGCTATGAGGAGATCTCAGAGAGAAAAGAAAAAACCTATTAAGTATGGGTATGATACTTCACTTGTAACCAAGCACTCTGTATATCTTGCAAAGGATCTCTTGAATGAAGAACCAGGTACATTTGAAGAAGCAATCACTAAACCAGAATGGAAGGAAGCAATGGATGAAGAAATGGAGGCTCTCAAGGAGAGTGATACTTGGGACTTGGTACCCAAGAAGGACTCCATGAAGGTGATAGGATCCAGATGGATCTTCAAACTCAAGAGGAACTCAGATGGTACAATAAACAGGTATAAAGCTAGGTTGGTAGCCAAGGGTTTTGCACAAACCCAAGGCATTGATTATGAGGAGACATTTTCTCCTGTGGCCAAGATGCCAACTATCAGAGTTATGATGAGTGTAGCTGCATCCAAGAATTGGAACATGTACCAATTGGATGTGAAGAATGCATTCTTGAATGGATGGATATCTGAAGAAGTCTACATGTCACAACCACCTGGCTATGAAGATCCCAATAAGGTAAATCATGTTTGTAAATTGAAGAAGGCTCTGTATGGATTGAAGCAGGCACCTAGAGCATGGAATTACAGGTTGACAACCTACCTCTTAGACCAAGGATTCATAATGAGTAAAGCAGATACTTCATTGTTTATCAAAAGAAACAATTCAGAGATAATATACTTGTGTGTCTATGTTGATGACATCATTATTACAGGAAATGATGTTCAAGGAATTAGACACATCAAAGGACAAATGAAGAAGGAATTCAAGATCAATATCTTGGATTATTGAAGTACTTCCTAGGACTTGAATTGGTCTATACAAATTCAGGTATCTTTATTACTCAGAAGAAGTATATTCAGGACATGGTCAAGAAGTTTAATTTGCAGGAAGCTAAAGTCTCAAGCACTCCTATGGAGGTCAACCACAAACTCAGTGCTCATGAAGGGGAAGAACTCCAAGATGTTACAGGTTACCAAAGTTTGGTAGGTAGCCTTAATTATGCTACCTTAACCAGGATTGATATATCATATGGTGTTAGTGTACTTAGCCAATTTATGCACAAACCAAGAGTACCTCATTTGGAGGCAGCAAAAAGGATAGTAAAGTACCTAAAGGGAACACAAAATCATGGTTTGTACTTTCCCTATTCATCAGACATTGATATTAAGGTATACTCAGATGGAGACTGGGCAGGTTGCAAGGATGACAGGAGGAGCACTTCAGGGTACATATGTTTTGCAGGTGATAAACCAATTTCTTGGTCATCCAAGAAACAACCCACAGTAGCTTTGTCATCTACTGAGGCAGAGTATAGAGGGCTAGCAAATGCCACTCAAGAAGCCATATGGTTGAAGCTTTTATATTCAGAATTAGGCCTATACACAAGGCCACCAATCATATTTGGTGATAACACAAGTTCTCTTCACCTAGCAGCTAATCCAATTTATCATGCTAGGACAAAACACATAGAGGTTCATTACCACTATGTGAGGGAGAAATTACTCAGCAAAGATATTCAATTGTCATATGTGTCTACTAATATGCAATGTGCAGATTTGCTTACTAAAGCTCTGGATGGAAGCAAGCTATGCAGATTTAAATCCATGATTGGATTGCAGGAAATAATTGAAGACTAAAGATGAAGACTTGAGCCAAAGTGTTTGGCTTGAGGGGGAGCTGTTGGTGCATTTCAAGCCTTCACACATTGGCTTGGAACATTGGAGCTTTGGAAGACTTGGCTTGGTTATCAATCTTGAAGACCACACATGAAGCTTGAACCCTTGAAGGATATATCTACATGGAACAATGATCATAGGAACCAATGCTTATTGGTTATTACTTTTTATCCTATGTAAAAGTCTATATGACTTTAATCACTCTTGTAAACTCACCTACTAGTTTGAGTCGTGGAAAAGTAGATGATGTGATTGAGGGAATATCTCCCTAAGTTTAGTGGAGAGATTCTAGGGAGCTTCAATTTGAATTTCAAATTCAAATGACCAATCAACACTTATAAAAACCATGGAGAAAAGTCGCGGGTATCTTTCACTCTTCCCGAGGCATTTCTGAGTCAATCCTTGAGTGTGTATGAGCTACACCATAGCCTACACCTCTGAGTACCATTGAGCATCACATTTCATGCCAATGGGAATGTACAATCATTAGATTTAATCAATATACTTACATTCACAATCTCTGGTTTCTCTGAGTCACCTACTTCAACTCTGTCAACTTCAACAGGGCATATCTCAAGATCTACTGAACCAAATTGGATGATTCAAAGTGCATTGGATTCAGCTCAAAGTCTACTATACACCTACAAAGTTTCAAGGCCATTGGATCAACCATCACAGAGAAATCTCAGTCGGGGTGCTCACTGGTCTGTGACTGTAAGTCTCCTAAAAAATCGGGGGTACACCTTATTTTGCTAAAGTGATTTCTTTGAGTGTAGTTTATCATTTCCTTTCATTCCACTTGCAAATGGAAGCTTACTAAGCTAACAGAATACCTCTAGAAGGAATTTTGCTAATTGTAACTACACTGGTCACACTGAGCATAACACTGAGCAGGTGTCAATACCAAAATAGCAAGTTTTTCAGGATTTTGAAGTCACAAGTAGTCTGTCTTGATTTGATCATTACTCATAACATTTGCAAAGCACATATATGGTTTCTTGGTATCATTTGGAAGCTCAAGGAGTCTAGCAAACATATCTGGAGTCAAAGGAGGGCAGGTGTGAAGCAGGTATAGCAGCACCAACTTGATCTTCTGAGTGCATCCAACCATCACTCCCAACACACTGTTGCTAATAGCTGTGCAAAACGTATCCCATGATGATGGCAGGGTGCATAACAGCAATACTGCTTTCATTTCATTATCCATATCCATTTTCTGAGCCTGTAACTGGGAGAATATAGCATCAAACTCATTTAGATGAGCAGCAACACTATCTGTGTCCTTCATACGAAGGTCATATAATTTTCTCATCAGATACACTTTATTTGATGCTGTATTGCATAACTTCTTCCAAAGCTCCTCTGCACTTTCACAATCTAATACTGTAAAGTAAACATTATTTGCCAGGTGCAAGCGAATGGTAGACTTGGCCATTTCATCTAACTCATCCCAATCATCTTCATCCATGTCAGCAAGCTTCTTTGAAATCCCATTTACTGGCTTCCATTGCCTCCTTTGAATCAACACATCTTTAATCTGATTCTTCCATAGAGCAAAGTTTGTGCCATCAAATTTTCGGATCTCAAAATGGTCTTTGCCCTGCAAGTTATAGCTCCTCCTCGGAACACTAGCACTAGACCCTGATCCACCGGATGTGCCTGAGACCTCTGATGCCATGATCATAGAGAACTGAATAGTATGATAATGGAGCTAGAAGAGTCCAAACACCAACAAATAAGTGTATCAAGGAGTAAATCGAACACTGTATAGTTGACTAAACCAAAAATCTGGAAAAATTTTGCGAGAGTATCCTCTGCAAAATTAGCATATGACCAGTGTCAAAGTATCATAAAATTGCAAGTACTGACATGTCTACCTGCATAGTGAATCACTGACTCCACTGCATATGATCAGTTACCCAATAGAAGCCAACTAGGCTTATCGAGCACCTATGAACAACTATCATACATCTCCTATGGCGAGGCTGGGTAAGTCTTCCACCTACATCACCGAAGAGACCCCGACATCTGGGTGTCTCCCAGTTAAGAAAACCTCACCACGACCCTCTTTATCAAACGTAAAAGGCTTTATGCAAAGAACGTAACCGTTATATCAATGACCACATGGACATACATAAGCGGTATCCACAGAAGCGTACATGGTGTGTATGTGCTCAATATATGCAGTAAAATGACACTAAAAGGTTGAATACACAGCCCAAAAACTAGCCAATAACACCTGCAAGTGTCTGTCAACTCTGATGTTTTAGGCTTTAAAAACCTGCATAAATTTGCAGCGACTGCTCCCACCAAAACTGAAAACCCCTTGAGAAACCTGTAGTTTTACGAGTGTGGCTGAAAATATATCCCCAAAGGTTGATATTTATTGTCTGAGAAGTACAAGGAACACTCTTCTTGATGTTCTTGGACATGTGTGAAGAGAACTATGTGCAAAAGTACTCCGAAATGGCTCCAAAAACACCCCAAAATTGCTTCAGAAATAGGCTTTGAAAGCAAAAATGAAGCTTTGAGGGACCAAAACTTGTTCAAGGTAATGTCAACCTTAGTCTTTCCCCTTCTTCAAACACCACAAGAGTGTAGCTTAGTGGCAAGAGATTGCCACGGTTAAGCGAGCTCTGGGGGGAACAGTATTGGGATGGGTGACCTCCCGGGAAGTACCGCGAACCTCTATATTCCTTGATCGTTGAAGTCCTCCCTCGCACGCAGCCAACGGCGACTTCGGTGACTCAGATGACAAGGTATGCCAAGGTCTATGCCTTGGTCGCCGCCTTAGTCAAAAGCCTTGGGGGGGGGGGGGGTGTGTGCTCGCTTCGCTCGCACAAAAGGAACAAAGCTTTTGCCTCGAACTGCTTTGATACCAATGAAGTGTTTCGATGGCGATGCACCACAGTGCGCTCTCCTTCTCGAGAGCTCCATATGCTCGGAGTAGAAAACCGAGCACCTAGGGCGCACACAGTACTCCACATAGAGGCTATAGAATACGCAATAAACACAGTACACAGGAAGCACGAAGACAGACTTCTTAGGTCTTACAAATGTGGTCGAACTTACAGTGTGTGACTGACCAGGCCACTATATGTTTTATTAAAGAACATATACAAAGAAGTGTCCGGTGGCCTTTTGGCCTTTCACATGGACACTAACGGTAACAAAGTCGTTATCCTTCACATGGGCATCAAAGTATGCCTTTTGTCTTTTCTTGGCTTCATAAATCCATGTGGCAGCTCTCAGTCTCGTTTCACCTAGCCATTCAAGATCAAAGATCCTTGAAGAGAGTTCGTGCCATGTCCACTCATGTTCCTGTGCTATTTTCTGTGTAAGTATCAAGAAGTCCAATGGTAGAACTGCATTTTGACCAAATACCATCTGAAAGGGTGTGGCTTGGAGTATCATTTTATAGGCAACTCTATATGCCCAAACAACATGGTGCAGCTGTTTGTCCTAATCAGAGCGTTTATTATTCACTAATTTGGTCAGCACATTGCATAGAATCTTATTGGTGCTTTTGGCTTGCCCATTAGCTTGTGGATGATAGGGGGCAGACTTCTTGTGTATCACCAAGAACTCTTGGAGAATATTTTCAATGACTTCATTCAAGAAGTGAGTGTTTCTATCACTTACTAGCTCTATCAGTAGCCCATATCTAGTGAACACATTCTCAACTAAAAACTTAACTGTCGTTTGAGCATCATTCTTCGTTGTGGCTTTCACTTCTACCCACTTGGTTAGATAGTATGTGGCCACAATGATGTATTACGCATGTGAACTCTTAGCTGGGGGGTTAAAAGGACCTACAAAGTCTTTTCCCCACTTAGAGAATGTACATCTACCCATCATAGGTTTCAATGGCATCTCATCTTTATGTATGGGATATTGAGTTCGATGGCAAACGTCACACTGCTTCACATAGGTATGTTCATCCATGTGAAGGGTTGGCCACCACAAGCCTGCAAATAGGATTGCCTTAATCACACGGTCTGGTCCAAAGTGTCCTCCTGCTACACCTTGGTGAGCAATTTCCAAGATCTTAAGATATTCACTCTCATGGACACATAGTCTCATATATCTGTCTTTTCCATGCTTGTATAGATTATCACCAATGAGTGCGTAATCTAGGGCTTCTTTTTCTAAACTTCTTTGCCTAGCGAGGGTCATATCTTGAGGGAATGTTTTCGTCCTCAAGAAAGCTACCAATGGTTTACTCCAATCTGGTATTAGAGACACTTGGTACAGTGTAGCATGCTCCACAGGTGGTCTAATACGACAGACTGAGCATTCCTTACACAACTTATGGACATCTATTTCCATAGTCCACTAATGCACTCCGACTCTCCTTAGTGTCTATAAAGTCCTTTGCCTTGAGTAGTGTTGCTCTAATGCACCCACATGCTAATTGCAACCATTTTGCGTACTCCTCCTCTTCCACACAACAAGCTAATATCCCTTGATCTGTATGCTTGCACATACTTCCTACCATGATATGGTACTTTTGGGCTTTTACTACCTCCCTATCTTGAGTGTTCATTACTGGATGTTTAGGCCCATATGTCAATATTGGCACTAATGTCTTGGCCCACTGTGGTACAACTTCCAAATTGAACAAGTAAGCATCAAGGAGATCATCTGATACTCCTTGTGGAGCCTCTCCGGATGTGAGCCTCGAGAGATGATGTGCTCTCAAGTGAGTCTTGCCTTTCCTTACCACTATCTCAAAGTCATATTCCATTAGTAAGAGGAACCATCTTACTAATCTACCTATATTACATAGCTTGTTTACCAAGTACAATAGAGATTGATGATCAGTAAAAAATTTAAATTTATTTGAAAGCAAATAGTGTCTAAACTTTATAACCGCATATACCATGTCTAATCCTTCTCGTTCGGTGGTGGTATAGTTTCGTTCAGCTGCGTTCAATTGTCCACTAACATAGGCAATTGGAAGATCCATATTACCTTCACCCATAGGTTGTGCAAATACACACCCAATAGCATAATTGGATGTATCCACGTGAACATGAAAGGGTTTGTTCCAATCTGATGTAGTCAAGATTGGTGCTGAACATAATCATCGTTTAAGCTCATTGAAAGAGTTCTCACATTCTTCCGTCCACTCAAAGTTAGTCAAAAGGGAGTACAAAGGCTTTGCAATGATCGCATACATATGAATGAATTCGCAATAATAGCCGCACTTCCCCATGAAAGCTTGTACTTCCTTGACATTCTTGGGCCTAGGTAGCTCTACAATAGCTCTCACTTTTTCCTCATCCATAGATATGCCATTCTTTAACACTATGTGTTCTAGAATCTTGCCTTGCCTGACCATGAAGACACACTTTTTTGGGTTCAAGCAGACTTGATATTCTCTACATTTGTCAAAGATAGCTCTCAGCTCAGGGATATGGGTTTTTCTAATGTTGGAATGAGCATAGAGATCATCAACATAGGCTTCCAAATTCTTCCTCAAGAATTCTTTAAATACATGACACATCAGTCTTTGAAAGGTAGCAGGCGCATTGGTGAGACGAAATGGCATTACCCGAAAAGAAAATATGCCCCACTCTGTGGCAAAAGCCATCTTATGCTGATCTTCTGGAGCAATGGCTACCTGATTGTAGCCAAAAAATCCATCAATGAAGTTGTACACTTCCTTGCCTGCTACTCTTTCTAGTAGATGCTCAATGATAGGAAGCGGATAACTATCTCTAATAGTGGCTGCTTAACTTTCTTCAAGTTAATGCATACACGTAACTTTCCATTCTTTTTGGGCACCACTACGATGGGGGATACCCACTCAGTGTGCTCAATTTCATAGATGAATCCAACTTCAACCAAACAATCTATCTCATCCTTGATCTTGGCAGCATAGTTATAATTATATGTGTATGACTTCTGCTTAGAGGGTTTGGCATATGTGGTCATAGGAATTGTATGTGAGCATATGTCAGGGTCTAAACCTTTTAAGTCTTTGTAGCTCCATGCAAAAACATCTCTATATTCTCTTAGCAAGGCTACCAACTCTTGCTCTTTATCCTACGTCAGGCCATCTCCTATGTAGGTGCATCTTTCTTCTCACTCTTCTATGGTTACAACAATTTTCTTGGTCGTTTTCCTGTTATCATAGGCCTCTCCTGCTTGTGCATCACGTTTAAGCATTCTTATCATGACTCTCCTATCTTCTATCTCATACTTCTTAAAATTTTCAAGGACTTCAAATAAAGATTCATCCTCCTCTAATGTGGCTTCTTTCTTCTTCCTTTTCTTGCCTTCATTCTTGGTGGTCACTTGTGTGGTTAACCTCACATCATTTGTAAGCTCTTCATGTCTCTGAGGGTGAACTTCTACTTCGTAGAAATACTCCTCATCTGATGCAAAAGATGGGTCCATAATTATTGACTCTAGATCGGAGTCACTTGCATCCTTGAATGCATTAGTGCTAGGTTCACATTCTTCAATAACCGAATCACACATGATTGACTCTATTGTGAAGACTGAAATGTCATAGCCATCGTCGTCATAGTGGGGTGTCCATTGTTCCTCATTGATGGATACATTCATTGTTGCTAAAATTTCGGCCCAACCATGAGGTTCAAATTCTTCGTCTACAAATAGTATAGATGCATAGGCTGGGTCTTGAATTGATCTATGGGTTTCATTCACACCTACCTCTCGCTATTTCTCTCTGCTCTTCTTCTACTGCTACCTTACACATCCACAAGTGAGTGTCTTCATGCATCCATGAGGATCCTGATCCTATGGAATGAACCGACTTAGCATCATCTTTAGCTCTATGGATGAGATTCCATTGAATAGGGGGTACGTCTCTATGAGAGGAATCTTTGAGATTGACTTTGGTTGTAACACTTACGTGTTGCAAATACAAAGAATTGGTTCCCCAATCTTGTACCACTTGCAACTACTGCATAAATGATCTTCACAAAACCATCTCATAGGCCTGATTCTTGCAAAAGTCACATATAGCAAAAGTATGCTCAAACTCTACACCACATGTACTAAGAGTTATTCCTTCTAGAAGTCCTAAGGGTCTCTCAATGTGACCATCAGCCATCTGCAATTTCATTCTCATTGGCTTGAGTGTTGGCTTGCCCCAACACTTCCATAGGGAAGTAGTAGCAATTGCTACTCGTGCTCCTGAGTCCAAAATTACCTTTGTAGTGTAACCTTGATGGGTAATTGGAAGATAGGTGTTTCCCTCTTCTCCTTTGCTCATGTCTCCTATCTTCTCCAAAGGTATTTCTGGCACAGTTCAATGAGATCCTACTTGGGAATGAGGTTTTGCTACTTCTGGCATCTGATTGGCTACATGTTTCCATAATTCTGGCTTAACCTTGAGTAGCTCTTCTAAAGTGAGATTGCATTGCACTTTAGTGTTTTTCACTACCTCTATATTCCTATGTATGATTGAATCTTCATTCCTATCTCATACAAGTAGACTTAGCTTCCCATTGGCCTGTGAAATGGGGTAGTTTCTGTAAGGAATTAGACTTGAAATCTAATCTCTCATGAGATTGGCCACTCTCCTTCTCTCCATAAATGGAAGGAATGGCTTGTGGAAATTGATCATGAGCTTCATCCACAAGTTCAATTGGAGGGGGATTTTCACTTTCTTTAGTCCATTTCTCTTCTTGAATCTCTCTTAGAAATTCTAGGGAATATTGATTCATAGAAGAAAATGTGTTTGGTTCTGTGGAGTTACGCACATAAACTTCCTAGGCAGCAAGGCTTATCCTTTCACTTGCCTTGTCCTTACCTTGAGAGGCAAGGTCCTTTTTAGATTTTGCAATTAGCCTCTCCAATCTTTCTAGCAGTCCATCAAAATGCAAATATGTCTTAGTTGAACTAGAGAAGTGAAAGAGGTGACTGGCTTCAAACATGTTTTGAGCCAATTCCACCATCTTAGCACAAATTTTAGTTCATTCAAGAGGGGCAGTTAAGCCTATTGAGATATCTTTTTTACATTTATGTTTTATTATCATATATGTATTTATTGCTGACCAATTTTGGTCCAAATGGCTGATGCAAATCATCACAACCACATTGCCTACAAAATGCCCTTATCAAGGATTTACTTTCTTTGTTTCCCACCCATAGTAGGTGGGAAAGAGAGATGAGGAAAGCTTTTCCAAAGTCTCCACAAGAGGAGATTCTTTAGGATCTCTTGCAAACCATATGGATTGAGTGCAAGGTAGAGAAGCAATCGAAGCAAAGAGATTGAAACTAAGTGGAAGGGCTCTTCCCAAGTAGTAAAGGATGTAGCTAATATTCCAAGCCAAGTATCTTCCAATTGATGCTGTTTGCTTTTTCTTTCATTTAGTTTGCATAGGATCATCATTGAAGCATGGCATAAGACTTCATTGCTTAGCCTACTTTCAAAAAACTTATCAAAGCTAAATCGGCAAAAGTGTATGGAAAGCACATCAAGCGTACTTGCATGCATCCATAAACTATTTTCTTTATTTCATGCATGGAAAGAAATGAATGTTTCTGCATTCCTCTTTCTAGAAGATGTTCTTCAATGCACAACTTAAGTACAAAAATGCCTTTTTGCATATCACAAGCTTCCTTAATGTTAGAGGTATTTTATGCACTTAAACATGTGCACTAGCATCTTGACACATTAGAAGGAAGCAAAGATAGTATGTTTGTGCATAACATAGATGCATGAAGTGCAAGAATGTCAAGCACACTTTAATTTAAGGAATGCTTGAACATTTTGGGTATGCAAAAACGTATGCATTTGCATGCCCATGAACCCGTTCATAAGTGCAAGGAAGTTCGCATTTCCATCATTCAAATAAGTGTCTCTTAATGTGTACCATTTCCTTCATCAAATATAATTTTGTTTGCATAATATATAGAGCATGGTGTCATATATCAATAAGAAAGTATACTCAAATCTAAACAAGAATATGTCAAAGTCTTCTCTCATTGTAAATGAGTCTATCTAACTCACTTCGCAAATTCCCAACCATATTTTGCTTAAAACTTCTCAAATCAATGCAAACATGATATCACGGACCCTCGTGTTGGTCTTTAATTTGTTGACCAACCCTCGTCAATGAGGCCTATCTCATCCAATGAATCTAATACTCACCATTACCTAGCCTATATCTCTTAAGCTTATATCATCGCAACATGTTTCTTAGCTCATACCATTTCCTTTATCAAAGATAACTCCATTTGTTACATATATAGTTCATGGTCTCATAAATCCTATACCTTAGATTACTCGCATCCAGTCTATGCATTGAATAGGAGCCTCCCATCCAGATTCATGCTCCAAGGATCCTCAGTGATTGGGATAGTCTTTTTTGCTTTGAGCATAAACATAATATTTAGTATTTGAGCATTTTAATGATTTATCACATTTCTCAATCTCAAAACACGAGGCAGACTTTTCTAAAAGTTTTTTATGAACCACCTTCCGTAAAACTCGTAGAAATTCCAGCTGCTTGAGGAGATCAATTGCCATTCAAGCATTGACTTCATTTGCTTAAATGATCAGAATATCATCTATCAAATTGCATTAAAATGTTCCTTTGCTACGAAAAAAACACACTTACTAGCCTCCATGGGATCCATGGGTACATATGACCTGATAAGCATGAACAATGCCAGATACCTCTGTACCATAAACATTAGCGGAGAGTAAAGGATAGCATTTACTTCTCGTTTACCTAGGATATCAGCATTCTACTGAGTCAGTGCTCGTTCCTTATGGAATATGCTTGCAGCTTTAATATTTATAATAAAAAAATAATCTTGTTAGTGACTACTCAATCAACAATAGAGAATAATTAAATTAGCAGTCATGAAGCCACAGCAAAAGATAACTGTTTACTTGAAGAGAAGCCTACCCACTTGCTTACAGGAAGAGTATACAAAGATAATACAAATGCTTCTTCTGCAGCATATAGAAAACCTGGCCCTGCAAATTATACATAGGTAAGCCTTGTCCACAAATAGATATTGAATCGATGAGTTAGTGTACATTATTAAACCCATGTGTGTGACAATTTGCCCACAATATGGTCTGCAACCAACACCCATACCACATTTATGAGCCATTATGGCAGAGCTTCTTCACAGCTTACATACAAACAAGAAGCATAACCATTGCTTTGGCAAACTTACAATCTCTGGCAGACATGTATCTCATTTTCCGGGAAGGACCTTTAATTAAGCACTTTGAGGTGGTTTTGCTTTTCAAGGAGACGTGATCACAATGAGCCATCCGCCAGATCATGGTTATCCAAGCCCTTTTGTTCGTCACCTGACCTTCTCTTACTCAGTGTCGCTCTTTGCATAAGTCTTACCAGGGATTGAACCACTTCTGACATTGGTGGCCTGAACTCTGGCTCAGGCTGCAGAGCAAAACAAGATGAACAACCAGCACATCAATTGATTAATATACACTCAAGGAACAATGAGCACGAAACTCTTCATTCACAATTAAATCCACAAAATTCCACAGCAGACCTCCAAACCTCAGAACATGAGAACCATACATACAGCACCAACCACTAATCTAGGTGATAGACAAACTAGACAAGAAGTTGACATAGATTGGCATTTGCACTTTCATTAATTCATTTGCTTGACATTTTCCAAGCTGTATCTTGACAGGACTTGCCTTCAGCAAATAATAAGCGGATACCTGCACACATTGGGCAATGATGTCTGCAAATCTGGAAAGAGATTTGGCTGGGTACATTCCCTTCAACGCTGGATCAACCATCTTTGCCAGGGCATCAATATCATGCAACTGTGGTGTTGCCCATCTCACGAGAGACTGTTCAATTCTTGGCCTTTCACTGCAACATAACATACATGGTACCCATCATTCAACACAAATCTCTCTCATTTGGGTACAAAGCTCTACTTTCAAAATCACATGAAATGAATGGAATCAGGTCCCAATTCAGCATAGTTGAAAGTGCACAGCCTATCTCATTAGATTACTGCTATAGCACCGACAAAATGATTAAGAAACAGAAAACAAGTGTCAGGACTCGTAAACTAAGGACTGGATGTCTGATTAGCTAATGTAACGACTTTAAAGCCCTAGTACAATGACACCATTTAGATTATGCTTAAAAACTAAATGCTGCATGTGAAATGCACATCTTAGGTTGTATTATTGTATAGCTGCTGTCATAAAGGAGATAGATCTAAAAATTGGTCTTAGAAACATAAATCATATCACCTGTCCAGTGGTTTGCGACCTGTTAAGAGCTCCAGCATTACCACACCGAAACTGTAGACATCACTTTTCCATGTATATATTCCTGACATAGCATATTCTGGGGCACTATATCCAAAAGAATCTGTCATCTGAGTTGAAACCTACAGTTCCAGACCACTACCATTTTATTAACTCATCATGAAAGGAAACAACTTGTGGAGCAAGTCAACAAGTGTCCATTGATAGTAATATCGACTCACAACCTGCCGCTCAGGACTAGGAGAGAAAGCAGCAATGCCACAGTCTGAAAGATGTGGGTTCAGCTCATCATCCAACAGAATATTTGCAGACTTGAAATTCTTATGCACCACAGATGGTTGGCAGACTTCATGCAGGTATCTACAAACACACAACTGACTTCTATGAACCTCTTTAAAACAATGAACCATGCTATCTACTCTTCTTCCTTAGCATATTACGCTCAAATGAGGATGATAAGAAAAATCCTGGAATATTGGTTAACTGATATCATGAGATTGTAAGAAAAATCCAGGCTCTAGACATATTGGACAGCAAACTTACTGATGTTACAAAGACATAAACTACTTATCAGGTCTTCCATTGCAGTTTTCAGCCAACACAAAGAGCCTAAAACTAAATGCGAAGTGTGACAATAAATGGCTTCATGACTCGGTTAAAAAGCTCTAATGTGGAGTACCCTGAGTGAAATTGACCATATAAAAAGATCTCCATCAACATCTCAAGATTGGCTTCAAATAAAAAATCACTGGCTACATGCGAATATAGAAATGCTTACTCAAGTGCCCGAGCTGAACCCAAAGCAACTTTCACACGGACATTCCAGGTAAGTTCCTGCTTTGCAGCTTCATCAGAAACATGGAGCACATCACTCAAGGCTCCTTTGTTCAAAAACTCATAAACTAGCAAGCGCTGCCCATGCTCTGTGCAATATCCCACCAGCTCAGCAATATTTCCATGCCTTAGCCTTGAGATATTTGAGATTACGTCCATGAAGTCCTCTTCCTTCTGAATACTGGATGAAGAAGTAATGTCTATCTTTTTCACAGCAAGTAACTGCAAAAATGACAAGCACTCAGTAACAAGCTTAAGCAGAAATATGCATAAACTCAAACCACCAAGCACATACCTTGCCATCTGGAAGCTCAGCTTTATAGACACGACCCAAGGTACCCTCACCGACAAGATTCTCCTGACTAAAGCTGTTTGTAGCAAGTTGTAAGTCGGCAACAGAGAATGCAGAGGCCGTAATAGGGTGTTTGGCTCTCTTGGTAGGTGGCTTCTTTCCTGTTAATGCCTCTGCTTGCGCTGGTGCCAATGGGGGAGGCTTTAGTGAAAAACCATCTGTTGGTGATGATGCAGGCCTTTGTTCTACATTTTCTTTGACACCTACACCACAAACATCAGGTGTTTGATTGAAAGAATGACTGCTCAATGCACGTAACCTATTACTAATCAGTATCATTGAATTCCTAAAAATACATGAATCAGAATATCTAATTACTTTCCTTCTGACTGCTCAATAATTGCATAAATTCAAACAGATTTTTCTTTTCTCACAATATACATAGATCTTTCCTGCATAGAATTGCCAAAAAAGTTCTTCAGTGGGATAGATCATGGACTCAAATACCTAAAATTCTCCCCAGCAGACATTTATTTAATTAATTTCAAAAAATTAGAGCATCTTATTGATTTTCCTTCACCTGTGATCCCCTTTATATGTTTGGCTTTTCATAACTACAGGTGTACAAGCCTACTGACTCTAAACTAACATATCAGCATTGCTTGATGTCACACAACCCTAATCAATGGCATAATCGCTCCTGAATCTACACTCATTCTACATCTGGTCTAGGTCAATACAGCACTTGGCTCAATCTTAAGTTATTAAGAATCACTTGACATCCCAGCATTGTCTTAAGGCACCACAAAGTAAATACACTATATCTACGAATTCTAAATCAGAATGAGTCTTACGGGCTGCAAAACTATAAGGTGGGTAGATTTGTTCCACAAACCTTGACAAGAATTCCTCTAGATGCTTGCTAACAAATCACAAGGAGGCCTGACTGTCAAAATATTCAGTAAAGCTCTGAAAGCTCTCAATGAGTGCTAGAAACAAGACCACTGATTTTCATCATGCAAAGAAGATGACTCAAAGATGCAGAACATGGAGGCAAAAGCTTTGAACATAATGGATAAAAGGACAATATTATGATATCTCATAGAAACTTCAAAGAGTGGAGACCTTTGGTTGAAGTAACTGGGAGTGCTACAACTGCTGGAATCGGCTGCTTTTCTTCATCAAAGGCATTCTCTTTTGGCTTCCAGCAGAAGAACATAATGATGAGAATCACAACAATAATCCCCAAAATGCAAGCTATCACAATGCCTGCAATAGCTCCTCCATTCAAAACAGTACCACCACCACCACCGGAGTCACTCGCTGAACTTGGTGCCCTTGGACTTCTCCCATTGTTACTACTAGAAGGGGGTGCAGGGGGTGGTGGGGTAAAGGGGGGAGGAGGAGGAGCAGGAGAAGAGCTAAACGAGTTTCCTGAAGATCTACATCAATCCACCATAGCCAATTTGCCAATGAGTAGGTTGAAACTTGATAAACCTCTTTTAAAAGACACCAATGTTGAAAAGAAATTACTTGAAGTTTGGAATATTGTTGAAAGATGTCGGAATCCAACCCGTGAACTGATTATTTTCGACCTCCCTTTCACAATCCAAAAGGATTGATTGAGAGTTCTTCCCTTTGACATACTTCATAGCATATTGAGCCCATTGAAAAACACTTACAAATTTTCAAACTTTAAATCGGCTATAACATTAAGGTCTCCCGAAAATTGGTTATTCTGAATGAACCTATCATATTCAACATACAAGACATGAAATTTCTTGCATGACTGCTGACTGTCAAGGAATCTCTAAAACGCACTTACAAAGATGTTAAGCTTGTCAAATCAACAAAACTTTGAGGCAAAGAACCTGAAATGCTATTAAACGACAGATCCCTACAAAAATAATGAGCACATTAACAAGTCATTAGTGAAAAAGAAAACATAATACTTGGAACTCTAGAGCAAATTATGAAGTGCACATACCATAAATTATTTCTGTAAAATGCATAACCATAAATTATTTCTTCATACACGGTTAACAAATGTACTTTGCCTTGATACAAAAGCATAATTTCAGGCCTCCAAAAGTCAAGCACACAAAGCTGGTCGTTTCTAAGTTTATGATTTCCGAAGAAAGATCAAAGTTTGGTATCCATGCAAAAGGCATTTAATAAACTGAGCAAACGTTATATAAAACAGCAGAGCACTACAATGATCATCACAAAAGATAAGCACAAAAAGACATGCTGATTGGATCAGCATAAATGTTAATCTCGTCAAAGCAATTTGCCAAGGACTTGAATATAAAGAGAAAGGATGTAGGCACAACCTCAGAGATTTTAGTACATCTATGGCATCAGAATTCCAAAGCCTATCCATAAAGATCATTTTGCATATTGGATGTCCAGCTTATTTTTTTCTCACGAAGTGCTTGTGGAGAGTAACCCTAAGAGGCTAGAGAACTGATTGTTGCTCTCAATCAGCTACAATCTAATTAGTTTTGAAGCTGAACCATGACAATCAAGAAGCGTAAGCAAGAATGCAGCTACACAGCAGTTCCTGGGTGTCAGTGGGGTCTTCCAAAAGTCAGATCCTTTTCTGCACCAAGTCATTGTATGTCAAATGACACAAAGAAAGGAAATACTTCCACATTTGAAAATTCATAATTGCCCAAAATGTCCCATATCAATGACTAGCAAAGCGAGCACACCAACTAACCCACCGAGTGAATACTCAAAACTCGACAGAAAATATTGATACCTTGAATCAAAGAAGATAAAATACTCACATGGATTTTAAGTTGGTGAGGTTTGAAAACATATCAGAAAGACTTCCTGATAGCTGATTATGACTAGCATTACTGCACCATAGAGAAGAAAAAGGTTACTATAACATCCTACAGATTCTTCTGAGATTTTGTCATCAACATAAGAATGCTGTGATATAAATATGATACTCACAGGTACGTCAACTTTGTCATCTGAGAGATAGAATAAGGTAGAACATCGGCAAAATGATTGTTCCCTAAGTTCCTGCATATATCTCCAATGGGAAATGCAGACGTTCAGAGACAGATGTTTGTGAATAGTGCAATAAACTAAAGAGATTAAAGAGCTTTGTGCTCACAAAGTTTCGAGGTTGGGAGGCAATTGATAAGGTATGGTGCCAGAAATGACATTGTTGCTCACATCACTATGGCATATCCAAAATAGCGTCTGGTTCAAAATTGCCAAAATATGATGATGCATGCAACGTAAAAAAGCAAATAGACTCACAATAAGGTTAACGAAGTGAGGCTTGTAAGCTGATAGCCAAGAGTACCAGAAAGTTGCAAATTTGGAATGCTCCTGAAGAGAATCAATCATGAGGTTACTTGAATTAAGGAATCATTCATTGGTTAAAATAACTTCCGTCCCTTACTGGAAGAATAAACCAAGATACATGCACTAAGACTCACTGAGCAACTTCAGATACTCCATGCAACAAAGCACTGACATGTGCTAAATTCAAAGATGAGAAATGCAACAACTGCAAGCAAACTCAGTAAAACAAGAGAAAGAAAAAAAAAAGAATGAGATGTGCACAGTTATTCAAACGAGTAAGCTTATTGTGCAGCTGAAGTGACAAATGCAAATGAATCAAGAAAAAGTCATTCCATGTTCACTCTTCAAAAAAATACACAGAGAGAGAGCAAACAAAGAAAAAGGCTTGATGTTCTCTTGGAAGGACAGATGGTATATTCAGATGTAGAGAGTCGTCAAATTTACCTATCCGGGTACATATAGCTCAGTTGTGCGTCAATTAGACTGTGAGCATTGAACCTTAGTAAATACGTCTTTCATAAACCCGAGCCCGATCTATTTGGAAAACTCCCATATATTTTCCCTACCCAGGTACATGATACATTAACCTCAAATAGGTGCCAATTAAGCTCTGAGCATTGGCCCTGAATCTCACCCCAACCTGGTTCTTCTGGGGAGATTACACCCCTTCTGTTAAATATAAAGGTGAGCGTATTTAGAAAAAATTAACAGAAAAAAGCTTACTCACACTTCAATCACAGAACTGCCTCGGCATTTTACACCAAGCCAAGACTGGCCGCAAGGATCTCCATTAGAAGCCACCCATGATGTAAGCTGTCCAGGCGAATTGAGACTTGTAAACAAGACCTGCAGGCCAGCAACTGCAGGCAAAAAACAATCAATCAATATATGGACGGTCAAGCCTTGCAATGTTTGCACAACAGCTGTGACATTCAGGATGAAAGTGACAAAGTCAGTGGACCTCTTCAGCATAGGAAATGTTTCCAATGAGAACGACCTGAAACCAGACATGCAAGAGTCCCAATAACACAGGCCTGGAACTACTGCAACGATTTTTCTCATCCAAACAACAATCGAAATGTATCACCTAGCACGTTATAAGGGATACTCACATTTAACTTTCAAGAACCATACACGTGTATATCTAGTCCAAGTCCTCGACATGCTATGCAGACGTTCTTGACATCATTGAAATACTTATGACTGGAGGCTATTCCAAAGATTTGTAAAATTAGGACATGCTGTAATCTAAGTCCAGATGGGGCGTATATAAAACAGTGAGGAAAACTGTGTCTATCACAATGAATAAATGCTTCATCTAGGCATGTCTCATAATTTTATAGTGCCAATATACACTTGAAGAAAGAGAAGACTTTGCAGGCGCTATCTTCATGTCTATAAACATTTACCACTAAACTACTTCATGTCTATGAACTCCGTCCTTGTAACCCAAACCCTTTTCTTACTTGAATATCATAATGGTATGCAGCAAACCGTGAAGCCATTTTTCATTTTTAAGGACAGATGGCTTCATAGAATATGTTGCCAAAGCTTGAATAAAAGTGCTGCGCTTATTTGTTCCTTGCCATTCAGATTCAACTGAGAGCTTAAAGAGACGTGCGCGTGATAAACAAGCGCTGCAGATCCAGATGCACGAAACAAGGTCAAATCATAAGCGTTATGTTGATTAACTGCACAAGTATTGATTTCATGAACTACACAAGTCTCGCATCCATGGTCCTCTCAAGTATACGAATGACTTTTTTTGTAGGCAAAATTTTCTTCTGGTAAGTAGCTGTCCCATTCATATATTTGTAGTGTCGTACTGTTTCCCAATGCAGTCCAAAAGACAACGGCACTGATTTAAAAGCAATAACCTTTGCAAAGAGTCCGAGATAAGAGAATCAAATATGTCAGGCACATGTTTGATCAGATACGGCCTATTAGCACGCAGAAACACTCGCAGGCGCAGTAAAAGTTGGCATGTACCCACCGATCTACATAGGGTCCACCGATACTATCTCAAATCTTCTAAACAATAGGACATGTCCAGTCTAAAGCAATCTTAGTTCAGTTTCTGAAGCGCAACCTTGCGAGATAGTGGATTGGGACTCACCATCATTGGGGTCTGTAATCGCTTGTGAAAACTGTACGAGAAGTGCAACCAGGAGCATCACAGGAGTCTTGAATAGCATATCTGCAGCGACTTTCTGCTTTCTGGAAACTTGCATCGATATCCGACTCATGGTTTTCTTAACAGGTTGTATGTGTACGCCACTGCCTAAATCCATGCAGAGATGAACAGTTCAGGCAGTTTAGACCAATAAGTAAATAGAAGAAGAAGATGAATGGCATACCTTGACGAACAGGAAGAAAGCTCTATCGAGACAAATGGCAGTGAATGCAGACCCACTGGAGGTTTCCTATTGGAAAAATGTGCATAGGAGTACAAAACTGTAATGATATAGCTATTACGACTGTGTCAGTGTAAGAATGCTAAAATCTCACGCCTCAAAAAGTTGGCGAGAATGTAGGAGTGTACGAGACTTCGCAGTGACGATCGGCGCAGAAGATGAGATAGGAATCCAACAAAGACGCAGGGGAGGGAACTCTGGAAAACCCAACCAAGTTCCCAGGGCGAGTTCAGGTAAGCAGAGAGTAGTTTGTGCCTGAAGCAGGCATACAGGAACAGGAAGATAGAGAGAGAGAAAAGGATCGATATGTGCCGAGGTGGATGACGAATACTGCAACGTTCCTCGGGAAAAAAATGAAGGGAAAAAGGAGGGAGACACGCGGGTGCGATGGGCGCTTGGCTGTCTGTGAATGTACACAGACGGAGACTACACACACGGAGACTACTTGTGAAAGCCAAACCCCATGGATGATCGAGGGCGTTTGGGCCCTTCCATTCAGAGAGTAGGAGAGATCATGAGCAACAGTAATAGGCTTTATTTGATGGGAGACTGGAAGAGTGGCTCCAGTGGCACGCAAAAAGAATCCGCCGACTCACCAGAATCGCCTACTGCGCTCGGGGCATCGCGGGCCAGCCACTCCCCTTGACTTAAGAGCAAAAAGCATGGAAATAGAGAGCAGGGCAAAACGAATCCCGAATTCCCGATTCCCGGTGCTTAAGGGACAGAAGCCATACACGGTCCTAAAACAGAAAATAGATATTAAAAAGAGCAAACAAATACAAAGTGCGAGCCTTCTCAAAGACAGCAAGCTTAACTATAGAATGAATTTTTTTTTATTTTTTTAAATACAATGAATTGGAAACACATTCACACACCCAATCTCATACATTCTCTACATCCTGTTACCCGTAGGGCAGGGCAGGGCAGTTGGTTGAGCTTTGGCCTCTTGAGGTGGAGGTTCAAGGTTCAAGCTCGGGGGTTGGACATGTATGGTTTTAGTCAGTTAAACTAGTTGTAATGTTATAATTTTGTCTAACTCTTGCTTTGTGGGATAGGGGGGTCCCGGAGTACTATGCCCATTCACTTATACAGTTGCAATTTTAAAGTTAAAGCTCAAGAGGGTAAACTTTGACTAAACCTCCATGGATTTTTCTTTTTAACTCATAAAATAGAGGCACCATCTTATGTCCAACCAAAACTTGAACTTTGGGAGTTCCTCCCAAAGACGCAAGGTGTCAAACCACTAGGTTACACAAGCTCGAACAATGAATTTTTTTTTTAAGTTCCACCTTTGATTTATTGGATCGGTTTGAGATCTTGATAGCACAACACATACATTCAAGGATCTCATTTACAATTCACTTTCAAGGGTTCACAACCTCACATCCAATTGGTAAATCTAGAACTTTGGACCTTCAATCGAGGGGTTCAAAGTGATACCACTACACCATTGGATGGGTCCGTAGTGTTCATAAGTAGTTTCAATATGTACAATCAAACATCTATGTTATTTATGGCTATGAAGAAAATGAATGATTCTTCATTGTAATTGAGATAGATTAGATCGCGCTCAGGGTAGATTGATGATACAAGGTGGAACCAATAGAATCGAAGATAACTATCTTACCTCTCCAACTCCCCCCCAAGTCTCCAAGGGTTCATACTGTTGTTGACACAGATGAAGCTAGTTTTGTGCTTGCTTGTACAAGGGATTTATGGGTTGGGAAAGTGCGTAGAGCCATTAAGGAAATGTTTGATCTTTGGGAAAAAAAAAGTCAAGGAATCATAATGGTCAATGTTTTATCAGTCATCAAGAGATTTTGCAAGTAGCTGATAGTTTGATCTTCATATTATTCAGGAATCATAAAGGTCAATGTGTCATCAGCCATCAAGAGAATTTGCAAGTGGCTCAACATTATTTTCGTAGTAATATTTTCTATGACATTTGAAAGAGGGAGGAGGCTATTCAACAAAAAGGGCACATATTGCTTTTTTGAGAAAACAACCCTACTTGGGCTAAAATCTAGATCTCCCCTTTTATGTAGGTGACGTCAAAGAAATCGTCAATAATTTGAAGCTTTCACAAACTCTAAAATTGGATGTCATAGCTTATGGATTGTCTTTGGCTCTTGAAGATTTTTTTACTCTTTATATAATGTGGATTTGGCAAGAATTTATCTAGCATGGTTATCTTTCTATCTAAATTAAGATTGAAGTGATCAAACTTATACATAAGAGAGACTCTAAGGAGGACCTTGTGGAGCATGGGTGACCATTTTTACAAAACATTGTATTGAAAACTGGGGGAAACCTGCTTTATGACCTACACAATCTTATATTCCACATATGTACATGCTTGAAGGAATGAGGAGCTCCTTGCTCAGGGGATAGACAAGGCCAAAAGCCAAAGAGTCGATACAAAGTACCTACTCATGGATGGCGAGATGAGTAGAGGAACCTTAGAGAGAACTCTAGATGGTCAAAGATGAGTGCTATAAATAGGTTGAGAGGTGAGTCTTAAGTGTGTCAATCTCCACTTCGAACATTTGGTTTCAACATTTTGGTAGAGGATCCACAAAGAGCTCTTGGGAAATCTTGTAAACCCTCTCTTCTCATGCATTTTTCTCCCTTCTCCTTGCTCCATGGGCATGGATATGTTGAGTAATGAGTGTCCCAAGGAATATGCAGGCCTTGAGAGCATTTTTATATGCACCGGCGCCTTTGTATGTGTGTGGTGAGCTTCGATGTGAGGTAAGAGCATTTTTTTTTTACTTTCAAAACCTGTTTTCGCTTTGTCTATTTTTGTTTTTTCAAGTTTGTCTAAATAAACATGTAGAAGGTTCGATTCTGCACATTTTGATACGGAACTAAGGGGAGGATATATCTAACACCCAAATAGATATCGTTTCCAGAATTTCTATAGAACATTCAAGTTTGACTTCAAAGAAATAAAGAGAGAAGATTCATGTGAACTCAAGAAAGCACATAGGGAGGTGCATATGTGTACACACACTCTCATGTTTGCACATATGATAGCACACATACATTAATGTGATTATGAATGTGCATATGCATTCAATTATACATCTACACATATGTGAATTCATACACATACATTTTGCACATATGATAGCACACATACATTAATGTGATTATGAATGTGCATATGCATTCAATTATACATCTACACATATGTGAATTCATACACATACATTTATGGCATGCATGCATACAAATATACATAAAGTCATACATGCATGCATATATGTATGAGTATATGCATATTGATGTATGTATTTATAATTCACATTGAAAATTAGTTGTTAACTTGTTTATTTTGGGAGATTATAATCCCTTTGTATTTCCTTTTTGCTAAAGGTATTTTTGGATACCTTCCTTCACAAAAAGATTCATAACTTCTTCTAATCACATTTAAATGAGGTGATTTAACTTGGTATAGGTTCCTCGTTCAAAAAGCTTTCTAATGGATGGTCAAAAAATCTAAGATGATTAGTGCAAATAAGTAATGCAGACCATATATTTTGTTGTTTTGATTCACGAAGCGAGATGTTTTCCATGTGCTAACGTTGACTATTTTGGCCATAACTTTTTCATAGGACATCCAAATTGAGAAATTTAACTTGGTGTGGAACTCCTGAGGTCCATGCAACTCATGATAAGTGAGACTAGCTAGCTCTCACACATCCTACAATTGAACTCTAGTGATGTCTTGACACTCAGCAAAGAAGAAAGAGGTTGGAATGGTTGTTGTGGAGGTGTCTACACCTAAAACAGAGTCTGCTAATGTTGTTCAAATTGAAGAATGGGTATTTACTATTGTATGCAGTTATGATCTATCTTCTCATGAGCAGTGGCAAAATTTACAATAAAATAAACCAACAAGATACTTAGCATGATCTTGGCAGTGCTCAAAGCCTTCAAATTTGTGGAATACACTTTTTTGAACTTCATAGGCATTAACCAAGGCACAAAATCACTCATTTTTTACTTCTATGTTATTATGAGAAGAGCAACAATTATGATAAATTTTTCGTGGCTAATGTTTCTACTTGGTTCCTATTTACAAACATTTGAAGATGCATTCTTTATAGAATTTTTTAGTTGGATTCAAAAATCCTTTTGAAGATGTCTTCAAACCTAAAATGCAAACTTGTAGCATATGAGTTGCATTTTTTTGTCGATCATCAACAAGTTTCCCATGATGCAGTAAAATTGGAGCAATGGCAACACTTCATGATCACAGAGACCAATCTTCTCAACACAAAAGAACAAACAATCTTCCATACTTACTCACATAGCCACCAAAAGTCTATCAAAGACGGCAAAGTTCAAGAGGAGGGACATGTTGACAGAGAGCCTAGAAAGACAAGGAAAAGAAGAAGATCTAAAAAGAAAGAAATGACTCATCACACATAAACAAATAATCATTCTCTGTCCAAAGCCTCTTAGGAACACACATCATACTAAAATAGATATACAGGGAAGAATAAAGCAGACCAACAACAATGGAGCAAGTCCGAGTGAGTGGAGATCAAGAGTCAGAGATTGAGAAATATTTGAAGCATTTGATGGACTAGAAGTTGGAAGGGGGGATGACAAAGAAAGCCCTTTCTCGAAAGGACTCTTGGCCATCTTCAACTACTGGTGGTATGTTAGGCAAATCCAATTGAAGTCTGTTTGGGATGATAAAGACTAAGAGGGGAAGATTGTTGCACAGACTTAGATGCTCAGGAGATCAAAATGAAGAAAAGAGAGAAGAAATGAGGAAAACAAGAGAAGAAGATAAAATTTTCCAAAAAATTGCATATTTTCTTTTTTCACTCAAAGCCATGAAGCCTTGTAAATGCACTAAAGGAGTCCTTTACTTGCATAATCCCCATAAAATGTACCATATCCTTATACAATATTAGTTTTCTCTAGGAATTCCTCAAAGTGCTAGTCTAATAGTGTGAAAGGACCAAAATAAGGGTACATATATATAAGTCACTTGTTAAATCTTTTGTAAAGGCTTTTGTCATTTTCTAAAGAGACTAACTTGAAGTAGAAAGCTTGTAGCATATTCTTCTTCCTTATATCCTTCTTTGTGAGCTTGTTGTTACCGTTAGTGTCCATGTTGTTAAAAATAAAGAAGTAAGCTTGTATATATTTTTGCAAAAAGGATTTTCTTCAAGTAGAAGGAAAATACAAAAATAAAAAATGGAAGCGTTTACTTCAACAAGTAGTGGAGGCCAAAAGAGAATCAATCAAAAGAGAATCAAATCCAAAAACTGAACTGTAAGAGGAGTTGCTATCCAAAGTAGTGGAGAAGTTATGGAGAAGAGCTCTCAAACTCATCATGAGAGTTTTTGGTCACTTGGCTATAAAAGAGGCAAGGGAGGACACTCAAGAATAGAGGAAGAAGGCGTGGAAGTCCCCTTGTAGCTAGTTCATTTGGTTTGATTCATTTCGTTCAGTTCACTCTCATAGAGTATGTCCAGCTGCACACCCATTTCTGAGTAGTCTACTTGTAAGAGTCATATCTCTCAATATATGTATCCAATTTTAGTGTTTAAACATTCGTTGGAAAGCTTATCTTGACTTCTTCTGTCCAGAACAATTTTATCAAATTTTTTATGCTCTGTGAGTTATTCAGGTTTTAGTGAAGTCTAGTTTTCAGCTTAACTGAGTGGACAAGTAGTCTATTTTGAATCAAAGAGTTGCCAACCCAAATCTACTCCAAATTGAGTGTTTCATAGCTCATTTGAAAGCTCTAGGTGTCTAGTTTGAGTGACCAAAGTTTCAAGTTCATTGCATTTTTCAGTTGGTACCAGTTTTCATTTGAAGGTTCAGCTATTGGCAAAAGTCTTTATCCTAAGAAGGTCTTCTACACTTTCTGCTGCGAATAGGAGAGGAATTCTCCAAAAATTGGTATCAGAGCATTGGAGTTTGAAGAGGCAAAGCATTGGAACTGAAGTGAAGCAAAGGAGAAGCTACAAATCAAGGGGGAGCTTCATAAAGTCAAGGAAGAGCGCCAAAACATACTTGAGGTAAACTTCAATCTTAGAAGCTTTCAATGGCTAATTTAGGACAACAAGTTGAGAAGTTAGACAAAGACAAATTTTCATTCTTGGAGGTATAGAATGACAAATTACCTTAAAGGTAAAGGTTTATGGAGTCTAGTTACTAGAGATGATCCACAACCGGTGGACCTTCAAGATCCCAACATTAGTCTGGCACAAAGGAGACAATTTGCTGATTGGGAAGAGAGGAATCGAAGGGTGATGTTCCTCATCTCACAAGTTATTTCTAACACTATGATTGGTTATGTGCAAAGCTTAGAAATAGCCAAGGAAGTTTGGGAAGCATTGGAGAAGGTTTATGCTACCTCAACAAGGTCTCGGAGGATGCAACTCAAGAACGAGCTCAACAATATGAAGAGAAGCTCAAACCAAAGCATTAGTGAGTATACATTGAGGATCAAGGAGCTTCGAGATCAGCTAGCATCAGTTGGATGCAAGATAGAAGAGGAAGACATCGTCCAAACAGCCCTCAATGGCTTGAGGAGTGAAGAAAAGTGGAAGCCCCTCATCACAAACATTCTTTATAGAGACCCTCTACCAACATTCGACGAGATTATACCAAATCTTGTGGCTGAAGAGGTTGCTCAACAAGGAGAAGGCAACAAAGGTAAGGACAGCCATAGTCAAATGTTATATGCAGGACAAGGTAGAGGAAGGAACTCAAGAGGAGGCTCGAGAGGAAGAGGAAGAAGCTACAACAACACAAATTTCAGCCAACACAACTCGAAGGACAACAAGGACAACTCCAATGACAACACACATGGAAGAGGTCGAGGAAGAAATAGAGGAAGAGGTCGAGGTTCATACAATCCTCATAAAGGTATAACATGTTATCATTGTGGTAAACTAGGACATTATGCAAATGATTGTTGGCAAAAGAATGGGAGGCTGAATGGAGGCAACCAAAGGAGCCAAAATAACTATGCGAGTACATCAAGTGAAGGAGACAAGCAAACCATGCTTGCCATGAAGCATGAGTACAACAACCCGAGAAGTGATGATAAAAAATGGTTTATAGATTCAGGTTGCAGCAACCATATGACATGCCAAGGAGATTTATTCACAAAGCTACAAGCTCCAAGTGGAAAAGGATGTGTGGAGACTGGGGATGAAACTCAACATGCAATTGAGCATGTTGGAGACATCAAGCTTGGAGACAAGAAGGTATTGGCTGATATTCTTCATGTTCCTACTATTGCAAGGAATTTGATTTCAGTAGGACAAATGGTAGAGAGAGGATATCATGTTATCTTTAATGCAAAAGGCTGCTTTATAAAGAATCCAAAAGAAGGATTCAAGGTCATTGCTCAAGGAAGGAAAGAAGGAAGGATGTTCACTTTGGACATTCAACAACCACATGGAAAGGTGATGTATATTCAATTTGGAAACAAGAGGATTGCTTAAATTGATTTGTGGCACAAAAGGTTTGGACATATCAACATTCCCAAGCTCAAGGACATGAGCAACCATGAAGTGGTAAGAAGTCTTCCAAGATTCAATGATGTTGGACTACATGAGTTTTGTGAAGCATGCCAACTAGGAAAGCAAACTCGACAACCATTCAAGAAGAGCAACTATGTGGCAAGGAATGTCCTCCACTTGATACACACGGATGTATGGGGACCATCACAACAACCATCGGTGGCTGGTAATCGATATTTTGTCACTTTTATTGATGATCATTCAAGAAAAGTATGGATGTTTTGCATAAAACAAAAATCAGATGTGTTCTCCATGTTCAAGAGATTTAAAGCACAGGTAGAAAAGGAAACAGGATGCTACATAAAGACTTTGAGGTCCGATGGAGGAGGAAAATATTTATCCAAAGAATTTTCATATTTTCTTTATGAAAATGGCATCAAGAGATAATTTACATGTAGGTACACGCCTCAACAAAATGGAATAGCTGAAAGGAAAAATAGACATATCACAGAAGTTGCAAGATGCATGCTCAACGAGATGAAGGTGCCATTAAACTATTGGGCTGAAGCAACTAGTATGGCCGCTTATTTGATGAACAAGTGCACAACGGCTGGAGTGCATAATCTAACTCCCGAGGAGGTTTATTCTGGTAAGAAACCTGACCTTACACATCTCAAAGTTTTTGGATGTGTGTGTTATGTTCACATCCCTCAAGAACTAAGGACAAAGATGGAGGCAAAGTCAAAAAAATGTATTTTCATTGGATATTCATCGGAGCAAAAGGGATACAAGTGCTACAATCCGGTGACAAAGGAGCTACGAGTCTCACGAGATGTGGTATTTGATGAGCTAAGACCATGGTTTGGAGACAAAGGGAAAGAGAAGATTGCGAAGATGATGGAGGTGATGTCCAAGAAGAATTTCAGCAAACAAGCACTCAAATGTTAGGTCCAAAAGCTTCTACATCACTTGGAGAAAGCTCAACATGGAAGGGGAGACTAGGGAGTCATTCCTCATCACGAACATCATGTTATGAAAGATCTAAAGCTGAAAGTGCTGCCGAAAATAGTGATTCAAATGCAAGTGAAGAAGAGTATGAAGAGGTGATCACACCAAAGGTAAAGTTGAACCGGTTGAAGAAGCAATATTCAAAAGAAAATGAAAGGAGGTCTTCGAGAGCAAGGTATCCAATTCAAAGGCTGAGCTATGATAGTTTTATTGCAAAGCATTTTGCATATATGACACAGGTGGTCAAAGACAAAGAACCGGATGCATATGAAGAAGCTTGTACACAAAAAGAATGGCAAGAAGCTATGCAAGAAGAGATGAAAGCTCTCAAGGACAATCACACATGGGAGCTAGTTCCAAAGGCTGAAGGTATGAAGATTGTTCCAAATAAATGGGTGTTTAAAATAAAGAGAAATGCTGATGGTTCTCTAGCAAGGCATAAAGCTAGACTAGTAGCAAAAGGATTCAAGCAAACTCACGGCATCGACTATGAAGAGACTTTCAGTCCGGTTGCAAAGATGGGAACAATTAGAACCTTGATTGCAATGAGTGCACCAAGGAGATGGCCATTATACCAACTTGACATAAAAAATGCTTTTCTCAATGGTGAACTTCAAGAAGAGGTATACATAAGTCAACTGATTGGATTTGAAGATAGAAAGCATCCAAATTTTGTTTGTAGATTGAAGAAAGCTTTGTATGGGATGAAGCAAGCACCACGTGCTTGGAATCAAAGATTGGTCGAGTACCTCACAAGGTGTGGGTATAGTCCAAGTAATGCAGATCCCTCTCTCTACATGAAGAAAGAAGAAGGCAAGCAGGTATATATTTGCATATACGTTGATTATATCATCATAACAGGAAGTAATGTTACAGGAATACAAGAGATAAAAAGAAAACTCGGTAAGGAGTTTAAAATTTCAGATCTTGGTGAGTTGAAATATTTTTTTAGGCATTGAGATAGTCTATGGGAACGATGGCATTTACTTGATGCAAAGAAAGTACTTGTTGGATGTTCTTTTCAGATTTGGAATGAGTGAATGCAAACCACTCACTCAACCTATGGACACAAATGTGAAGCTATGCTCAAATGATGGAGAGAAGTTACATGATGTAACTACATACAGGAGTATTATAGGTTCATTGATCTATGCTACGATCACAAGACCAAATTTGTGTTATATTGTTGGAGTTCTTTCTCAATTTATGCAAGCTCCTACAAGTGAACATTTAATTCAGCCAAACGAGTAATAAGATATGTGAAGCACACAGTCAATCATGCCTTGTTTTATAGATATGATGAAGAATTGCAGGTAAAGGGCTTCAGTGATGCTGATTGGGCTGGTTTGAAGGAAGATAGAAGATCCACTTCAGGTTATGTGTTCATGATAGGTAGCGAACCTATCACATGGAGCTCGAAGAAGCAACCTACTGTTGCACTATCATCGACAGAAGCTGAATATAGAGGATTAGCCTTTGCAACTTGTGAAGCTATGTGGATTAAGAGGTATTCTTTAACATTCTTTATTTTCTCTCCCATAGTTACTTTGACCATATTGTCCTTTAGTGGGAGATTGTTACCATTAGTGTCCATGTGAAAGGCCAAATGGCCACTGGACACTTCTTTGTATATGCTCTTTAATAAAACATATAGTGGCCTGGTCAACCACAGACTGTATGTTCGATCGCATTTGTGAGACCTAAGAAGTCTACCTTCGTGCTCCCTGTGCACTGTGTTTTCTGTGTATTCTGCAACATCTGTGCGAAGTATTGTGTGCGACCTCAGGAGCTCGGTTTTCTACTCCGAGCATATCATCGTGGAGCTCTGGAGAAGGAGAGCGCACTGTGGTGCATCGCCGATGAAATACTTCACTTGTGTGTGTGTGTTTATGGTGTCCAATCTGTGCGTGGATGTGTTGTCTAGCCCTAGTGTGTGTGTGTGTGTGTAACAAGTTTCTTAGGGCTAGGTTAGGAGTGGAGAAGTTAGGGTTAGGAGTTAGGAAAATAGCTTTTGAGTAGAATAGGATACCCAAAACTACCCAAAAATAGAAAAATTACACTTTTTCAGAGTTCACCAATCTTCGTCAATAACGAAAACCAAAATACTACATCAAAATTCACTTCAAAGAGCACAAGTATCATGGAGAGAGAATCATGATCAATATCATTTGAGCTGGTATCACCTAGAACTCAACCTACAACAAGGGTTTAGGGCTACAAATTGAGAGAGAAATTCCTAGAGGTGAGCTCTACACATTGAACATACTAGTTTTACCCATAATCACACACATGGGGGAGAAACGACACCCCCCAAGTATCATGAGGAATATTTTTGGTGGAATCAAAGATACTTTGTGATATTGGCACATAAGAGAAGAGAGGAGAGCACAAGGAATCCATTGATCACTTTAAAATTTAATTTGGTGAAAGAAAAGTCCAATTATTGTGACTGATTGAATTTGGTATTAGGAGAACAAACTCTCATGTGTCAGCGATACTCATGTATCACCGATACCATACTCCTAATTGCATATCTCAATACCTAAGTATTGTATATCATGACTGGTCAAGTATCGTCACATGATAGTCAAGTTTCGAGTATCGTGTGTCATCCTTAATGAGTATCGTGTATCGTGGATATTAGCCAAGTGCCATCACTTGGTTTGAGTATTATGTATCGCTTTATCAAGTATCGTATTGTGGACAAGTATTGTGTATTTTTTATACCTGCAAGTATCATGTATTGCAGATCTTTGGTTGTACTGTGTATTGTGTATCGTTCCCAATCATAAGTTGTGCATTGCCAACTTGTGTATTGTGTATCACTTGGAAGCCCAAGTATCATATTGTGAGTTCAAGTGTTGTGTATCATCTAAGAGCCTAAGTATCATACATCTTTAAACTTCATAAACAAACCCTAATTGTTTGAGAGTTGGTGTTTGGGAAATTTCTTGTTCAAAAACACCAATTAAACCCTCTTAACATAATAAGCCTTTGAAAGTGACAACAAAGAACTTAGGGCTAGAGAAATTGTGAGGATTTGTGGACTGTGAATGAACTTGAGATCAGGACATATATAAGGGAGCTGAAGGAGCATAGTTTCATCAGTAGAAAGTGTGACCCAAATAAGAACCCACTCCACATACTCAAATACTTCTAGTGATTTTGAAAGTGAGATAACTTCAACATCTAAAGACATGCATAGTTCTATCTATGCTTTAGAAGTTATGTCTTTGATAGAAGGGGATTATAGAACTTCCTTGCAATATGTTTCTACAAACTTGCATGGAGTACCTATATTTCTCTATGGCCTCAACAGATCTGTAACAAGATTGAAAAATTCTACTGCCTCTGAAATCTACCCAAAAACCAATAGTAAAGTTTGAAGGAGGATTTTACATGGACAAACAAGGGCATTTGTACTTAGTAACTGAGAATCTTGAGAAAATCAATGAAATGGGAAAAATTGGGGAACCAAATAACCCAACTGGTAGAGACAATAGAGAGCTAGTGACTACCCTAAGAGGAAAATCTGTTGTAGTTAACATCTTGAGAGGAGATAGAATTCCTCAAGATGATGATTTAATGGACTTCTATCCATTTGCTAGAACTAATAAGTTATTGCAAAAACTATGTCTATAATAGGAAGTAGTGTCAACCCTGCTACTATTTATGAGCAACATGATCTAGAAGAATCTTCTAGGTCACATATTTGGATCAAGATAAGAGAAGATATTGAGAAGTAATGGATATGATACAGAGAGATCTAGAATCCAATTTATGGGTTTGTTAATGTTTCCTCTAAAGGATTAGCCAACCACTTCTCAAAACCCACAAAGTCAACAACAAAGCCATGGAAACCCTATATTAGGGCAAGCTAGTTGGCAAAATGTTCCACCTAGACCTCATGTACACTTTGCTACACCAAGTAATAGCACAATGCCAAACACTCAATTGGGAGGTGAGACAATGAATAGACCACCCTTTCCTCTAAGACCTCAACAAGGAGGAGGACCAGGTGTGCATCCAATCATCCAAATTATTCCTTAATCACCTGATGTCGGCAAAAAATTGAGACCTTACCAAGTAGCAAAATGCCTAAGAAATCATTATGGCAGATCAAGAGATCCTTATGATCACGTGGCTGAATTTAAACAAGTGCTACAATATGAGCAAATAGATGCCTTCTTTATTCAATAACAATCTTTTAGACTCACACTATTGGGAACAACTTTAACGTGGTTTCAAATCTTGGATCCTAATAGCTTTGCTAACATTGAACAATTTTTAGAAGAATTCATAGGTGACTTCAGGAAGAGAGAAACAAAACACAATACATCTTCCTTGATACACAATTTTAAGCAAGCAAGCAATGAGTCAGTAAGACTTGTAGCCAGGAGATTTAAGCAATATGGGGATGGATGTCTAGCCACAAAAAGGCCAACCCAACCAAAAATGATATCATTATTTTTGGGTGGCTTAACCAATGTGAATTTGAGAACTTTGGTATACGTGAAATGTTTAGCAACTCTAGATTATGTCTTAAGGAATGTATAGACTTACAAGATAACCTAGATAATGACCTAAAGATTCCTCAGGCTCCAACCAAGTTTGATGACACTTTAATTAGTGTGTCTACCCAACCCAAGAATGGAAGAATTGGCATAATTAGTGGCTCAAAAACTAGGAGTTCAAAACCAGTAGGGATGGAATCCTATCTAGATCAACCCATACAGATGCCAATACTAAGGACATATGTGCATTGTGGAGGGGGTCATCCATTTCATGATTGTACAAGAGGAGGACCCACCCCACCACAACAATGTTGGTATGCAAAACTACCCATGCAGGGACCAAATCTCTACTACCATATTGAGCAAAAATACACCAATCATGCTACTAACAATTGCCCTTACAATTGACAATCTAGGCAACCACAACCTCCTCAATTTAGGCCTTATGGATATCAACCAAGAGAACAAGTCAAGGAGGCTCCAAGGTATGCTCCATATCAAGGACCCCCAATGGCTCAAAGACCTTATGAGTATCAAGGGTATACTCTACGTCAATTTGTGTTGAGACAACAACTTCCCCATCCTCAAAATGTAGTGCCAATCAAGTACAGACAACCGAAAGAAAACCTAGAAAGATCAGTAGTATTGGTGACCCATTGACAAGCTCAGAAAACACGAGCCAAAGCTATGAACAAAGCTATGGTGATTATTATGTCTATGACCAAAACCCCATAGAATATGAGTCAACATACAAACAACAATACATGAATATGATGGCTATGGAAATTCATATAGATCTGACTATGCAAATATAATGTATGTTGCACCTAGAGCCCAAGCTCTAGTGACAACCGATGAGACCACCTTCATAGAGAGGACCTTGTTATAGATGCGGAGGAGATCATTTCATTAGGGAGTGCATAATGCCTTACCACCCATCTCCTCAAAAAGTATGGGAAGGGTGCTATAGTGATTGTGGAAAGAATATTTGTTCAGGGATTGCACCAAGAACCTCTCTAGAGCATCTTCCACTACACAAATCAATGTGATTGAAGCAATTGAGTCCTCTGGTAGTGACAAAGAATAGCTAGTGCAATTGAAGGCTATTACAAAAGCTAAAGCAAAATAAATAAAGAAATCCCTAGCGATTGAAGGTTCAAGAGTTCAATGAGTGAAAATGGAGCAGAACCCTTACCCCAAGTGGTAGAAGATTCAGAAGAAGAGGTGAAAATAATAAGGAAAAAAAATGGAAAACTAGAATAGATAAAATCAAATGCAAGTGGATGAAGAGATTGTTAGAAGAAAAGGAAAAGTCTTCCCAAGACGTAGATTCTACTCAAATCATCTCAACCAAGCAAAATAATGATGTGGTAAAGGAAGAGCAAAGGAAGGACCAAGCATGAGCAATTCTAGCATATCCAATGCCTGAAGATTTACAAATGTGGTTGAAAGCTTATCAGTCTAGGATAGAGGCAAGACCTCATCTAGATCATCATGACTGATGCTATCCTAGAGGAGATTTGGAAAAGGAAAGATTGGAAATATGTAAGAAGCTTATTGAAATCACAGAGATTATGCTAGAAAAATCAATACCAACCATTCGAGAGGTGAGAATTTCAGAAAGAGAATTTCAGGAATGTTTAGAAAACTTCAATTCAACACAAGCAAAACCAGAACCACCTAAGGTAGTTGAAGAGGAATTGAAGCTGGAAACCATGGAACTCAATTCCTTAATTCCTGAGGTAGAAATAGAACTATCCACAAGACATATGGGTCAAAGCTCAAGAAGTTTGATGGAAAAAGATTGAGGGTGAGATCCCTCCCTTCATAGAACTAGATGCTTCTACAAATCAACCAATGATGGAATAAGAGGTAGAATTAGAGAATTTATTTAATCAAGACATATGAAGCAATTAGCCTGACTACACTTCCAAATTACATGGGTGAGTATGAACAGAAATATGATTTCTTCCATGCTCCCACATTAAGATGCAAGGAGAAGAAAACCTTCAAGGAAGTGTCAACTACTCTACAAGAGCTGAAGAAGGCTAAAGTTCATTGCTCTTTAACTTTGGAAGATCTTTTGCAAGTATATCCCCAATTGTGGAATAAGTTAGCCACTCAAATAGACTTGAAAGAACATAATGCATCCAACAAAGAGAGAAATATCAAAGAAACCCCAACAATTAGAATACATGTGGATAAAGTAGGAGATTTCAACAAAGGTGATGAAGGAAATACTTGCTTTCAAATCACTTTTTGAGGATACATAATTAAAACCATATTAGACACTAGTGGGGGAGTAGGAATAGCTATAGAGGAGATTTGGAAAAAATGGGGAAAGCTAGCCTTAAGACCGACAAGAATGAAATTGCAATTGGTAGACGTGCATGTAGAACGTTCTTTAGGAATCCTAAAAAATGTGATCTTGACTACGTGTGGAGTGGAGTTCAAGCCCACCTTAGCTATGTCAAATTGGCAAGGCAAGCAACTATGAAATGATCCTAGGGTGACCTTTCATGAGACAATTGAAAGTAGTTCAAGATTGGGGACAAGATGCTTTGTATCTTCAACACCAAGGCACAACCACCAAAATAAATCTCCAAAATTTCTCTTATAAGGATGTGGCACCTCTTCAATGGATTTCTATCCATAAAGAGAAAGATGATGTGTCAATCCATAGCTTTGGATCTAGTGAGCAATCGTGAATGAATGAAGATACTCAACTATGGATTTGCAAGGTGGCCCACAAAGAAGAAAAAAGACTACGATGTTGGAAACCAAGGCAAGAAGAAGAGAAACCTATAGACAACCTAGCTTATATGCCTCAAGTATTTCTCGATGAAGCCTTTGAACCACATGGATGGATGGAAATACTAGCAACATTAAATGTGTGTGTAAATGAAGAACTACTAACCATGAATGAGTGTGTAGATGAAGAGGGATATGATTTAAGTCTATTCATGTTAGTAATCCAATAAGTAGATGAAGGTGAGATGATAGAAACGAAACTAAATGAGGATTATGAAAGTATAATAATGGAACCCAAATTTGATTCAGAAGAGAAATATTTGAACGAAGTTGAAATGACTATTTCAGTGGGAAATTGTAAGACCTCTTCCATAGAGGAATGCCTTGAACATCCTAATAAGAATACTATTGGAATAGGAGAAGAAGATCAACAACAATAATATTTTGAAGATCTCGAACACTTCAAAAGATATGAGTTAGAAGAGAGAAAGATCGCTATTCAATTGCCTAAAAGAGAGGTGCAAGAAGGAGAAGCATATGACAATAAGGAGAAAACCCAGAAGATCCTAGTGACCTGAGAAAATTAGGAGGATAGATGCACTTACATAGGCAAGGATGTATCTATGGAAGAAGAACAAGAACTAGTAGAGTTATTATGAGAGTATAGAGACATATTTTCTTGGACTTATAATGATTTGAAAGGAGTAGATTCAACGATTTGTTCTCATATGATCCCTATGAATCTTGACGCAAAGCCCTCAACGCAAAGACCTTACACATATAATGATGTCTACTCAACCAAAATCAAAGAATAGATAGACAAGTTGTAAACAACTAGATTCATATACGAGATTGAACACATAGAATGGGTTTATCCATTAGTGGTAGTACCCAAAAAAATGGAAAATTGAGGGTCTATACTAACTTGAAAAAGGTTAATGTCACCACCATAAGAGACAATTATCCAGTACACATTATTGGTCACCTTTTGGAAAGAGTAGCATGCAAGGAAGTATAAAATTTCATTAATGGCTTTTCAAGATACAATCAACTAGGCATTGCTCTTGAAGACCAACATAAAACTATGTTTGCTATTGAATGCGGGGCATGTGCTTGTAGAGTTATGCCTTTCAGTCTAACTAATGTCCAAGCCACTTTCTAGAGGTTAATGTGCCATGTCTTTAAGGAATTTCTAAGGAAGAGTATGGAAGTCTATGTAGATGATCTATGTACCTATTCATCTCAATGATCTACTCATATACTATAGTTAAAAGGAACATTTGATAAATGTAGACAATACCAAGTGTGTTTGAATCCTGAGAAGTCTACCTTCATGGTAGGGCAAGGCAAAATATTGGGACATATAGTGTCTAAAAATGGTATCTCTACTGATGAGGATAAAATTAAAGTAATCCTATAATTTCCTAGACCTAAGAATGTTAAAGAAGTGCGAGCTTTTATGGGCCATTGTGGATATTATCATCGATTCATTCATATGTATGCAATCATAGTGAAACCCTTATAGGGAGTCTTGACTCAATTTAAATGGAATGATGAATGCGAATAAGCATTCAATGAGCTAAAAAGAAGTGAGTTCAACAATCATCTTAAAAGTTCCAAATTGGAGTAAACCGTTTCATATTCACTTTAATGCATCTAATTTTGCTATTGGATGCATATTGGCACAACTAGTTGATGAAGGGAAATTAGATCACCCTACCGCATATGCAAGTAGGCAATTGAATCAGGTAATGTGGTCGTGATCCAAAGCAAAGTCTTGGAAATCAATTACAAGCACCAACTCAAAGCCCTATTAAAGATGACTCTTATGAGTGTGTCGTTCGACATCGACACCAACAACATATCTAATACCAATGAACTCTATCCTTGACTGTGGGTTTATTGCATGTTGATGTCTCTCACATTTTATTTATTCCTTTGTGGTTGAATAAGGTGACGCGAATGGTTTGCTCAATTCCATATGTATGCATGTACCTACAAATGAGTTAGTATAAATGTATGCATAAGAGAGCATTGATGGTAAACATTTGTGTGCATATTAAAGTGTATGTTTGTGCTCATGCAAATATGTGTCTCAATGTGTGTTCTCATGTAGTTTGCTAACGTCAGTTATATATATATAACTATAATGACATGCATAGTCCTTCATGTTCATATATTTCCATGTTTGTTATTATGTAAGTGTTTTTACATGTATCTGAGAGTGTCTTCAAGATGATGCGTATGCGTGTGCATTAAGTGAGCGAAATTCTATATGTACAAGTTATGTGCATGTGAACACATTTAAACATGTACATAAAAGCATAAAGAATAAATGTGAATTGATAATATAGAGAGATTCTGCTGCTATATGCAATAGAGAGAGAAAGTGTTTTAGAGAAGTGTCGCTCTTACTTGCTCATGGAATTTCGATTTTGGTTTCACATCTCTGCATCATATTTTTGGAGCATTCAAGTTTAAATGCTTTGTCCTATTTTTTTTCTACATTTGTGAATCCAAATTATTGATCTTATCTATATGGTTCGCTTTGTTTTCTTATGTTTGACGGATTAAAATCTCGCATATGTTGTTATGTGAAGGATGCATCGCATATTTCGAATTGACTTCTATGCCTTGCACAGAAGCGCACAAATTATTGTGTGCAATTCAGAAATACATACCTTGCATGAATCTATACTCCATTTCAGGATTTCATGTTTTGAATTTTGTTCTATAAGCTGAGCACTTATCTTCAGATTGGTCGCTTCGTATATGTGCAATCGGATAAGGTGATTAGAAATTGTTCGAAGGGCATTGTTCTACAAAACTATCATTGATACTTCACTCTTGCGAATCGTTCACAAAGCATATATATTATACAACACATGGTAAATGATTCAATCAAATTGACTCATGATTTTCTTGCTCAAAAATCTCATGACAGATGAATCGAGTGTATTGTTACGTCTTGCTTTACGTTTCATATGGATGTTCTTATGGCCTTAATTTTTGATGGATGGATAAGAGCTTCGCGAAAGATAATCCTTTCTTACATACTCAACCTGACAGGACTTTTCTTTTGGCACAACATGGTTTTTCATGGTTGACTCTTATATTTGACTCTTCCCTTCTCGCACAAATATTCAACCAAGATTGCATTTGGTTGTTTCGAAAAAATAGTCGTGCAAAGTTGCTCTGCTCTTTGTTTGCCATCGATTTACCTCAATGTTGAATATCCGTTTATTTGAGCTCACTAATACACTTAATAGCAGTTTCCTTCTCTATGTTTTACTAGTGGAAAAGAGATAGAAACGTCATGGATAACCATTGAAAGAATCGTTCTCAACACTTTGTGATTGCTATACATACTAGATTATAACTAACGTAATGTTTATGACTGTCTTCTTTCAATCCATTTCGGTGTTTAGCAAACGACGATCTTGTGCTCCACAAAGTTGTTGCCCTACACACACTCATACATGAAATGTGCGATGATGAATGCTTAGCCTTCATTGGTTTTTTTTTTTTTTTTTTTTTTTTTTTTTGATATCGAATGTTTTTCAAGTGATCCATTCTATCATCCCTTTATGCTCTGTCGCCCCTCTTTTAACTTTGTATTCGTGATTTGAAAACCGAAACAACAAAACTCTCCCAAGCTAGAAACCACTTTCTTCATCCCTCCTTTCCACGAAACCCCATGATAGCAAAATGAAATTACACTATGACTGAAGGAGAAGGACTAGGGGATGGTCTATGCGGTGAAGAAGTTTCAACATTACCTATTAGCCAACAAGTTTAAGTTTTTCATTGATCATCAAGCTTTATTATGCTTGGTCAATAAACCTTGTAACACGAGATGACTAGTGAGATGGTTACTTTTGCTGATGGAATTGGATTTTGAAGTAGTTGTTAAAAAGGGAAACACCCACATTGGAGTCGATCACCTATCTAGAATGACTCATGGAGAACTTCCAATAGGAGTAGCTGATGATTCGTCAAATACCTTTCTATCCAATTTGGAAGTATTTCCTACATGGGCTAAAAAATTGGTGCCTATGCTTACACATGGACCTAGTCATAGAATCAATTCAACAAAAATCAAGGCGCTTTGGAAAGTAAGAAACCTTCACAAGAATAAATGGAGACTACATGAAGATGTAAGCAGGATGAAGCAAGAACTAAAAAGATTAGGAGTATATTGGTCATAAATACAAAAGGATGTACACAATTATGTGACGAATTGTAATATATGCCAAGTCTCTACACCTAATGAACATTCATCTCTATGCTATTCTCCTATAGCACGTGAATGGAGCAAACCATTAGTTGAGTTCTTGAAGTCATGTACATACACCGAAGGAGCTAGCAAAGCAAGAAAGTGGGCTCTAGAAGAGCAAAGCAAGGATTATGTAATCATTTGAAAACAACTTTTTAAATGAGGAAGGGATAATTAACTATGAATGCGTGTTCACAAGGGCTCATGCTTGAGCAGTTGGAGGTCATTTCTCAACTCATAGACTATAAAGATGATCCTTTGTGCAGGCTTATGGTGGAAAACACTCCACATGGATGCAAAAAAATATGTTAGAAGATGTGATCTGTGTCAAAGAACCAAGTTTTCGATTAGAAGAGATGACATGCCTTTGAGACCTATGGTTAGTGCAAGATATTTTTCTCGACAAGGAATTGACTTTATCAGACCTATTAATATACAAGCAAGAGGCTCTCATGCTGAATATATCATAGTAGCTACTGACTACTTAACCAAGTGGGTAGAAGCCAAAGTTACCAAGAAAAATGATGCCCAAACAACTGCAAAATTCTTATTCGAAAATATTCCACTAGGTCTTGACTACCTATTGAGGTTGTCAGTGATAAAGGTACATACTTTATCAATGAAGTCATTGAATCACTTATGAACAAGTTCTTGGTGATTCATAAAAAGTTTGGCACCCTATCATCCACAAGCGAATAGAAAAGTTGAAAGTTCAAATAAGTTATTATGCACTATTATAACAAAAATAATCAGCAATGGTAGATCAGATTGGGACAAACAGTTGCACCATGCAATTTGAGCTTTTTGAGTAGCCTACAAGATCACTATTGGAACTGTGCCATTTAACATATTCTATGGACAAAATGCAATACTACCAATTTATTTCTTAATTCCTACTCTTCGAGTAGCTGACAAGTATGAATGGGCAAGACACAAACTATCTAATCAATTGGATCAAATTGAAAAATTGCATGAAACTAGGTTATAGGCAGTGGAATATATCTATGCTGCTAAGAGAAGGCAAATAACATATTACAATGCTTACATAATAGACAAAGGTCTTAGCTTTTGAGCCTTAGTAATGGTATACACCTTGAAGCAACATGCAAAGCAGCTCCAACAAGGAGGACATGACCCTTTAATTATCAATCATATTTCCTCTTGTGGAGTGACTACGTTAGCCACATTAGATGGAGATAGATTACCAAACTACATCAGCATATGTTGAGTAAAAAGGTAGATGGAGCCAATAATGGAAAAAATGCTAACAAGACTATTAGGAGCTCAAAACCAAAAAATGGAAGAAGAGAGGATTTGGAAAGAAACTAGACAAGAAGCCTTAGAGCAAATCAAGAAATGGAAAGCGTGGATCAGATAATGAAATGAGAGATAATTAAGTGGAGAAGAATCCATTCCCATAGAAAATTATCATGATACAAACATCAATAAACTCAATAATGTACCAAGGAAACCATACTTAAACTTGAGAACTAGAAATGAAGAGTATCACCTAGTGGACTCTTTGATTGACATGGGAGCCACTTTAACAGTGTTCGTGCCTCTTTAGTTGAGAAACTAAAGATGTCAATCACTCCTCCAAAAGCATACATGATTGGAATTGGAGGTAATCGTATTGAATGCTTAGGAGAGGTAACCCTATCCTGAGACCTAGGGAACAACAGAATTCAATAGAAACTCTAGGTCTGAAGACACTGACTTTTTGGAAGACCTTATCCTAGGAAAAGATTGGATGTATGAATTCGAGGTTACTTTGAATCTAGCACAAGGATACATAGGTATCAAAGTAGGGCATCACGAAGTCTTTAGCCTCTGTTGCAGAGGACTCAAGAAAGGAAGTAGAAAAAATAAGTAAAGAAAAGAAAGCCCCAAAAATTTCCATAAATGGCCCATTTTCTTTTTTCCAAACTCCATTGTAAAACCTTGAGAATCCTTGTAAATGCTCTAGGGGAGTCCTCTAGATGCATGATCCTTGAAGATTGTAACATTAACCATGTACATTAGTAGGAATTTAGTGGTTATAGGAAAAGTGCCGGTCTCTTATGTGAAAGGATCATTTTTAAGGCACATGTATATAATTCACCTTGTAACTCTTTGTAAGGACTTTTTTCCATTGTGAAGAACTAATGAGCACAATTTCAAATTTGCCTTTTCTTAGCTATGTGTCTTCTTCTCCTTGAGCTTGTATGTGTGTTTGATGCATGAAATGTGTGCCTAAAGGTGTTATCTACCACTTCTCCTTTTTGCCATTGTAATGCGAGTGCAAAACATTTTGAGTTTTGGAACAAGAGTTAGAGTTTCCCACCACTCTGTATTATGCCCATAACTTGAAGCATGCTTGTCAAATTGAGTAGAAACTACCACCATTGGATGCATCTCATCAATAGCTTCAAAATGAACCTTGCTATTGACTATATTTCAATATGGAAGTGAGAGATAGTGTTTGATTTGTGCTTTTGCTTGTTAGTTCTTCACAATGGCAAAAACTCCTTACAAAGAGTTACTAGGTGACTTATATACATGTACCTTAAAAATGGTCTTTTCACATAAGAGACCAGAACTTTTCCTATAAATCACTAAATTCCTACTAATGTACATGGGTAATGTTATAGTCTTCATGGATCATGCATCTAGAGGATGAATCTAGAGAATTTACATGGTCTCTCAAGGTTTTATAACACAGTTAAAAAAGAAAGGACCATTTATTGAAAATTTGGGGCATGATTTTCTTAGGTTGTAGGTTTTTATTAGGTTTTAGGTTTTCTTTAGGTTTTAGGTTTTTATGAGATTTTAAGCTTTTATTAGGTTTTAGTTTTTAGGTTTTCATTAGATTTTAGGTTTAATTTATTCTTTGGGTTTTAGTTTTTTTAAGGTTTTAAGTTTTTATTAATTTTTGCTTTTCTTTAGGTTTTAGATTTTCTTTTAATTTTAATTTTTTTTTTTTAGGTTTTAGGTTTTTCTTAGGTTTTAGTTTTTTATTAGGTTTTAGGTTTTTATTAGGTTTTAGATTTTTTTAAGGTTTTAGGTTTTTATTAGGTTTTAGTTTTATTTGAAGTTTAGTTTTTTTTTGGGTTTAAGGTTTTATTAAGTTTCTGGTATTTATTAGGTTTTAGGTTTTAGTTTTTTTTAGGCTTTAACTTGTTGTTAGGTTTTATGTTTTTATTAGGTTTTTGGTTGATTATTAGGTTTTAGGTTTTAGGTTTCAATTAGGTTTTAGGTTTTTATTAGGTTTTAAGTTTTTATTAGGTTTTAGGTTTTTATTAGGTTTTAGTTTTTTTGAAGGTTTTTTATTTTTATTAGTGTTTGTGAATTTGTGTTTGTTTTGGGGCAACAACAATTTGGCACAAGAGAATCCATGGATGTATCTGTAGTGTTCTGTGTTTTTTTTAAGGAATCAAATAGACAAAGCTTTACATAATATTAAGAGAGGCTATCATGAAAGTGTTTCCATAATTGAGGCTTAATCCATAACAACTCTTCTATCCTTAAAGAACACTGTACTTTTGTTTTCTTGAGTTTAGATAAATTGAGAGAGGTCTCATCTTGTGATCTCCCATCTTTGCCTCTGATGGTAGGGGGTGGTACGTTCTCGTTTGTCTTCAATCGATCTTCTTGAGCTCTAGCCCAAAGGTCATATGGCTAGTTAGCCTCTATTTTTAGGATTGCTAAACCTTGTTCTTCCCCTTTAATGTTGATATTTCCCTTTCTCTCTTCATCTTACTATCCTTTTTTATGTTCTTGATTGATAGCTTCTAAACATTCTTGGAATTTGCTTCTTGGTAACCTAGTCTCGAGAAGGGTTGGTGTAGGGTTCTTGAGTGTGGTTTGAGTGATCTCAATCAATTTCTTGCATATATGCAGTCTTTCCTTCTCCAAGTCTCTTCTCAGATAATTTCTTTCCTGTCACTCTATGCTAGGCCCTGTCTCTATCTTGGATTGATAGAATTTCAACCACATGTTTAGGTCCTTCGACATGGGGTTTGCTAGAATTGATCCTGCCAGTACTCGCTTCGACTCCTTGGTCACCTCGTGAGTTTTCTCGTGTGTCTTTCACTTATGTTAGTTTCTTTTAAATTTTTCTCCTCCTCTTCAACCTTCTTTTAATCCATTTGTTTTTAATTTTCTCTCACCTTGACTTCCATCTTTGAGTCTTCTTAATTTTAGAGGTCCACGCTAGTTTCTCTGAGTCCTCAACCCTTTGAGCTTTAGGTTCTTGTTCTTCCTCAACCTCTGGATGGTATAGTGCTTCTTTTTCCAAATTCCCCTTGGCTTTGGCTTGGCTAATAGCCTTCAATGGCACTATATATTCTTTATCACTTCTTGATGATTCAATCACTTTGATCACATTGATTTGCATATAAGTGGAGACCTTATTGGGGTTCTTAGGGCAATCTCTAAACAAATGCTCTTTGCCACATTTGTTCCAACAGCCTTCGCACACATGGGGGGTGGGGTGTAGAGCAACGTGCATTCCCTAATGAAGTGATCTCCTCCACATCTATAACATGGTCCTCTCGGTGTTGGGGGTCAGGTTGGGGGTCTAATGGGAATTGGGGCCCTAGGTGCTATGTACATAAGAGTAGCATATTCTGGTCCATAAGAGCTCACACTATGGCTTAAGTTTTTTGTGTTGGTGAAAGGTGTGACTGACACTATGGCTCTTTCTTGATTTTCTTTTGGTTGGGTATACTTTACAGGTACTACATTCTGTGGATGTGGTGGTTGTTGTCCTAGAACTAGATGTGGTTGACCATATGGGCCATATTCATATGTTCTTGGTGCTACTAAAAATCCTGGGTATGGATTATATCTTGGGGCCTCTCTACCTTTATCCCTAGGAGGAGGTTGGAACCAAGTCAAAGCTATTCTCGTAAGGGTTAGCCCAAAAGATTCATATTGGACAAAGAAATCCTCCACCTATTCTGCGTGTAGTACTTGCTTGAATTCTGCAACATGGTCATAAGGTTCCCGTGAACCATCATAATGAGTTCTCATACATTTAGCCACTTGGATTGGCCTTAACCTTCTGCCTGGCTCTCGGGGTCAAATAATGATGGGGATAGCAAGCGGTACGGGGTGTAATCTTGGTCCTACACCTTGTCGTGGTCTTACTAGGAAAGGTGGTCTATTCATAATTTTGGTTCTTAGATTAATTTGGTTGCTAGGGTTGATTCATGACATGGAAAATTGCATGTGAGGTCTGATAGGGATACTTCGTTGGCATGGTACCTTGTTGGGTTCTAAAGGGTTTTTGTGAAGTAGCTGCATGTTCTTAAGGAGCGAATGCATTCAACCCCATGTACCTCAATCTTGACCTATCAAGATCCTCCACTAACCAATATCTTCTTTGATTCCGATCTAGATAAGTAACTCTAGATGAATCTTTAGAGTCTCTCAATTCATAGATAGTTGCTGGGTTGATGCCTTTCCCCTCTATGGGTGAAGCTGCTTGTAATAGTAGGTCAGACCCACTTACCAAGTACACATCAATTAGATAGTCATCTTGGGGTATCAAATATCCTCTTAGTACCTGAGTGATCACAAACTTTTCCCTAGGGGTAGTTATCATGTCTCCATGATTAGTTCTACTATGGATTCCTTCTTCCTTCATCTCTCCTCTTTCATTTATCTGGGTCGGGGTTTTAAGTCACAACATATATTTGTCATATTTTATCCATGTAGAAAGCTCCTTCATATTTGTCAACTGGTCTTGGGACTATCTCTGATTCAGTCGCATTCCACTGACCTAATAAGGCCCTCAAGGTAGATGGGTACTCCATGCAAGCTAGATACATAGTGTAGGGATGTCTGGTATTCCCCTTCTACTATAAACATGAAGCTTGCCCCCCACACATAACTATGCATATCTTTTGAGGCCATGAATCTTTCCTCCCCTGAATCACTGGAAGTATCTGAGTAAATAGAGTGGTTATTTCGTTGGGCTACACTTCCTATAGAAGATATTCTTCGACTACCTAATACTTGTTCCGACCTTAGGTTCATTCATTGCTTAGTTCTTGGGTCATCTAGGCCCTTATTGAATATCTTTTGCAAGATTCAACACTTTGATTTCTCCAATTTTCCTTTTTTAGGCTCTTTGGTTTCCCCATGATACACGATACCTATGTTCTGACCATACACTATAAGGAATTCACATGATACATGATACTTAGCTCTTCGACGATACACGATATTGATCAAATGTGATATGATACTTGATCTATACCCGATACACGATACTTGAATTTAGACGATGCATGGTACTCAACCCAGTGATACATGATACTTGTGAGGTATCACGTTACATGGGGAGATGATACACGATACACGATACATGGCTTGCATTATACATGACACTTGACCCGACGTGCGATACACAATACTTGTGAGGTATCATGATACATGGGGAGATGATACACGATACATGATATGCAGCTCGGTGATACACGATACTTGTGAGGTAACGCAATACACAATGAGTTAAGGTATCGACGATACATGATACGTGCCAAGTATCGTGATACATGAGAATTTGCGAACACACACACAAAAAACAAAAAATAACTAAATAATAAAAATAAAAGAAAAAATAAAAAATAAAAAAATAGTTAAATAATAAAAAAGAAAAATAAAAAATAAAAAATAATAAATAATAAATATTAAATAATAAAAAATGTAATAATAAATTAAAAAAGAAACAAATTAATAATAAAAAATATAAATATACAAAAATAGAAATTAAATTAAAAGAAAATAAATAATAAATAATAAATAATAAATAATAAATAATAAATAATAAATAATAAATAATAAATAATAAATAATAAATAATAAATAATAAATAATAAATAATAAATAATAAGTATACATGCATTCATGTATGCATATGCATGCTTGTATACATATGCATGATTGTATGCATATGCATGCATGTATGCATATGTATACATGCATTCATGTATGCATATGCATGCATTCATGTGTATACATGCATTCATGTATACATATATATGCATTCATGTATGGATATGCATGCATGTATGCATATGCATGCTTGTATATATGCATATGCAATAATGTGTATACATATATATGCATGCATGTAAGCTTATGCATGTATGTGTATACATATATATGCATTCATGTATGCATATGCATGCATGTATGCATATGCATGCATGTATGCATATGCATACATGTATGCATATGCATGCTTGTATATATGCAAATGCATGTATGTGTATACATATATATGCATGCATGTATGCATATGCATTCATGTATGCATATGCATGCATGTGTATGTGTATGCATATTCATGTATGTGTATGTGTATGTGTATGCATATTCATGTATGTGTATGTGTATGCATATTCATGTATGTGTATGTGTATGTGTATGCATATTCATGTATGCATATGCATTCATGTATTCATATGCATGTATGTGTATACATATATATGCATGCATGTATGTGTATCCATATGTATTGTGTATGTGTGTATGCATGTGCATGTGTGTATGCATGCATGTATGTGTTTGCATATGTATTATGTATGTGTGTATGCATATGCATTGTGTATGTGTGTATGCATATGCATGTGTGTATGCATATGCATGTGTGTATGCATATGCATGTGTGTAAGCATATGCATTGTGTATGTGTACGTGTATGTATATGTATATATCTCTCCCTCTCTCTCTCTCAGTCAAAAACAAAACTAAAGAGAGAAGACATTAGAAAAGCAAAAACATAAAGAAAGAAAAAAGACTAATATATGTCTCACTTACATTGATGTAATTTTTGAATCAAGGTTATCAAAATCCACTATTAGTTCTCCTTCATCGAATTTCCAAAGATGTGATCCCAAAAATCTCTTGCAAAACTAAAGAGAAGATATTATAAAAGCAAAAACATAAAGAAAGAAAAAAGAGTGTTACAATATGTGCGATCTACTTACCAAAGCTTCAAATCTATAAAAATAGAAGTGCGCTTAGAGAGAGAGAGAGAATTGTTTGAATCAAGGTCGTCAAAATCCACTTGAGGTTCTTCTTTGTCAAATTTCCAAAGATTTGATCCCAAAATCTCTTGCAAAACCAAACAGAGAACATATTAGTAAAGCAAAAACATAGAGAAACAAAAAAGAGTGCTACAATATGTGCGATCTACTTACCAAAACTTCAGATCTACAAAGATAGAGGTCTCTTTAGAGAGAGAGAGAGGGAGGGAGAGAGAGGGAGGGAGAGAGAGGGAGAGAAAGTGAGAGAGAGGGAGGGAGAGAGAGTGAGAGTGAGAGAGAGGGAGGGGGAGAGAGAGAGAGAGAGAGAGCGAGAAAGGGTGACAAATAGAGATATGCTATTGGCGCACGCAAACCCGATAGGAGAAGATCTCGATTCAAAACGCTCAGAATGATGAATTTTGGTTTCGGTCCCGATTAAAAAGAGAGCGTCCATATAACCGTCGGTATAGGCATCGATAATTCCAGCAAATTACCGATGCTTATACCGACGCCTATACCGACGCATATACTGATGCTGCCTTTCCGAGCCAAAGCGGCTTTCCCAAATTAATTGAGGGTCATACCGACACTGACAGCTGACCGTCGGTATTCCCTCGATCTGTTGTAGTGAGTGGTTCTCGTGTGGCCTAATTGTGCGCTTCCGACGAATCACCTGATTCTAGTGTTTGAGAATGAAGAGATGGCCTTTCAAGCCCTACAAGCCGGCTCCTGACAAGTGGGCCAGTCCACCCTTTGCCTATTTAAGTGGAACCCAGACTTTGTTCCGAATAGGTCAATGCCTCTTTGTTACCCGCTTTGGGTGGAGCTTCCCAATCTGCAGTACTTTCTGTATGGATTTCTTCGAGAAATCATTTCACTGATCGGTCGCCCGATGGCCTCAAGAGAGGATGTTGGGGGGTTAATCTGTGATGGTGCTCAACATTCTTTCAATGCAATATGGCACCCACACATCTGCGTTGAAACAGACCTGAACCAAGTCCTTCCCTCAAAAATCTCCATGAACTGTGGAGATGGCAAGACTTGGACACATGAGGTTACTTACAAGAATTTGCCAAATGCATGCTTCCGTTGCGGGTATCAAGGTCATAGGATCAAAGATTGCCCCTGGAAGAAAAGTACCAATAAAAACAAGCTTAAACCAGATGGGACCCTGGATCCTTTCCCTCAAGTTGACACTCGGGGTCATCCCCCTCCGATGGACGAAGAAGGGGGAACTTGCGTCGCTGAGACAGATTCAAAAGGATTCACTGAAGTAAGACGCAGGAGGAAAGTTAGCCCTCGAAGACCAACAACAAGGAACACTATGACAATTGCTCCTTTGAATAACATGTACTGTAACCTAGAAAAGGAGATTAATGATGTTGACCTCCCAGGGGACAACCATTATGAAGAAGACCCCACTGATAATACCCTTGGGTGCTCTACCAGCAAAGAAGACAACCAAGAAGGTTACACCACGAGTAAAGAGGAAGGCTTCACTACTAGCAATGAAGACAACTCAGACAGTGAAAGCTCCTTCCTTGGTCCTACCCTTCCGGCTTGCATTCCAAGATTACCACAACAAAAGTCAAAGCTTAAAGGAAAACAACCATTGAGCATGCCATGGAAGAGCCCCCTCAAGTGTAGGATCCTAAGTCAAGAAGCTGGGAGGAAAAAAGAAGATCACAAGAAGAAAAAAGATCGGGTCCCTCCCCTCAAAGAGGGCAACCATTAATAATGAAAGTTACATCATTGAACGTCAGGGGTTTGTTTGACTCGTCATAAGCGACGATTCTTGGCCAGTGGTTCAAAGACAAGTGCCTCAACCCTGACTTTATCTGCTTACAAGAGATTAAAATCGACGGAGAGGATCTCCAAAAATGGCTTAAATGCATTTCTACGAGCCACCTTTGGTTCTCCACTTCTCACCCTAGGGGGGTTGGGGGGTGCTGCGATCAGTATTAGTCACTCCTTGTCTGGCAGTGTGACCTCGACTTTTGAAGGACGGAATCATCGTTGGAATACTACATCTATCAGGTTCCCTTTTCAGTTCATTGTGGTCTCAATTTATGCCCCTAATGGAGAAGCAGATAGAATTGATACTTGGGCTTCCCTCGACTCCCTCTCACATAATGTTCTGATTTGTGGGGACTTCAACATGGTTGAGTTTCCTGAGGACCGATGGAATAACAAGGGGAAAATTATTGACGGCCAGGAGAAAGAGATATGGGATAAAATTAAGCTCCATCTTGACTTGGTCAAGGTGAAAGGCATGAAGGGGTTCTCCTTGTCAAATCTCCAATTGGGGGGCTCTTTGAGGAAAGCAAGACTTGATAGATGTTACATCGACCAAAACACCATCCTCCAGTGGGGTATTCCTTCGATTTCCCAACACATGGACTTGACTATCTCGGACCACTACCTGATTACTCTGTCTTTCAAACCGATTCCCATGCTCCAGAAAGCCCCTTGGTTTCATGCTTGTCAAACATCATTTTCCCTTCCCTCTGTCCACCAAGAAATTTCTACAGTGTGAGCAGAAGCCTTTGCCTACTGTAATGAGCTGGCTAAGTGCTGGAGAAGCGCGGTGGAAAGGACTTGAAAATTCTAATCAGGACTCAAAAGGCTATAAGAGATATCCAGAAAAAAAGAAGAGAAACAGTGTATCGGAGACTCTCACGGCTTGAAGAAGAGGTGAAAAAAGGTAACTTACAATGCCAACAAGGTCTTTTGAAAATCAGGGGAAGACTAAGATTAGAGGAGGAGGTTAAAAGGAAAAATCTTCAAATATTCTTCAAAGATTGGTGGGCGTGGAAGGCAGACAAACCATTGAAAGAGATGTGTAACATCCTCAAAAGGAAACAAACTGATCTATCATCGTCGAGCACTTTACCCATCTTCTCGGGGTCTCAGCTCCTCTTTCCCCACACAGGCATGACTCCATGGCAACCATCTCAAGGGTTGCTCAATCTAGAATCCCGCAGAACATGATTTCTCTGCTGGATGCTAACATTTTCGATAATGAAATTATTGAGGTTATTGATGCTCTTCCCAATGGAAAAAGTCCGGGTCCTGATGGCCTCACCAATGAGTTTTTCAAGTCCTTCAAACATGAGGTGGCCACCGCACTACGTCTGGTGTGGCAAGAGGCTCTCTCCTTCAGTGCCCTCCCTGAGTGTCTTAATAATGGAGTCATCAAGTTAATCCACAAAAGAGGAGATAAGAACAAAATTGAAAATTGGCGACCGATTACCATGCTCCAAACAGGATACAAGATAATTGCAAAAGTTATCGCCAACAGAATCTCTTGTCATTTAAAGTCATGGCTTTGTGAGGACCAGAAATGTTCTATCAAAGGTAGATCTATACTTGAAGCAATTGTAGATATTTGGGAAGGCCTTGTGTTTGCTGAGGAGTTTGCACAAGATCTAGTATTCATTAAGATCGACTCTGACAAAGCATATGAGAGATTGGAATGGGACTTTATTCTTCAATCATTGAAAGACCTTGGATGCAGCCAAAAGTTCACGAAGATGGTTTCCACTCTTCTTGGAGATGCTTCAACTAGAATAAATATCAATGGTAAGCTCTCTTAGCCCATTCGTTTAAAAAGATCAATCAAGCAAGGCTGCCCTCTGGCTCCTTTACGCTTTGCTATCGCCTCGAATGGACTCAGTCACCTATTAAAGCATCACATGGAAGCTGCCAATCTCAAGGGTCTTTCCCTACCTCTAAATCATGGCCAAATGATTGCGAGACTCTTTGCCGATGACATGAATGCCTTTGTGCATAACGATATAAACAACATTGAGGTGTTTGGTGGTGCCTCGACACCTTTTGTGTGGCATTAAGCTCAAAAATCAACCATGCTAAAACTACTTTTAGAGCAATCAGCGGACCTACACCCCAATTGTTGTTAGATCAGGGGTGTCAAGTTATCCGTAGAGGTCAAGTCTTCTGTCTCCTTGGCATTCCGATGGGATTCGACATCTCAATGGACCAAGGATGGAACTGGGTGCTATCCAAGCTGGATAGCAAACTAAATCATTGGAAAGGTATGCAAGTAAACTTGGCAGGGCGTTCTATGGTTATTAACACATTTATGCTACCTACAACTATTTACTTTATCTCGTGTTGGAGACCTAAGGAGAAAGACTTGGCCAAAGTGGAAAGAATATGTAGAAACTTCCTTTGGACTGGGGACCCCAATAGGAGGGGGATTCCCAAAATCAAATGGGAAACTTGCATAAGCCCGAAAGACTCAGGGGGCTTGGGAATCTTGGATATCGTTGGGTTGGCTGATAAGCTGGCGGCAAAGTGGCTTATCAAGGCTTGCAGCAATAATGAGTCCTCTTGGGCTAAATTGATCTTCAGAAACATGGAAGACCTTACCTTAGTTGGCCATCTTGGTTAGAAGGACATAGGGATTCTCACATTTTTGTTCTCCCCCCACCCGGTGTCCCCTAAAGGCTCTAGCCTCATGTGTTCTTTATGGAAGAGTTGGAACAAGGCCAAACAATTCATCAGAATCAGTGATGAGTGGAAGTGGGCGGCTGGGATAAGACAAAATGACTCTATTTGGTTCCCGATCGACGGAATCAGGGGGTGGAGTCTTGGAACCTCCAAACTGCAAAGTGGTTATGGAACAAGGGGTTCAAACAGTGGAAAGAACTTTGGAAACAAGAGACCAGCGAGTGGATTAGGTTCGAAGACTTGGACCTGAGACTTAGAGTTACCCTCGAGGAATGGACTCTTCTTCAAGGCAGGTGTTTAGCATGGGACCACTCAACTACCCACCTTCTCTGTGGTCAGGATCTTCCTAGCGTGGAGGGCCTCAAATGGAGCAATGGTAAGAAACTATCCAGAATCCCCAACTTCAAAGAGAACTTAGATGTTCATCACACTTTTAACAAGAGATGGTGCCTTTCTTGGACCAAACTTCGATGGGAACTAAAGTTCATGTCTATTTGGCACCCCCTAATTGAGATTAAAAAGTTCGTTCTCATGTGGCAGATCTTGCATAAAGGTATTTGGTCCAATGCAAGGGCTAACAAAATCTGTGGTGTATCGCCATGGTGCAAGCGTTGCCATCGATGCATCGAAGATTTAGCTCACCTGTTCTTCGATTGCCCCAAGTCCCGTGTCATCTGACATCACGTGACCCGGGTATTGCGACTCATGAACCAAATCAATTGGCAACAGGTGTTGTTGGGTGAACCGGTCGGTTGCTCATCGAGGCTGTGGAATGCCACCAGGGGTGAGACTCTTTGGAAGATTTGGAGGGAGCGATGTGCTGTCAATTTTGGCCAAACTCCTAAGGAATGGTTGATCGAGAAATCCTTGTTTCTTTTAGGTAAAAGAATCTCTGGAGATAAAAGATCTCCACCATTTAGACATCACTATATTTATCTCCTCGAAAACAACAAGTTGAAACCCAAATGGGTCCCATATGAGGGTGATGAGAGATTTATCCGCCTCATCTGTAATGCCCTCTAGCTTGCCATACTCCTCCCCTGCATTGTGGGATTTGGGGGGTCCCATGGGCACTAGTCCCATTCTCTTGTAATTTTTCTTCTTTATTTTAATTAAAGTCTTGGAGAATAGGCTAAGGCCAAACTTCCTTTTATTAAACACGTTCAACTCTGACAATGCTCTTTTGAGAAATCGTATATGGAGACGGACACCTAGTGAACATCCTTCTTAATGGCACGAACCTTTAATGAGGTGATTAAAATAGTGTTGACTATGAATGAATGAAGTGGGTTCTTTTTCTTTTAAATGAAGGTTCAATGGAAGCCTACTCTCCCGAACTTGAATTTTGAAATTGCAATTGTACAAAGGAATGTGCATAGTACCCGTGGGACCCCCTATGCAAAGTGGATTCTTTTGCGTGAAGACTCAAGAGAAACAATTATGGAGAGAAAAATTTTCTCCATTTTATAAGGTAACGAAGTTGTCTGCTGAGCGCCCTTGAAATCGATACGAGCCGCCCAAGCAAGTTCATATCTCGATTTTCACACCGAAAGAAAAGGATTCATTCCACGTAGATCACTTTGAGTGCCATCACTTTGCTATGTTGTAATGCTGTCTCTTTGAACATGTGAAAAGTGTGCAGGCGATCGATTTTTAGTAGATGCCTACTTCCGAAACTATGCATTGCATTCCAATTCAGAACGACTGTAGAAGAATTATCGTGTACATCCATGACATTATAGTTAATCTTTATTTTACTCTTGAATTTTCATATTAGTTCTTAAGTCTCTTAATATATCTTTGTGCAGTCAAAAAATAATAATTAATATATCTTTGTGCAGTCCAAAAGAAATAAGTGATTTAAAAGTTGCAGCAGTAAACCTTTGCGATAATTTACATTTCTTTGTTCTAATGGTTGAGTTTTTGATATCTTGAGGTGGAGATCGAGAGTTTAATCTTGAGGCTGGACATTAGTAATAGCTTTGGTCAATCTAAATTAATTGAAACTAGTTGTTATGTTGTCTAACATCTACTTTGTGAAATATGGAAGATCCCACAATTACTATGTCCGTTCACTTGTACACTTGTTCTTTCAAAGTTAAAACATAAAAAAATAAGTGCTTACCGAACCTCATTTATTAAAAAGAAAAAAAAAAAACTTTGTGATACTCTTCTCTCTCTATCTCTCTCTCCACCGAGGTCTCTTAATCTCGCGCCACCCCATTCATCCTTTGCAGCGTTTTGCTCTTTCACCCCCTCTCTCTCTCTCTGTCTCTCCTCTCTCTCTCTTTCCTTGAATCTCCGTGTCTGTCTCCGGACACAGTCCCTAGCAGCACTGAATCATCTCCCCAATTTTTTCCTCTGTTCTCCATCAAATTATGCAAAAGTGCTCATGTCCTTCTCTCTCTTCATCTCTCTCTCACAACGTCAAAATACAGCCCTTCTTTCATATAGATCAGCAGAAATGAGTGCAGAGCAGTCATGGCATGGTTATTCCCTTGGATTCCTACTATAAAAACTTCACCCTCTTGCTCTCCCTTTCACTTTTTTCACATGTGTATTTATTCTATCACTCACCCTTGAAATTCTTCAGCGCTGTCCAACCTCATATTTTTCAACACCAAGAGATATCTGTGATCACTCTCTTCATCAAGACCATGTCATAATGATTTCATGTGGCATCATATGGGGAAAGGTCTTTCTCTACTTCTCAACCAAGGCCAGATGATCATGAGGCTATTTGCAGATGACATGAATGCTTTTGTGCATAATGATTTGTCTAGCATTCAAACCTTTTGGGGGTGTCTTGACACATTCTGTGTGGCTTCTAGTTCCAAAATAAACCACTCAAAAACCACTTTCAGAGCCATCATCGGCTCGCCATCCCAACTGTTGATTGACCATGGTTGCCAAATTATCCCTCCGGGTCTAGTTTTTTGCCTTCTTGGTATTCCGATGGGCTTTGGTGTCTCAATGGAGCAAAACGAAACTGGGTCCTTTCCAAACTAGACAACAAATTAGCATACTGGAAGGGCATGCAAATCAACCTCGCAGGGCATGCCATGGTAATTAATGCCTTGCTCATCTCCTCAACCATTTACTTTCTCTCTTGTTGAAGACCGAAGGATCAAGAGCTTAGCAAATTGGAAAGAATCTACAGAAAATTCTTTTGGACGGGGGACCACAATAGAAGAGGGGTTCCCAAAATTAAATGGTCTACCTACATCAGCCAAAAGGATCACATGGGTCTGGGCATTATGGATATTGAAGGCATGGCTGACAAGTTGGCAGCAAAATGGATCATCAGGGCTTGGTGCAACTCTGACACTTCTTGGACCAAGCTCATTTTTAGGAACAAGAACGAGATTATGCTGGTGGGCCTCCCCGATTGCTAGGACTTGGGCCTCCTTACCCTTTTATTCTCCTCAATTTTGGTTGCCCCTAAAGGCTCGAGTTTTATCAGAATCAAAGAAGATTGGAAATGGGTAGCTGATATCAGACAAAATTAACACAATTTGGTTTCCGATCAGGGGCATCCAGGGTGTGGCTTCCTAGAACCTTCCAAATGCTAAGAGGCTCTGAAACAAGGGTTTTAGACATTGGAAACACCTTTGGAAACAAGAAACTCGCAAATGGATTTGCTTTGAGGACATAGACCCGGAATTAAGAGTGAACTATGAAGAATGGTCTCTCATTCAGGGCAGATGCATCATCTGGGATCGTTCAAAAACCTGGCTCCTCATGGAGCGGGATCTACCGTGCCATGAGGGTCTTATTTGGCACAATGGCAATTGCTTGTCCAAAATTCCCAGAATCAAGGTGAGCACGGACTATCATATCACGTTTAACAAGAAGTGGTGCTTGACCTAGACAAGGCTACATTGGGATTTGAAGCTCATGTCTATCTGGCATCCCCTCATCGAAGTCAAAAAGTCGGTGCTCATGTGGAAAATTCTCCACCGAGGTATTTGGAACAATCTAAATGCTAGCAAAATTTGTGGAGCTCCGTCGTGATGCAAGTGATGCCATCACAACATGGAGGATTTGGGTCACGCCGCTTCTTCGCTTGCCCCAAGTCTCTACGGCTTTGGCGGACCCTTGGAAATATATTGAGACTGCAAGAACAAATAATGTGAAAGCAAGCACTTTTGGGCGGAGCAATCCGCCTCTCAACAGCTCTGTAGAACACTAGAACACTATAAGAGGGGAAACCCTCTAGAAGATTTGGAGGGAGCAGTGTGCCTACAATTTTGGACACCCTCCTAAAGAGTGTTCGATCGAGAAGTCTCTCTTCCTCCTTGGCAAAAGAATCTTCAACTTCAAGAGATCCCCACCCTTTAGGCATCATAAAGTGTTTTTCATTGAGAACAACAAGCTTAAATCCAAGTGGGCCCCACATGAGGAGGATGAGAGGGTCATTAACCTCTTTTGCAACACGCTCTAGATCCGCAAGTTTTGCCCCTACTTATGTGGGATTGGGGGGGTCCCAAGGGAACTAGTCCCATTCACTTGTATCATTTTCTTCATTTTTAATTAAAGTGGGGAAGAGTAAGCTATGGTTGAACTTCCTTTTATGAAAAAAAATCTCACACGTTGAATGTACTGAAGTCGTTGAAGAAACAGAGTTGCGATCTAATCCACATCATGTGTGATTGTTATTGATGCAGATTTCTCAATAGCAACTGTCATGTTGTCTCATAATGCTAAGACTACTTAAAAAAAAAAATGGAGGTTCGGCCGAGGCCTACTCCCCCAGGCTTTAACTTGTAACTGTACAAGGAAGGGCATAGTACCCATGGGACCTCCCTTATCCCACAAGAACAAGGGTTTACAAAGCTGGGTTAAATGGCAGTCACAACTACTACGAGGCTGGACAAACGATGGCACATCAACCACATGCTTTATCTTTCCAAGTTATACATGTCTCTTACATGTTGCCGGCAGAGGTTGAACCCTCATCCCCACCTCAAGAGGCGAGAGGCCCAACCACCCACCTTAACGGTATGAGACATACTAATGCTAAGACTACTTTTCCCAATCCATCCTCAAGTCTATAATTGCAGTCGTCTTCAATTAATGAATAGGTTGAAGCGGCACACATTGTCACCTCCGAGAGAGTTAGCTCCACATCGTAGAATAATGTGGAATAATCCTCCTTCAATAGCGGTAGTGCCTCCTCGTTTCTCTCTAATCCAGTAAGTGTCCTCTTCGCTTCGCGTCTCTCTCACTTTTCCATACAGGACATGTCCTCTTTAGGTTATAAATAGGACATGTGAAGGAGAATAGAAAAGGAGTTCAAAGAAAGCTCAAGAGCTTTTATCCCCTTCATGTGGATCCATTTTCTTTTGAGTTTTCCTCATTAGCAAACACCTTCTTTTGTAGCAAACACCTTCTTTTGTAGCAAACACCTTCTTTTGTAGCAAACACCTTCTTTTGTTTAGATGGGAGATTACTTTTATAATTTCTAATTGTTTAAGTAGATAACAGAGCGACTTCTCAATAGAACAATCATCAAATTTTGAAGGGCATCTTTCCTTGGAAGATTTTACAACATAAAATTTAATGAATGCAAATCTAATGCTTCTCTGCTTCATGTAGAGGCAATGTATACAGTTAACATTCTAAATACGCCACAAACAGTTAAAATACATTAACTGAAAGCTTTGGACGCTTAGATTTGTAGAAAGATATTAATTACCATTTCAGTTTGTGTTTTTCCAACTCTCATTTACACATGACTGGTGAGTTAAAAGAAATTTTGGTCTTGCAAGCTGAATTCAAATGAAGGTGGGAATGGTTGTTGGAGGGAATCAATTCACTTTCCTACAATCTAGGAAAAGTGAAGATCTAATTTGATCTACTTTTAGATGATTGATTGCTTGATTGAATGAAACTTCAACAACCACAAATTCGTGGATTTGGGCTCTATCTTTCTACCTTTACATGTGTAAAGCTCAAGGCTTTTACAATGGTAAATGAACCATAAAAAATCTCTCAAAAAAATATAATAAATGAGCATAAGAAAAAGAACTCTCCAACGGATATTCTTTCGACACAATAGCCTTTGATGTAGATCAAATCCACCTCAAGCATAGTGTAAGCTTGATGTTCCAACAACTCCCCCTCAAGCTAAAGTATGCTTGAGTCTTCATTCTCTGATAGGTTGAATACCTGCCATAGCTTTGAATCTAAAAAGCTTTACTCCATCAAGTGCCTTCGTCATCATATCTACTACTTGCTTTTCAGTAGGAACAAAAGAAATGTCAATCTCCTTTGCCATGAGCTTCTCCCTGATGAAGTGGTAATGGACTTCTATGTGCTTGGTTCTCGCATGGAAAATAGGATTTGCCGCTAGATGCATGGAACTTACATTATCTCCAAATATGTGAGGTTTGGAACTCACAAGTCCCAAATCTGTATACAATACTTTTAACCATATTGCCTCTTGAGTTGCTATGGTCAAGCCTCTATACTCTGCTTCCGTTGAGGATAAAGCAACTGTTGGTTGCTTCTTGGAACTCCATGACACTAGCTTCGAACCTGCAAATGCTAAGTAACCAGATGTACTTTTTCTATCATCCTTAGCTCCTGACCAATCTGCATCTGAGTAGATTTTGATATCCAAATATGAAGAGTAAGGATAGAATATACCTTAGTTGATTGTACCTTTGAGATATTTAAGTACTCTCTTAGCCACATCCATGTGTGGTCTTCTTGGTGAGTGCATGAACTGACTAAGCACTCCCACAATATATGAGATGCCTGCCCTTGTATGAGTAGCATATATCAAGCTACCTACCAAGCTTTGATACTCTTTAATGTCTTCAATTTTCTCACCTTCATAAACACTTAGTTTATGATTCATCTCCAAAGGTGTACCTACAGGTTTAGTGTTCTCCATTTTGAACTTGAGAAGAAAATACTGAATGTATCTTCTTTCAGTCAAATACATTCCTTCATCTGTGTATATCACTTGCATACCTAGGAAATATGTGAGCTCACCTAGGCCACTGATTTTGAACTCCTCTTGCATGTGACTTTTGATCCTTTGAATGGCATTTAGATCATCACCTGTCACAATAATATTATCTACATATACACATAGATAGATAACCTCATTGTGATCTCTTTTGATGAATAGAGAAGGATCTCAGTTGCTAGCTTTGAACCCTTGATCTTGAAGATATGTAACCAACCTGTAATTCCAAGCTCTAGGAGCTTGTTTCAATCCATATAATGCTTTCTTAAGTTTGCAAACATAAGATGGATGATTAGGGTTTTCAAAACTTGGTGGTTGTGCATGTATACCTCTTCACTTATCCAACCATTTAAGAATGCATTTTTTACATCAAGTTGGAGGAGTCTCCAATTCCTTGCAGCAGCTACACTTATCAATGTCCTGATTGTAGTCTTCTTTGCAACTAGTGAGAATGTTTCCTCATAGTCTATACCATGATTTTGTGAGCATCCTTTGGCAACTAATCTTGCCTTGTACCTGCAAACTGATCCATCTGAGTTTCTTTTAACTTTATATACCCATCTGCAACCAATTACCTTTTGATTCGATGACATTGGAACCAAATCCCAAGTATCCATTTCCTTCAATGCATCTAATTCTTATTTCATGGCCTTTTCCCAATTAGGGTTTCCCTTTGCCTCTTCATAGGTTGAGGGTTCCTCTCAAATAGAGTCTTTTGCCAAGTATATTGAATGCTTCGTAACAAATGTGGAATCATATCCATACCTTTCTGGTTGTTTCTTCTCTCTTGCTGATCTTCTAGGTACTTGTTTGGAGCATTCTCCAACCTCTTGCATCTTTGCTTTGCCTCTTGACTTCTATAGCTTGTAATCCTTTTCTCTTTCATCTTGGTCATCGTCTGTATCACTTCTTGGATCCTGGACCTGTGTATCATGCTTGCTTCCTAATTGATGAGAGTCAGAATCAAGATCATATGGTAGTGTTACCTTTTGTTTGTCTTCATCATACCAAGACCTATGTTCTTCAAACACAACATCTCTACTTGTAGTGAATTGCTTGGTTGAAGGATTGAAGAACCTGTAACCCATCTGAGTTGAATCATATCCAATAAACATTGCCTTTGTTGCCCTTCCATCTAGCTTACCTCTTATTTGTGATGGTACATGAACATAAGCTAAACAACCAAAAACCTTGCAATGTCCAAGACTAGGTTTTCTTCCATGCCATGCTTCATAAGGGGTCATATCTTGAAGGGATTTGGATGGTAGTCTATTGACAAGGTACACAACAGTCAAAATAGCTTCTGCCCATAGATAATGTGGCAACTTCTTCTCTTCAAGCATTGTTCGAGCTGATCCAACTAGTGTCTTGTTTCTCCTCTCTCCAATTCCATTTAGCTGAGGAGAGTACCTAGTAGTCACCTCCCTTTTGATACCTTTGTCTTGCAAGAACTCATCAAACTCTTTGGAGAAGTATTCTCCCCCTCCATCAGATCTGAGCTTCTTCAATGATCTACCTATATGATTCACCACATGTGCAAGATACTTCTTGAAACAATCAAACACTTCATTCTTACTCTAGATAAAGTATAGAACAGTCCATCTACTATGGTCATCAATAAATGAGACATAATACCTTGATCCTGCCAATGAAGATTCTTGACTTGGTCCCCATACATTTGTATGTACTAAGTCCAATAAGTTGTTGTGGATGTAGCCTTTGTGGTTGAATGGTTGTCTTTGTGCCTTCCCAATGTGACATGCATCACACCTGTTGGATCATGTGTTGCTTTGATATGTTCGGCAGTCCTAGAACACTTTGATCCCTGCATATATCCTTCAAGGTTCTTTCATTCACATGAGCAAGTCTCTTATGCCACACTTCAATCTCACTTAGGGTTTGAGACCCAAAGTTGAATAGAGCTATGTTCCTGGTTTCTCCTACTTCAAAAGTAAAGAGCCTACCATGCTTCTCACCTCGGGCTATCTTTTTGAAGCCTTGACATGGATCTTCCACAAAAGCTCCATGTTGGGTGAACCTAACTTGCAAGCCTTTTTCATCTATTTGGCCTCATATATTAGGTTTTTAGTGATAGTGGGTACATAGAGAACCTTACTCAGAATGGTTGTCCTGCCATTGGAAGCGTTGACATTACCAATCTTCTCCACATTGTGCTTCGTGTCATCCCCTGTTTGCACTTCATGTCTATGCTTTGGACTTTCGAAATCAGATAGAAGAGCAATGTTGCCTGCAACATGATTCGAACATCCTGAATCTATGTAGAACAAATGATCATCTTCTTTACCTTCTTTGTGGCTTAGATTCATAAGAAGCAATGAGTCTTCATGTGGGTGATCTTCTGAATAATTGTTGTAGTCCCTTCTATTATAGCTTCTATTGTTATTGTTGAAGTTGTGTCCACCTCTGCCTCTATTGCTGCCATATCCACCTCTTCCACTTCCTTTCTGGGTCTTCCCATTGAACCAACAATTCTGAGTGGTGTGGGTGGTCTTATCGCATATGGCACAAGGTTGAACGTTCTGACCTTTGGCTTTGTTTTGCTTTGGTCCTTTCTTCTTCCCTTTCCACTTCCTCTTGCTTGCAAAGTTGGCTTGAGAAGTCTCTTCTTCATCTTCTTCCTTCTTCTTGCCTTTCTGCTTCTTATCCTTCTTATCTGCATATAGAGCACTAGTTGAATTACCATGATAAGGGTTACCTTCCTTTATGCTATTTTTGGCTTCTTGATTGAAGAGTTGTCTAAGAAAGATGTTAAAGTCCGGAGTTTGTACATCCATGATGAGATCATAAGCTGTCGTGAAGGATTGCCATTGCTTATCACTTCGAATGCCATTGAGAATTCGCCTCATGATGACCTCTTCTTCAATCAGCTCTTCAATGGATGCTAAATGATCCGCAACCTCCTTGACCTTGGTAACAAACTCTGTGTTCGCGGGTCGACTAGCTCAAAAAATTTACTATCTATGGAAGAGACAATGAACTTCAAATGCCCATAGCGACCAGCGTGATTACAATTAGAAAAACTCCTTTTATGGGAGTGATACACATAGGGTTGAGTGTATAGAATGCACAAAAGTATAAGGAATAAGCAAAATATGCTATAGGAATGAATGCGACATTCACCGATGGTACTTCCTATTTTTCAGGAATACGTAGAGATTGACTCCGAGACAACAAAACTCAGATTTCTCCCAATCTACTGAACCAAATCCTACGAAAATTTATAAGCATAAACTAGACACTAATAGCTTTCCAATGAGTCATCTTGCACTCAATTTCAAGCTTTGGAGAGAGAGCAGCAGCCTCTGCAAGATTACTATTGGCGAAGAAGATGATGTAGATCATTGGAGGAGTAAGACAATGATGGTCACAAGTGTATGTATATTGCTTCCATGTAATGTACAAGTGATTTCAAGTCTTTATATAGACTCTAAGAGTGTTCCATGACTTCTACAATTGAAGTTTGAATTCAAATGAAGGTGGGAATGGTTGTTGGAGGGAATCAATTCACTTTCCTACAATCTAGGAAAAGTGAAGATCTAGTTTGATCTACTTTTAGGTAATTGATTGCTTGATTGAATGCAACTTCAACCACCACAAATTCGTGGGATTTGGGCTCTATCCTTCTACCTTTACATGTGTAAAGCTCAAGGCTTTTAGAAGGGTAAATGAACCATAAAAAATCTCTCAAAAAAATACAATAAATGAGCATAAGAAAAAGAACTCTCCAACGGATATTCTTTCGATGCGATAGCCTTTGATGTAGATCAAATCCACCTCAAGCATAAAGTAAGCTTGATGTTCCAACATTGGGTCCTCGCTAGACTTAATAGTAAACTTAACTACTGGAGGGGTTCGCAAATCAATCTTGCTGGCGGGGCCATGTGATCAACACGTTCCTCATATCCTCAATCATATACTTTCTTTCTTGCTGGAGACCGAAGAATCAAGATTTAGCCAAATTAGAAAGTAATTGTAGGAACTTTCTCTCGACCGGGGACCATAATAGGAGGGGAGTGCCTAAAACCAGATGGTCCATATGCACTAGCCGAAAGGAGAGTGAAGGTCTGGGTATTATGGACATTGGCAGCATGGCCAATAAACTTGCGGCTAAGTGGATGATTAAGGCATGGTGCAACAAAGATTCCTCTCAGGCCACATTAATATTCAGAAACACAAACGCGATTACTTTGGTAGGCTACCCTGGATGGAAAAACCTTGACATCCTCACCCTCCTATTCTCTCCAATTTCGGTCGCACCCAAAGGATCGATCATGGTAAGATCCTTGTGGTTGAGCTCGAACACATTCAAACCTCACATCAGAATCAGTGAAGATTGGAAGTGGGCTGCATGTATAAGACAAAACGACTCTATTTGGTTCCCGATCCAAGGCATGAGAAATGTGGAGCCTTGGAATGTCTTGAGTGCCAAGAGACTCTGGAGTAAGGGATAAGCACCTCTGGAAACATGACATGAACAGATGGGTGGACTTTGAGGACCTTGACCCTACTACTGTGGTCACATACGAGGAATGGAATGTTTTACTGAGCAGATGCCATGCTTGGGACCGATCTAAAATCCGACTACTTATGGGACAAGACTCGCTGAACCCAATGGGCCTTAAATGGTATAATGGTAATCGCCTCTCCAAGCTTCCATATGTCGAAGCTTGCAATGACATTCACATCAGTCTCAACAAGAAATGGTGTCTCAACTAGACGAGACTTCGATGGGATATGAAATTTATGTCTATATGACACCCTCTCATTGAAAACAAAAAGTCGATTCTCCTATGGCAAATCCTACACCGTGGAATATGGACCAATGCAAAAGCTAACAAGATCTGTGGGGTTCTGCCCTGGTGCAAACGATGTTGCGGTAGCAAAGAGGAGATTGGTCACCTGTTCTTTGCTTGCCCTATATCCCTTCGGCTATGGAGGGTCCTTGGTCGTTCTTTGGGACTCCAAGAACAAATCAATTGGAAGCAAGCCCTCATTAGTGAAGCGATCGGTTGCTCTGTGGCATTGTGGGATGCGATTAGGGGAGAGATCCTTTCGAAGATTTGGTGAGAAAGATGTGCTCAAAACTTTGGCAATACCCCCAAGGAGTGGTCGATCGAGAAGTCCCTTTTCCTCCTCAGTAGAAGAATTGCTGTTAGTATATGATCAATGTCTACCCCTCATGATTGTATGCACATTTTGTAAGGCCCCCTTTATGAGGAGAAGCCAAGCGTGCATTACCCAATTGATGGGAATCCCAACTTGAATGTTGGATGAAGGTCATATTGGACCATGTAAGATATTATAAGGAAAGGGAGTTACTAGGGTCCCCAATTGTGGGGTCCGGGGCAGCGGTGAGCAGCCCCGGCTGGGGGGTCCAAGGGGGCCAGCGGGCCCCCTGGCTGGGGGGTCCCAGGGGGCCAGCGGGCCCCCTGGTGGGGGTCCGGGGGCAGCGCCCCCGGCGCGACGGTAAAGGGAATATTCCATGGAATATTCCCTGTTGGAGTCAGAAATCATTTATATTTGTTAGGTCGGTTCAACCAGTCTAAACCGTGTATGGCAATTACGCGGGCGGTGGCCGCCCACGCTCTACCGCCCATGTATAGCCGTCCATGGCAGGCCACCCATGATCCTATATATACATGACTTCTGCACTACCTAAGATACCGAGTTGAGCCAGCATACCTCTACCTTATATCTCCCTATCTAGAGTTGTCTAGATCACCATTTAAGCTCTACCTTGAGAGCGCACGGGTGGACAACGCCATCATCTTTGTACTTGCTGCTAGTAGAAAATTGTTGAGATTCTCCTATATCTGTTATCTTCTCTGCTATTGCTCCTGTGTTATATTGCGTAACTATTGTCTTACATGGTATCAGAGCTGTAAGGTTCGAATAGCTTGAGAAGTATCATTATTTTAGCCTACTAGCAGACTAGAATATCAGTAGATTATTCGAGTGATTACATGATGGCTTCATCGTCGAACACTAGTCTTGGTGCTTCACCTAATATTAATGCTGTACCTATTCGAATTCGTCCACCTGCATTCACTGAAGGGAAGCTGGATGGAACCAACTATACACTCTGGAAGTTCAAAATTTCTGCAATTTTGGACTCCTATGAATTACTTGACACTGTCATGGGACCGATGGGATTGGATCCAGAGCCTATACCAGTTGAAGATCCAGCAAATTCAAGATTGATGATTCAACCAGATCCAGATCTTCTACGAGCTTGGAAGAGGCGGAATGCTGATGCATTATGTGCGATTGTCACTAGTGTAAGTGATTCTGTGCTTACTTTAGTTCAACATACTACTAAAGCACATGAGGCTTGGGGCATATTGGCTCGACAATATGAGACCAAGAACCACACTAGGATACAGAATTTAGAAAATCAGTTGGCAAATGAAAAGCATTCTGATTCTGAAAAGGCTGAAGATTTTATCAAACGGATAAAGCATCTTCAAGATCAATTGGCTGCAGTTGGTGTTGTTATAACACCAGAAGAGCTGGCTCGAAGATCTGTACGTGTTCTTCCAGCAAAGTATGATGGATTAGTAACAGCCCTTAACACTCAGGTAAGGCCAACTCCTCTTACATTTGAAGAGTTTTGTGCCATGCTTTTAGAAGAAGAGATGCGGCTGAAGAATCGGCAAAGTACAACTGATGCTGCATTCTCAGCAAATGCAAAAGGTAAAGGCTCTTCAGAGGGATCAAAGAAGAAGCCAAAGAAGAAAAAGTTCACAGGAAGTTGCTTCTATTGTGAAAAGAAAGGCCATGCCATCAAGGATTGCAGAAAGAAGCAAGCTGATGAACGGAATGGGACTGTAAAATCATCATGGAAGAACAAAGTGTCTGCAAACAACACAGAGCTGGAACTTTGGGTAGCTATTGAAGAGGTATGTTCATCTGCTCAAGCTCGTGTTGATGAGCCATGGATTTTAGATAGTGGAGCTTCTCGCCATATGACTAGTAAAAAGGATTGGTATAGTTCCCTAGTGCCTCTGCGGGAATCCATCAATGTAGTGGTGGGAAATGACTCCAAGTGTCCAGCTGAAGGAACTGGAACCATCTCTTTTATCACTTCTCCAGGTGTTGAGAAAAAGTTATCCGATGTTCTCTATGTACCTACACTCAAAAGAAATTTGTTGTCAGTTTCTGCAATAACAGATCGTGGACTCGAAGTTCACTTCAATAAGAGTGGTGCGGAAATCATGGATTCATCAGGTAATGTTGTAGGTAAAGGCATACGACGGGATAACTTGTATGAGCTAAGTGCTTTAACTGCTACAGAAGATAAAGATGTAAGCAGGTTATGGCACCGACGATTTGGGCATCTCGGATTTGCAGTTTTGAAGGAGATGCAACGAACAGGGATGGTTGCTCATATGCCTGCATTTTCAGAGTTGCAGGAACCTTGTGAAGCTTGTATGATGGGCAAGCAACAAGGAAACGCATTTCCAAGAGAGACCAGCAATCGATCTCAAGCTCCTCTAGAGTTGGTACATGCTGATCTCTGCGGTAAAATGTCTACACCTGCTTTAGGAGGATCTTTCTACTTCTTGCTGTTAGTCGACGATTATAGTAGAAAGATGTGGGTTTATTTCATTCGAGAGAAGGCTGATGCTTTTGAAAAATTTAAAACGTGGCATAAGTATGTAGAAAATGAATCAGGAAGGAAACTGAAGAAATTTAGAACAGATAGAGGAGGTGAATTCTTGTCAACAGAATTCAACAATTACTGTAAGGAGCATGGTGTGAAAAGGCAACTTACCACAGCTCATACACCCCAACAAAATGGCGTTGTTGAGCGCAGGAACAGGACAGTAGTTGAAATGGCTCGTTGTATGTTGAAGGCTCAAGACATGCCTGATTCATTCTGGGCAGAAGCAGTCAATACAGCAGTCTACATCCTCAATCGAAGCTACACAAAAGCACTGAAGGGGATGACTCCTCAAGAAGCATATTCTGGTAAAAAGCCTTCAGTTTTGCATTTCAGAATTTTTGGTTGTTTCTGTTATGCACATATTCCTGATTCAACAAGATCAAAGTTGGATTCAAAAAGCAAAAAGTGTGTCTTCCTAGGATATAGTGAAGAGTCTAAAGCATACAGGTTATGGGATCCTGAGGCGAGGAAGATTTTTGTCAGCCGAGATGTGGTGTTTGATGAACGACCACACTTAGTAGAAGATAAAGGTAAATCTACTATCTCATCAAGCGGAGAAATATCTCACCTTGTGCCTATCAAAAGACAGGTTAAAGTTGAGGAGGAGGAAACATCTAATGGAGAAATTTCCTTAATAAAAAGCCAACCAGTTGTAGCTGCACAGCGTAAGCCACTACCGAAGTGGGCACAACAGCTCTTTGATGATCACAATCCACATGTAGATGTACCAGAATCATCATCGGATGGATTACGAAGATCAAAGAGAATAGAGGAGCAAAGAAGAGCCTCAGAACACATTGTTAACATGGCTCTAATGGCAGATATCATGGGTTCGATAAAGGAACCTACCACCATTGAAGAAGCCCTTGATGATCCAGATTGGAGAGCGGCAATGCAGTCTGAGTATGATAGTATACTCAAAAATGATACATGGGATCTAGTCGACTTGCCGCCAAAGAAGAAGGTAATAGGTACTAAATGGATTTGGAAAGCTAAGTATAAAGCTGATGGAACATTAGAAAAGTATAAGGCACGATTAGTTGCACAGGGTTTTTCACAGATTGAAGGATTTGATGTTCAAGAAACTTTTGCACCAACAGCACGCATGACAACTATTCGGACGGTACTTGCAGTAGCTGCACAAAAGTCTTGGCCTATTTTCCAGATGGATGTCAAATCTGCATTTTTGAATGGTCACCTCAAGGAGGAGGTATATGTATCTCAACCACCAGGTTTTGAGGTGCCCAATTCAGAAAATAAAGTTTGCAGGTTGAAGAAAGCTTTGTATGGACTTAAGCAAGCTCCACGGGCTTGGTACCAACGAATAGATCATTTTTTCAAAAATATGGGTTTTGAAAGAAGTACTTCTGATGCTAACTTGTATGTAACGAAAAGGGATAGCAAGCTAGTTGTTGTCATTGTATATGTAGATGATTTGATCATTACAGGAGATCATCAGGAACTCATCAATCAAACTCGGATCAGCTTGGGAACTGAGTTTGAAATGACAGACTTAGGTCTACTCCATTTTTGTCTGGGAATTGAAGTATGGCAAAGGAAGGATGGCATTTTCATCTCACAACAAAAATATTCCAAAGAAATTCTCAAGGCATTTGGAATGATGGACTGCAAACCAACTAGCACACCTATGGAGGTAAATCATAAGCTATCTATGGATGATAACATGCCTGATGTAGATGCTAAGAAGTATAGGAAGCTCGTTGGAAGTCTTATTTTTCTGTGCAACACTAGACCAGACATTTGCTATGCTGTTGGAGTGTTAAGCAGGTTTTCCAACAAACCTAAGGAGAGTCACTGGAATGCTGGAATGCGAATTCTAAGGTACATTGCAGGAACCTTGGATTTTGGTATTTTGTATACCACAGGTGATACACTCCAAGGATATTGTGATTCAGATTGGGCTGGAGATTGTGATTCTAGAAAATCAGTTTCTGGATATTGTTTCTCACTTGGTTCAGGAATATTTTCTTGGGTAAGTAGGAAGCAACCAACTCTCGCACTCTCCTCCACTGAAGCAGAGTACAAAGCAGCTTGTTTTGCTTCTTGTGAGGCAGTCTGGTTAAGGAGAATTCTTGCAGATATAGGCTTTCCATCAAATATGCCAATTGTACTCAAGTGTGATAATCAAAGTTGTATGGCTATTGCAAAGAACCCAGTATTTCATGCTCGCACCAAGCACATAGAAGTACAGTACCATTACATTCGTGAGCTAATTGAAGATGAAATTGTGGAGCTAGAATATTGCCCAACAGAGGCAAATTGTGCTGACATATTCACTAAAGCACTTGGAAGAGAGCAGCTCAACAAGCATCTTCAACAGATGGGCATAGGACCGAGACCTGCTTGATTTATCATCAGTAAACATTGAGGGGGGGTGTTAGTATATGATCAATGTCTACCCCTCATGATTGTATGCACATTTTGTAAGGCCCCCTTTATGAGGAGAAGCCAAGCATGCATTACCCAATTGATGGGAATCCCAACTTGAATGTTGGATGAAGGTCATATTGGACCATGTAAGATATTATAAGGAAAGGGAGTTACTAGGGTCCCCAATTGTGGGGTCCGGGGCAGCGGTGAGCAGCCCCGGCTGGGGGGTCCAAGGGGGCCAGCGGGCCCCCTGGCTGGGGGGTCCCAGGGGGCCAGCGGGCCCCCTGGTGGGGGTCCGGGGGCAGCGCCCCCGGCGCGACGGTAAAGGGAATATTCCATGGAATATTCCCTATCGGAGTCAGAAATCATTTATATTTGTTAGGTCGGTTCAACCAGTCTAAACCGTGTATGGCAATTACGCGGGCGGTGGCCGCCCACGCTCTACCGCCCATGTATAGCCGTCCATGGCAGGCCACCCATGATCCTATATATACATGACTTCTGCACTACCTAAGATACCGAGTTGAGCCAGCATACCTCTACCTTATATCTCCCTATCTAGAGTTGTCTAGATCACCATTTAAGCTCTACCTTGAGAGCGCACGGGTGGACAACGCCATCATCTTTGTACTTGCTGCTAGTAGAAAATTGTTGAGATTCTCCTATATCTGTTATCTTCTCTGCTATTGCTCCTGTGTTATATTGCGTAACTATTGTCTTACAATTGCTAACTGTAAGAACCCCCCCCCCCCCCTTCAGACATCACAAAGAGCTAGAGTATGTCAACAATAAGCTTAAAACCAAGTGGGCTTCACATGATGGGGATGCGAAGTTTATCAACCTCCTTTATAACTCCATGTAAGCCTTGCAAGGCCTACCACAAAGGCTATGGTAGATCATCGGAATGAAAATTAGTCATCAAGAATATATTAGTTGGAAGCGAGATCTGCTGGGAGGAGCAAGTGCTCGCCCCCCGGCTCTCCGGAATGCTCGAAACTCTGGTCGATTGAGTATTAACTATTCCTCCTTGGCAAAAGGACCACTAATTGTAAGACCCCCCCTTTTTTTAGGAGTCATCAAGTATTCCTTTTGATCAAGAACACACTTTACCCATGTGGGCCCCACATGAGGGTGATGAGTGGGTGATTAACTTTTTTCTTGTAAAGCCATCTACACTCCGTTAAAGCTTCCTCAGTGTGGGATTTGGGGGATCCTGTGGGCACTAGTCCCCTTCTTTTGTATTTTTCCTTTATTTAATTCAAGTCCGGGAGAGTAGGCTAAGGCCGAACTTCCTATATTTAAAAAAAATATTATTTAATGATAGAAGGGAAGTAGTATCATGTTCTTAAGACAGAACATTCAAAAGAAGAATTATCATGCCAATGGCATGTCTACATGTGTACAGAGGCATTCACATGAGAGCGGTGGCAGATCAATCTTCAAATTCCATGTCAAAAAGCACTAGAGGAGAAGTTTGTTTCAACCCTCCTCATTCTTTATTAATTTTATTCCACCATCCATGTGGAGTTAAAATAACTTAAGAAATTATATTTTTTACTTATCAAGAAAATGACAATAAGTCGTAACAAATGAGAACTATGTCATAAAAAGAGAACATCCACGTTGAGAATCAAGCAAATTGCATCTTATGTTTGAAAACCCTTTATACCGGTATACACATATTTCAAAAATCAAGTGAAAACATGTGATTTTTTGACATTTTTTGTCATTTCCTAAAAAAAGAGCTCAAAATGTGGCCAAAATTTCACTCAATTTAATATTGACATGTACCAAATCTACATAACAAATATAAAAGTGATAAAAAAGCTTATACAAAAATTAAACATTGAACATGTTTTCAATGGTGGATATCAGATAGTTATTCAAAATTGCTATAAAACATGGTTTCGTTAAGCAAAATACTTAGGAGCATTTATATAAGCACTAAAAATGTTTGGATTTTCAACTCAATTCATAAATTTCTTGATCTATGTCTACACCCCCATCACCTGATGCACTTGATTCAGTCTGAGAGTGTTGAGAGCTCTCTTCTTCTTCTTCTATATCCACAAGAGCTCTATCTTCATCCAAGTACATACCAAATTACATGCACAAATCTTCTTGTTTGCCTATGATTAGCTGTCTACTTAATTTTTGGTGAAATTGTAGGGCTACTCTAAGCCCTCGACCCATAACCCACTCCATTTTGTGAAGCACGTTTTTGCAAGTGTGGTCACTTTGGTTCAATAGTAGTCATGTCAATGCTTTCAAACGCCATGTCCTCGACTCAATTGTACTTACCATCTTTTATGTTGATACTCATGCCAAAAGATGAAAGGCTAAATGGCACGAATTACAACTTATGGAAGGATACAATTAAGTCCTATCTCTATACAAACCTTTTATATGAGGTTGTTGATGGTACAAAACGAGAGCCAGATAAGGAAATCGATCTAGGTGTTTGGAATATATGGAATGTAAAGGACAAGCGAGCATAAAGCCAACTTCTCCTAGCATGTGATGAACTGACAAAGGGCCACATCACTACATGTAAGACGTCAAAATAAGCTTGGGATATTCTAGCCAATTTATATGAGGATAAAACACCTTCTAAGATTTATACTCTAGAGGTCGAATTCCACAATCTCACTATACACCCACAAGACACCATCACAAAAGTGATTGCTCAATTTGAAGATTATCAACACAAGTTAGCACTGTGTGGACGGCAAATTTCAAGTGAAGACATGGCTATAAGATTACTTAACAAGTTTCCTAGGTTGTATGAAACATTGGTGACCGCTATGTATAATAGAGGTAAAGTTCTAACTTGGGAAGAGGTCCGTCGATTTTTTCTCTTTCACGACTCACGAGCAAAGTTAGCTTCCTCCCAAGAAACAACCATGAAGGCTAAAGGACCCTTCCACAAGTGTAAAAATGCTAGTCATAATACTATCAATGGACCAAAACATGGATCCAACACTTTGTCAAAGAAATTTAGCTACAATTTTTATGGAAAAACAGGGCACTTGGAAAAATTTTGTTATAATAAGAAGCATACATCCAAGCCATCTAGTTCCAAGAACCCTTAAAAAACATCTCAACATGGGTCTCACTGCTCTAGTGAATACTTGATCATTTCCATAGAAGCCAATGCTCTAGTAACTTCTAGTTCTTCTCAGGATTGGATCTTTGACTGTGGCATGACATCGTACATATGTAAGGATCGGGATTCCTTTCAAGACATTGAAGACCATACTGGAGAATTTTACCTAGGCATCAACAAGAGTGACCCATCGAAGGGAAAGGCAAAGTGAAAATTACCAATGCCCAAGGGGAGTGCAAGTCATAATCAAATCTCTTAGTTGTTCCTAACTTGTGCATGAACCTAGTATCCATTAAGACCATCATAGATCACGATAAAAATGTGTTATTTGATAACACTTTAGTTAACGTGATTGATTCTCACACCAAATACATCATTGCCCAAGGTGTAGAAGACAAAGGGCTCTACAAACTCTCTTGGTTTGTATCTAAGGAGTCAATTTCCAGTCTTTGGCATCAAATATATGGTCACACTTTATATTTACGAAGGATTTTTCCATCTCAAATAGTTAGATTATTGCCCAAGATCGGGCAAATTAATGATCCCTACCAAGTTTGCACCCAAGGCAAGCAACACAGGGCTCCCCTTCTAAAGAAGGCTTCCACAAGAGCTAGGAACACTTTAGCCGTCATCCACATGGACCTTTGTGGACCTATGAGTACCCCTTCTCTTAGTGGTTCACTCTACTTATTTCTTTTAGTAGATGACCACTCAAGTTACATTTGGGTATAATTTTTGAAATGAAAGGCAGAAACTTTCTCTAAGTTTTGAGAATGGATAAACCAGGTTAAGAATCAAGCATCAAAGACAATCAAAACTATTTGATCCGATGGAGGTGGTGAATTTATTAATCACGACTTTGACAACTTCTTAAAACAAAAGGGGATAAAATGACAAGTTACTCAACCACACACTCCATTCCGAAATGGAGTGGCTGAGAGGAAGATCCAAAGTGTGATGAAAATGGCAAGAACCATGCTTCACAACAAAGATTTGCCTTAGAAGTTTTGGGCAAAAGCAGTACACACTGCCCTCCATATACTGAATCAAGGCTTCACAAGTGTATTGCACAACAAGACACCCTTTGAAGCTTACCATGGAAGAAAGCCTAATCTCAATCAATTTCGGGTATTTGGAAGTGAAGCATTTTTTCATGTACCGAAAGAAGATTGCAACAAGTTACATTCCAAGTCCAAGAAGCATATATTCATCAGCTATAGTGAAGAATCAGAAGCATATAAACTGTACAATCTTGAGAACCACTCCATCACAATTTCAAAAGATGTAATCTTTAATGAATCTTCAAGATACTCTACCAAATATCCAAACACAAGTCTTAGTCCACCCATCTATACTTCAAAGGGGGACACAGTCTTTTCAAAGCACATGTCAGAGGCAAGTACTTCACATCCACCCAAAAGATCACAAAGCCTCATAGGAAAGCAACAGCGAGAACAAAGTCATTATGTTGATTATGCATTGATGCATTAGATCCAACAAATTCCAAAGCCTTCTAACTACAAAGAAGCTCAAGGCCAACCTATGGGAAGACACTATGCAAGTGGAAATGGATGCAATCGAGAAGAACAAGCCTTGGGCCCTTGTTCCTAAGCCCACAAATCATCAAGTCATAGGAGTTAAGTGGCTCTATAAAGTTAAGTACAAATGAGATGGCACATTAGACAAGTACAAAGCAATACTTGTAGCCAAAGGATATAAGCAACAACATGGCATTGACTATGAAGAAACCTTTGCCTCTACTGCAAGATTTACATCTATAAGGATCATTCTAGCACTAAGTGCACATTTCAAGCTGTTGGAGGAGATGGTGCACACCTTCTAGAGATGATATGGTGTTGCAAGTTCCTGGTTCACACTAGCCAAAATTGCATTGAGGAGAGAAAAGTAAACCTATTGAGCTTTCCAAGAAGCACACATAATCACCGAAGTACTTTGGAATATGATCCTCAAATCATTGGATCAAAACATATGAGTAGGAATTTCAACTATGAACCAAAACTTGCTATTTTGATCACTACACCTGCTCAAAGAATTGAACAATAATCCTTGTCTGCTAGCAATTGAGTAAAATACTTTTGGGCATATCTAAGTAAATTAGAAAGCTACATTTTGCAAGTTACTTCACTTGAAATGATAGACCATGCTCAAAGAATTATGCTTAGCAAGTTAGAGATGCATCCCAACATTTTCGGACACTAACAGTATGCAAAGGAGTGAGTAATGTTTTGCTCATAACTCAAGAGTGTCTAAGGAAATAAATATGAAACTTTGTGGCAAGAAAGTAGATAGCATACAGAATTTATAACAACTTAAATGCCTAAAAATGATCAAGTATACACTCAGAAAGGGATCAGAGAAGTACACTGTTCTCAGTGATACATGATAGAGTAGAAACGTTGAGATATAAGAGAACTATATGTATTAATGCACATACATTACATTGACATTGGCAATGAATTATTGCACAATGTGAGGGAAATGATAGAGATATGGTGTGAGCTTAATATCAACTTAAAATCCCTTCGAATATCTCTTCAAATAAGCGTACACATAGTACGCAGCTTTTGAAGTCCTCTTTTATAGCTAAAGTTGGAGCTCTTTTTGAATTTGAAATTCAAACTTCTAGCAAAAAGTATCTCTATATTTTAGGGTCTCAATATCTATCTACGCCACCAATAATTCGTGAAAATATTCTCCTAAGAACTCGTGATTGAAGTGACTCCATATGTGCACTTTTACAAGGAGTAAAAATCTATCTTTTATAAGAGATTATTCATGTGCTAATACATGAATGCACATATGAGCCTTAAGATAAATGATCAAGCATTTTGGGTTAGAGTAATTGCACCAATAGCTCCCCCTCAAGCCTAATATTCTTGGGATTCAATTTCTTTAATGTCTTGTAATCCAACCATAATCTTGAACCTATTCAATTTAGTTCCATGAAAAGATTTGGTTAGCATATCTGCACATTGCAAGTTGGTCGATATATAAGACAATTATATAACCTTGTTAAGTAGCTTCTCTCTCACATAATGATAATGCACTTCAATGTGCTTAGTCCTTGCATGATATTTAGGATTAGCAACCAAATGAATTGAGCTAGTGTTATCTCCAAAGATCATTGGAGTGTATGTATGTAGCCCCAAATCTGAGTAGAGTAGCTTTAACCACATTGATTCTTGTGTTGCATTTGCTAGGCCTTTATATTCAACTATAGTTGATGTCACTACCACAGTTGGTTGTTTTTTTTATGAACATGAAATCAACTTTGATCCTGCAAAAGATAAGTAGCCAAAGGTGCTCCTCCTGTTGTCTTTTGAGCCAGCCCCATCTTCATCAGAGTATAGCTTGATATCCAAGTCATATGTGAATGGATAAAATAGCCTTTCATTTATGGTACCCTTCAAGTACTTTAAGATCCTTTTGGCAACTTCCATGTGAGGTTCTTCTGGTGTATGCATGAATTGACTCAATGTACTTACTCCATAGCATATGTCCACTCTTGTTAGGGTTGCATAATTGAGACTCCCAATAAGACTTTGATAACCTGTAATGTGTTCAAGTAGATCTCCTTCATGAGTACTATGTTTGTGGTTCAATTCCATGGGTGTACGTGCACTTTTTGAATTTTCCATCTTAAACTTAACTAGCATATCATGGATATACTTCCTCTGAGTAATCAAAACACCAGAATCTGTATAAACAATCTCCAAAGCAAGAAAATATGTAAGAAATCCAAGATCATTGATATTGAACTCTTCCTTCATCCAAGCTTTGATCTTCTTGATGCCATTGGCATCATTCCCTATAATAATGATATCATCCACATAAACACATAGATAAATAACTTTTGAATTAGTCTTCTTAATGAACAATGAAGAATCTTCCTTGCTTGCAACAAAGCCATCATGCAAGTATGTGACAAGCCTATGGTTCTAAGATCTAGGAGCTTGCTTTAAACCATACAATGCTTTCCTTAATTTACATACAAAATCAGGTTTCTCTTTGTCTTCATATCCTGGTGGTTGAGCCATGTAGAGCTTTTTAGAGATTCCATCCATTAAGGAATGCATTTTTAACATCTAATTGGTACGAGTTCCAATTCTTTGAAGTAGCAATACTTACTAAAAATCTGATTATTGGCATCTTAGCTATAGGTGAGAGGGTCTCCTCATAATCTAATCCATGGGTTTGAGCAAAACCCTTTGCTACTAGCCTTGCTTTATACCTGTTGATTGTCCCATCTGAACTCTTTTTCACTTTGTAAATTCACGTGGATCCTATTACCTTCATGAATGATTTTTTGGAAACCAACTCCCAAGTGTTATTCTCTTGAAGTGCTTAAATTTCGTCCTCCATAACTCCTCTCCATTCTTCTTTCTTGTTGGCTTCTTCAAATGAAGAAGGTTCCTCTGACATAGAATCTTTAGCCATGTATATAGAATGTTTGGTGACTAGTGATGTGTCATAGCCATACCTTATAGGTTGCTTGCTCTCCCTTTGAAATCTTCTAAGTGCTTGATTGGATGACTCTAGAATGTCTTCTAATTGTTTAAACTTTGTCTTGGCACCCTTGGACTTCCAAGCTTTGAAATCAATTTTTTCTTCATTTTCAGAGTTGACATCCTTTGATATATGTGGTTCTTCTTGAGTTAGATTTGGAACATCATTTTCCAATTCATAGGGTAGCTTTATTTTCCTGCAATCATCTTCAAACTAGGAGTCATTTTCATCAAATACCACATCCCTACTAACTGTAAATCCTTTGTTAGTGGGATTATATAACATATATCCTTTCTGATTTTGGTCATAGCCAATGAATATGCATCTATCAGCTTTTGGATCAAGCTTTCCCCTAATCTATGAGGGTATATGTGCATAAGCAATGCACCCAAAGATCTTACAATGATGTTAAAAAGGTCTCGTGCCATTCCATGCCTCATAAGGTGTCTTTCCATCCAGAAACTTGGATGGAAGCCTATCGATTAGGTAAGTGGCTGTGGAAATACCCATAAGTAATTTGGAAGTTTTTTCTCATTGAACATTGACCTTGCAACCTCTACTATTAGTCCATTTCTTCTCTCTGCCACTCCATTCTAGTCAAGAGTGTACCTTGTTGTAATCTCTCTCTTTATGCCTCTATCCTATAAGAAGGATTCAAACTCATGTGAGAAATATGCACCACCTCCATCAGATCTGAGCCTCTTTAAATTTCTACCTGTTTAAATCTTAACCAATCCCAAATACTTGTTGAAACAAGTGATGACCATCTTTATGCTTCATAAACTAAAGTATTGTCCATCCTCTATAGTCATCTATGAATGAAACATAATACCTTGACCTTGATATTGATGGTTCTCTGCTAGGACTCCACACATCTATTTGTACAAGCTCTAAGTAGTCTTCTTACATGTATCCTTCTTTGTTGAATGGTTGCCTATGTGATTTGCCAAATTCGCACACTCCACATTTATAAATCATGTGTTTCTTGGACACATTTGGAATGCCAAGCACTGTGGCTATGATCCCTGCATATTTGCTTCAATGTCCTTTTACCTAAATGAACTAGTCTCTTATCCCATATCTCCAATTCCGATAGGGTTTGATCTTTGTAATTGAAGAGAACAATATTCCTTGTATCTTCAACTTCTATTGTAAAAAGTCTACCAGATTTCTCACCTTTTGCAATCCTCTTGAAGCCTTCCTGAGGGTCCTCCACATATGCTCCATGCCTTGTGAATATGACATGTTAACCCTTCTCAATAATCTATCAAACACTGATTAGGTTTTTTGTTATTTTTGGCACATACAATACCCTACTTAGGAGATTCATGTAGTACCATCAGATGCTTTAACATTTACAATCTTCTTTACTAAGTGCCTGGAGTCATCACCTATTGGAATTTCATGCTTTCCTTTGGGTTCTTCGAGATCAGACAACAATGCTACATTGCCTAATACATGAATGGAGCAACAAGAATCGATATAGAATAGGCACTCATCATCTTTACCTTGCTTGGCTATCATACTCATGAATACTAGGGACTCATCTTGATCATCTGTACAATTGTTGTAGTCTCTTCTTCCTCTGAAGCCTCCTTGCTAGTTATTGTTGTAGCCTTGGTTGTAATTGTGATGGTAGTTGTTTCCTCCATTATTGAATCTGCCTCTTGATTGTCCATAGCTTCCTCTATGAAAGCCTCTTCCTCTTTGATTCTTTCTGTTCATGAAGCATTCACCTATGGTATGATTGGTCAAGCCATAAATGTTGCAAGGTGAAGTGTTGTTTTCCTCCTCTGCCCCTTCCTCTACTACCTCCTCCGCTGCCTGTGAAATTCACTTGAGAGGTACTTGCCTCTTCTTCATTCCTCTTACCTTTGCCTTTATCTTTACTCTTATTTTTATCTATGTAAAGGGCAGAAGATTGATTACCTCTAGAAGTATCTCCATTCTTCTTGAGCTTTGTCTCATGTGTGAAGAGTTTCCCCATCAATGTATTGAGGTCAGGTATCTGCATGTCGATATATAGGTCCATTGTTGTGGTAAAGCACTCCCATTTGTCATAAGCCTTGATGCCATTTATGATCTTCCTTACTATCTGATCTTCTTTTATTTCTTCTCCAATACTCCCAAGTTGATCAACTACATCCTTCATCTTGGTCACATAGTCAGCTACACTTTGCTTTGGTTGCTTCTTCAAGGTTGTGAACTCCACCCAAAGTTGGTTCTTTCTAGCCCTTGTATTTGATGAGAAGTATGAACAAAGTACTTCCCAAGTCTCTTGGGAGGACTTGCAATTCCTAATATGAGGTAATAAGAAATCATATATTGAGTTGAGTATATAAGACCTGGCTAGAGCATCCTTTGCACACCATGCATCTAGTCTCTCTTGCTCTTCTCTTGTAGGTTGATGTTTGCTTCTAAGGGTTGGCGTTTCTTCATCTCCAGATATGTATCCATACAAGCTTCTTCCTTGGAGGTAAGCTATCATCCTAAGGGACCATGGTGGATAATTGCCCTTGTCTAATTTGTCAATGAATGATGGAAATCCATCTCCCATTTTACCTTGATATTTCTCTGATACCACTGTTGGAGGAGATGGTGGACACCTTCTAGAGATGAGATGGTGCTGCAAATTCCTGCTTCACACTAGCCAAAACTGAATTAAGGACTGCAAAGTAGACATCTTGAGCTTTCCCAGAAGCACAAAAAAGATATAAAAAGAGTTATAGGCAAGCAACAAGCTTAACCTAGTGGTTAGCTCAATGGAATAGAAAGGTGGAGGCCTAGGGATCGAATCCCATGAGTAGTGTCGGAGAATCGAGAGTATTTGGCCCAAAAGGACCTCCAACCCTCTAGAACTATCATATTGAAGTCACTAAGAGTTAAATTGAGCAGATACGTTTAGAGAATGACTTTTTAGTGGACTTGATAGAACTCGCACATATACCACACATCTTTACACTTACAAAATAAAGACCCCTCAAGCTCACTGCTATATAATAGATGGTTGGGTGGTGAGTTAGCTGGCTATTCTCTCACGTGCATGGAGTGAGGATATGACATGTTTTAAACTATGAGTTGACTTCGAGCCTCGATTGATTCTATACTACAAATTTAGGCTCTATTTTGACTTTTAAGCATGGTGTGACTTATTTTGTTTTTTCTGAGGTAGTTTATTAATTCATCATATTTTGTATTGGCTTGCCTTCTGTACTATCCAACCTATGGGCTATAGATGCAAGCAATGCATGTCCATGAAAAGTGACCCTACTTCACCACCTATGTAAGGTCACATCTCTCCATGGCCCATATAAAGATTCTAGACATCGAATTGAGCCATCATATTTCTTGGTTAATTTCTTTTTACAAATTTATAGTATTTGATAATACCTTAAGGAAGCAATGTTTCTATATACTGACACATTAATTAGATATCTATCCACACCAAGAACTTCAAGAGATTAATTGAAGTGGAGGTATTACATGTATCAAAGAAGTAACCTTGGATTGGGGGATCCTTTTTCCATGAGAATCTATATTATTAACAGGGCATGTGCAATAGAGTAGAAAAGGAGGTACAAAGAAAGCTCAGAGCTTTCATGCCCTTCATGTGGGATCCATTTTCTTTTAAGCTTTCCTGCGTAGCAAACACCTTGTTTTGTTTACATGGGAGATTACTTTTATAACCTCTAATTGTGCAACTAGATAACAGAGTGACTTCTGAATAGAACAGTCCTTATGAGAATCACTAAATATTGAAGGAAACTATTTCCTCGGTAAGTTTTACAACGTAAGATTTAATGAATGAAAATGTAATGCTTCTCTACTTTATGTATATCATTAACATTCCAAATACGCCACAAATAGTTAAAATACATTAACTGAAAGCTTCGGACGCTTAGATATGTAGAAGATATTAGTTGCCATGTCAGTTTTTGTTTTTCTAGCTTTCATTTACATATAAGTGGTGAGTTAAAAGAAATTTTGGTCTTGCAAGCTGACTAGAAGATGTTTTTTCATAATAGTATTATATAGGGAAAAAAGACTACAAATGTTAGCATCCTCAAACAAGTAAAACTAAAACCACTAAGGATTTTAACTTTGATGAATTATCGAGGTGAATCAGAATGCTTTAGATCTTGAATCTAGAGGAACAAGAGCAATAAAAAGTGATTGCTTATTGTAGAAAGAAACCTTTCACAAAATTGAAACCACCACAGCATCCAAGGATATGCTCTAAGGAAATCGGCATTCTTCTTTGTATTCATCATATTTTCACAATATTTTTGCGGATCGAAATCTTGCTCTATGAATCTGCTCTAGTGGGGGCATAGCCAATCTCAATGGTCAGGATCCACATGGAATTATTGGGCTTGAGTTTGAAGAACTTGAAAAAGATTGATTAAATTATGTGATTATTCTGAATTTCTTATTCTACTTTTAGGTTAATCCATTTGCCATGAGATGGTATATATATATATATATATATATATATATATATATATAAGTGGGATTCCCCACAGGCTCTTCAATAGTTAAGAAACTAAACAGAAGAATATTACTTAAAGATTTCTACCAAAGGCAATAGGATAGCTATCATTTAATGATAGAAGGGCACTAGTATTATGTTCTTAAGACAGAGCATTCAAAAGAAGAGGCATTCACATGAGACCGGCGGCACATCAACCTTCAAATTCCATGTCAAAGCATTGGAGGAGCATCCATGTGGACTAAACTTAATTAAGAAATAATATATTTCTACTTATCAAAAAAATACACATTGTGTCCTTTTCTATACAAAATTGATCCATCAATTTTGTTTTCGTTTCGCACAATACGAAGGTACATCCATAAAAAACAAATCGTTCCGTGCTCGAATGTGAATAGCAGAGTGGTGGAAAATCTTTTTTCTTATTATTTCTGCACGGAATATAATCATTTTCTTGAGTTGATGATGTCATCAATGATGTCAGCAAATCGATCAAGACCTTAGAATGTCAAAATTTAGCAAATAGATAGTTGATCTTAGGGTTTTAGCACGTTTCGGACGCAATGGAAGCATTGGTTTCTCCTAATTCTGAACCAATCATGAGATATAAGATTCACATGGAATCTAAGGTTCAGGATGGTTTCCTTTGTCCATGACACATGTCTTCTCTTTGTAGATTGATAAATTAGAAATGTGTGGGTGTGCCCTATCCTAAACATGTCTAGGGCATGGAATGCATGCTTAGGTAACCCTTCTAACCAGATCCCATCCTTTTTTTATCATTCTCTTGCATATTCTAGGTGTTACGAGCATCATAGTGTAGGCTAGGTTGCATTTTATTCGATTGAATAATGGAAAAATATTGAATACTGAATAATGGAAAAATATTGATTACATTCATTCAAGTATTGCTCTATTTTTCATTTATTGTCTATTCTATTATTATTTTTATTGTTTCATGCATATTTTATGATTTGCATATGCATCTCTTACATATGTATGATTTGTTTTTATATTAATAGTTTTATGTATTCTAATTATCAATAGTATACATGTTCGAATCACTAAAGTGTTTCTTACTTGTATACGTTGATGAATAAAATTTAAAATAAACCACTATTGTGATTGTCTGAATCCCTACATCGATTCTTACTTTCACAATAGTATAAGACATAACAATCGATCTATTGAGATTGTTTGAATCGCCACATCAATCTCTACTCTCTCAATAGTATAGGGATTCTATAAGGACTATTTGAATTAAGTGGATTAAATAATGTGGATTCATTTGAAATATGTGGATGAAATGATGTGGATTCATTTGAATTATGCAGATTAAATGATGTCGATTCATTTGAATTATGTGCACTAAATAAAGTGGTATCATTTGAATTATGTGGATTAAATGATGTGCATTTATTTGCATTTTGTGGATTAAATGATGTGATATCATTTGAGTTATTTGATTTTTGTGAATTATATGATATGGATTCATTTGAGGTAAAGATGTGAAACTAAAACATGGCAAGAATGCTAGATGTGAATAATGACCTTGATCATGTCCAAATCATTCTGTTCGTGATGTTCTTGTTCGAGTTACAGGAAGGGCGAAAGAAACAACACCATTAAACTTTCTGATTTACAACATAAAGGCTTAGTAGAAACTCTACTTTGATGCTTTGTTCAATTTGAAAGATCATCACCAAATAATAATCAAATAGCACTATATTTTGTTCAGAAAGTTTTTGTACAAGATATTCTTCATCGACATGTAGATTGGGATGATCACCCAAAGAATGTAGGTATAGGTTTGGTCCTACTCAAAATTTTGTAGAATTTTGTAATCAAGGACATGAAGGCCCTCTTCCTTAAAAGTCGCCCTACATTTTGCTACGTGAAGAACATAACCTTATCATGATTTATCATCACAGGGAACATAATTATACAATGAAACATTAAAAATTCTTGGATTACAAAGAACAATTGATGATCAACAAAAGAGAATTGATGATTTAGAAAATCAAGTGAAATATTTGCAAATATCTCAATGCATATGACAAGAGGTATGGAAGATTATCAGAGGCATCATCATATTTTGATCGGTTCACTATTGATGAATTATTCAATCAACAAAATACTGAATCGGCAAGCCGCTTTTTGTAAACAAGGACATCACTTTATGATAAAGACATCATTTTTGAAATATAATTCAAAGTACATCAGTTTCTTCATTTTGAATATATCATCTATTAGAGGTACCATGTCATCTATGTCTTCCATGTTTGAACCATCATCGTGATCTACATCTAAATCATGATCACACCATGAATTATTTGTTAAAATTTCATGAGTTTGAGATTCTCGAAAAGTTTTTTGTGCTGTTGTAGAAGCTATCTTGGTTGGAGCATGTAACAAATGCATATTACAAAACACTTATAGCTAATTATTGGCATGTGATACACTTAAGCGATTTCTTTGTTTTGAATGAAGAAAATTATATGCACTCCAATTACGTTCACAACTACTGCTTCAAGTTGTTATTGAAAACACTCTCACATGTATATGTTGCAACTCCACTGCTTCACCTCCATACTCTTTCCACCATATAGGAGGTGGATGCTTTTGAATCACTTCAATTTGCCATAAATCTCCAAAACATCCTTCTTGATTTACATAAGCTACTCTTTCATGGAATGCATCTCGACCGTCTGTGCCTAGAAGTAATAACTCACATGTGGTTTTGAAATTTTCCATGAATTCTTTGTTTCACACTTGACCATTTAGTTGAAATGATGGCTTCAAGAGGAATGTTGTTCCATGTAAATGAGTATGCATTTGTATCCATCTTTTCTCTACTAACGATACTATATGTGTTTTTTATCGTAATCAAAATTGATTAAAGTCTTTCTTTTTTCTGAATAGCTTCTAGCATAATCCAGTAAACTTTTCCTATCACAAACTTATCATTATCAACAATTTGTAAAATTTCCACAAAAAAATTAGTGATACCAAAGATTTTTTCAAGATTAGGCCAAAAAGTTTGTGACTTTACTAGAGAAATACACTTCAAAGTCGGAACTCGGTAAGAAGGATACTTCTCTAGCCATGCCTCCCATCTTCGATCACTAATCATTTCTCCAAGAGCTAGCTTGACATCGAATAATCCACTAAGCACAATATAGGTAGTTGCAAATCAAGTAGCACAAAAGATATGAAGTGCTTCATTGGGAGATTTTGAACGAAAGAGAGAATATGAAAATTGGTTCTCTCTAATATATTTGATCACGTGATTTGCATCTATTAAACTTTGTTTAAGGAAAGATAATCTCCCTATATCTTTCAATAACAGATTTAGTGTATGAGCTGCGCATGGAACCCAAGTAATGCCTTCATACTTGTTTTGTATTGCAATTCTAGGACTCTGGAAATTAGATGTATTATCAGTCACTATCGCAGTCACATCCTTTGGACCACACATGGGTGATATAGCGTGTTCATATATCTTTACAAGAAAATTTGAACTTTTCTCTTTAAGAGAAGTATCAACAACTTCCAAAAACATGCTTCCCTTTGGACCTATAACCATGACATTAATCAATGGATTCTTTTTGACAACTTTTCCATCCATCTAGTGCTATTATGCATCCATACATGGGTGCATAATCAAGCACTATTCATTTTAAGATACCTTCAGTACTTTTCTTCACTTTATCTACATAATCGTATTTGCAATTTACTGTAATCTAGCATGGTGAATCCTTTTCGTGAAGTTGACATCAAAGCATCTTTGAAAATAGGATAATGAATAACATTGAAAGGAATTTTTCATGCTAAAAATGCTTGAGTCCATTTAAGATGAAGCTTGAGACAATCTTGCTTTTCAAAAGCTAAAGGTATTGTATTCTATGATTTAGTACAGACAAAGCATGGTGACTCATTATTAGATTCACCATTTTTACTACATTCACTAGGTCCACTCTTTAGTGGCGTAGCAAGAGACAATGGAGTACATGTATCTTTATATTTAGAAAAATAGTTTTTGATACTTGAGTAGAACTACCATGAGGATCCTCTATTGTCATTGATACATCTACTCGTTCTTGCTCTACACCTAAACTACTTCAAAAGTGTTGTGAACTACTCATGCGTTTAAACCTTTTTGATGTGATACCTTGATATTTACATTTGTTTGCATAACTTGCAAAGTGTACCCATATATCACTGTCTAGATAAGAGCATCCTGCCACATTATTACATGCACTTAAAAGATGCTCTTTTATCTGAGTTGCATTTCCTACATAACGATGTCCATTGTGGAGACTATTTTGCCCTCTTGATTAATAATGATATATGACCATTCTTTCCCCTTTCCCATAATGCTTGCTTTATGAAGACTTTATATCTACAAAAAGATAGCAGAAATCAATATCAAATTAGATATACATTCCACTAAATTTATATCTTCAGATATATACAAACTACTCTAAACCTCTCTTAAAGTTTTTACATCTATTAATCTATGTATTTACATTTCCTATCTATTAAGCTTCTCAATCATACACACACATACTATTGTGAAGTAAGAATCAATGTCGAGTCAAAAAATCACAATATGTACACATACAATTACACATACCACTATGAAGTAAGAATCAATGTTGAGTCAGACAATTACAATAGATTTTAATTTCAATCATACACACATATACACTTACACATACTATTGTGAAGTAAGAATCAATGTTGTGTGAAACTCACAATAGATTTTAATTCTCAATCATACACACACATACAATTACACTTACTATTTTGAAGTAAGAATTAATGTTGAGTCAGACAATTACAATAGATTTTTATTGTCAATCATAGACACATATAGTTACACATACTATTGTGAAGTAAGAATCAATGTTGACTCACACAATTACAAAAGATCATACAGACACATAAATTGCACATATTATTTTGAAGTAAGAATCAATGTTGACTCACACAATTACAATAGATTTTAATTCTCAATCATACACACACATATAGTTACACATACTATTGTGAAGTAAAAATCATTGTTGAGTCAAACAGTCACAATAGATCTTAATTCTCAATCATATACACATATATATTTACACATAATATTGTGAAGTAAGAATCAATGTTGATTAAGACAATCACACTAGATTTTAAATTCTTGATCATATGCACATACACTTACACATACTATTGTAAAGTAAGGATCAATGTTGAGTCAAAAAATCACAATAGATTTTCATTCACAATTATACACTCATATGCACATACACATACTATTGGATGAAACTATGTTGGATCCCTTATAATGCAAGGATCTGAGAAGGTGTTTATAAGTCTACAAGACAAAGCCATCTAGAGACCTAGAAAGTTCTAGTCCACTTATTAACACCTTATCAACCCTTGAATTATCGAAAATAAGATAAAACCTTTTCCAACAAAAACAATAGTTTTTAATCCACAACCATACACACACATACACATTCTCATACACAATCACGTTAGATTTTCACTCACAATCATATGACATACATGCACCTACACATACACATACTATTGTGAATTAAGAATCAATATTGATTCAAACAATCAAATGTATTTTTAATCACATTCATACACACACATACATATACTATTGTGAAGTAAGAATCAATGTTGATTCAAACAATCAAATATTTTTTTCTTTATTGTTTTAATACTAAAAGACTAAATATTTTCAACAAGAGCTTATACCTTGTTCTTTGTATGACACTATAAGTTTGCAAAAAACAAAGTAAGTCTTATGTGGACTAACTCTAATTGTATTCTTTCATAGACACTATTTAACCAAATCTTTTTTGATAAAAAAAGCATTCGACCGGTAGATTTTCGATCAAATTAGTTTTCGATAAAAAATGCTTTCGATAAAAAATTCTCAAAATTATCGTGCAAAAAGTATTCGCTCTTGTCTGAATAAGTTGACATGGCACCTAATAATTTGGTTGAATAATAAGGGTTTAACATAAAATTCTATACTTATTCACGAATAAATGAATTGTCGAATAACAAATAATGCAACCTAGAGTGTAGGTAGCTAGTTCCATATACCTATTTTTTTGTCATAGCTTTGTGTAGTAGAGTTAGAATGCATACAAACCAATCCAATAGAGGTATCTCATTGAGAGATTCTAAAGGACCTAGTCTGAACATATTCATAGAATGGACCTAGGAATGGGTCCATTTTTATGTCACCCATTGTGTGTGGATGAAGTGCATAACCTAGTGAGTAAGATTTGGGTATGAGTGTATGTTTAATTACCTCATATGCTTCTATATCCATTCCATGCATTCATCATCACATATGCACATGTTTCTATGGTGTTGGCCAATTCAACTCTTAGTTTTCATATTAAATGTGTTTAGGTGAAGCCACCACTTGATTACAGTCACAGGACATGTGATTGCTACTGCTTGATAGGTACCATTTTTCTATGTATTGTAGATTTCAAATGTGGTCAATTTTAGATAACTAAGAGCATATGTCAGCAATCATTCTTCTCATCCTTCAAACAAGGGCATATAATCTACCAAGCCACATGCATTTTCAAGAGTTAATTCTTTACCTTTCTCCTAAGAAGCCTTATCTAGGTATCACTAATACTTATTGAGTATCATGATACTTGCAAATAAAAACCACATGTTTTAGAGAATGCTTATCTTTTGGTTGTATGGGGTTTCCTATATATTTATGCTTTTGTACGGGGGATCACAAGGAACACTAGAAACCTGAAACACTCACGTAAAGTCTTAGGAGATATGAAGTAGCTCAAAAAAGACTCGACACAAGGGGGAACCTCTTCACAATGGTGTGCTGGCACTTGAGTTGGTAGGCCATAGAGCTCAAAAAGGATTCGACACAAGGGGGGGAACCTCTTCACAGCTGTGTGTTGGCACTTGAGTTGGTAGACCATAGAGATTGAATAGATTGTGATAAGAGTCTTAACGGGCATCATCTTCATTTTGAAGAGTAGTTGAAGAAGATCAAGAACATGTGCTTGTGGGTGAAGAGATACCCTAGGATTCTCAATGCACTTGGACTTGGGGCTTTATTACTTTGGATTAGTAACATTGTATGCTTTGTGATGCACTAAAGAACCCAAGGATCATGTGCACTTTGAAGTTCATTAAGTTGCATATAGGGAAAAAGGGACCTGAGTATGTGAAGGTATTAGAATGGAAGGACTTTGATGAACACATATTCACTTAATATCGAGGAGAATACTTGTGAATTGGAGGAGCATGATATCATCTATTTAGAGCACCACTAGTAGAAGTGTACAAACCGCATAGACTCTTTTAGTGATTCAAAATTGGAGTTGGTAGAAATGACTAGCTTTGAAGACATGCATAGATTGTGCATTACTGGAGATCATGTCCATCATAGAGGATGAGGATCGAATTTCCTTTGAGTTTATTTCAACTAACCCTCATGGTGCTTTTTTCTACCTAGATGGTCTTAACCAATCTGTGGTGAAACTCTGAGGTTCTCAAGGAACTCAACTCATCTCAAGGCTGAAAGTTAAGTTTTAGGAGGGTTTCCACATGAATAAAATGGGTAATTGTTTCATGTTGATGGATGAATTAGAGAAGACTAATGAATTTAAACACTTTTTGGAGGATGAGCAGTTGACTAACCCTCATGAGAATGAGGAACTAGTTACAATGCCTAGGAAAATAATATTTAGTAATGAGAGCCTTGAGAGGAGATCCAATTCCTCAAGATGATGATATGATAGAGCTTCACTTGATAGAAGGATGTATAAGATACTATATGTATACCACTTCTCCCAACATTGTGACCATTTATAAGCTGCAAGACAAAGGATATGATAAGAGTGACATACTTAGAGAAGTCAAAATAGAAATATATCAAGTTAGTGAAGTCTGAGAAATCTTGGTACACCTTCTCAGTCAATTCATGTTCTCTTTGAAGAAACTATCTTCAATTTTGGTAATAGGTCAAGAAATAGTGGTGAGCAAGGAAACCATGATCAAGGGTAGTTTGAATGGGCTAGGGTTCGACCTCATCCCTACACGCCTTTCCCTTTGACCATCTCAAGTGACCTATGCGAGATGCTATAATCATGGGACGTATCCTAGTTAGCCCACCACCATTAGACAATAGACCTTCTCAAGTGCACAAATGTATGAAAACCCACTATGATGGTTCATGAGACCATTATGATCACCTTCTAGAATTTAAAAAATTATAAAGGGTTGAACAAGTAGATCAATAGGCATTTAGTATAACCATGTTCGGTACAACATTGGCTTGAGTTCAATCATTAGACCAAGCTAGTTTCACCAACGTAGATGAACTATTGGTGGAGTCCATTGGAGATTTTTCCTAGATAAGAGTATGCTTCTTCTTTGATGAATATTTTTAAATATGCTAGCCACAACCATTAATTTTGTTCAAAACAATAGGTGGACAGATGGCTTGAGATGAAATGCCCTTCTCAAGCAAAGACGGTTTTCTTGTTCTTATATGGATTGCCAAGTTCAGGACGAATAAATTTGTTAGCCACATATCATAACCTATTTATGGAAGAATTTCCTAACTTAGTGGCCACAAAAATTGGGGTGCACACTAGTACCTCTTCTAGACCATATCTTATTCAACCTATGAGGGCACACAGATTCCATATTGATAAAAAAACGGACAACCATACCACGAAAAGTTATCTTTAGAATTGGTGGGAAGACCCCCTCAATATATACAAACCCGATGATATACCAATTACTTCATTTATATTGAATCAAAAAATTAGAGTTGTGCAAATTGTACTAAGCGTATTACTACTTTAAGGATCCATTCATTGACAATGAAAGCTCATATCAACAACAATACTATGAGTATGAAAGTTATTCAAATCCTTATGGAGCTCATGATGATAACTTGATGTACGTGATACCTAGGGCTTTGGCTCCAACTCTCTAAAAAATAATACCACCGCCTCCCAAGGGATCATGTTATTGGTGTGATGAGGAGCATCTCATTAGATGTTGTCCCATGTCAAATCCACCTTTAACAAGAGATTGGTAAGGATATCGTACCACTTGTGGCAACGAACATCTCTTTGGAGATATGTCTAAGAATCCCAACAATGCTTAGAAACTACTCAAATCAATTTGATAGAAGTGATTGACCCTTCTAGAAGGGCATGGATAGTGTGATACCTATAAAGAACATTATATGAACTCAAGTGAGAAGGAATTTGAAGTTAGTGTGAGTGAGGGAGAATAAAAAAGATCTAGGAGCCAACTGCTCAAGGACCCTTTATCTATGATGTTGAAAGACTTTTTAGATCCCTCCGAGTCATTGCAAAGAAGGAAGACACAAAAATGGAAGAATGGAAGAGATAAGATCAAAATAAAATGGAAAAAATGATTTAGAGAATTGGAAATGGACCAAAAGCAAGACTCAAAACCTAAAGATAAGATCTCTCTACACAATGAAAAATGATGAAGCCAACATAAATGCAGATGTACAAGATGAGAACAAATGCAGAACCAAGAAGGATCACTTGTAGTAGATCCAAATTTTGAAGAATGGGATATATTCTTCAAAACCTATTATTCAAGAATAATGGCAAGGTCAAGCCTTGAGAAGTAAAAAAATGCTACCCATAGGGCAACTTCAAGAAAGAGTGGTTGGAGATGTGCCAATAATTGATTGAAGTTTCTCAACCATTGCTAGAAAACCACCTTCTTAGATTCTTACTATTTGGATTCTTGAATTAAACTTCCAAGAATGTATCCAAACAAAAGGAACAACCACTTAGAAGAACAAAGATAGATACCTCCAAGAGAATGGACCTCATGTTGCCATAATACAAGAAGATAGCAAGATGATGAAAATTGATGTTGGAAGTGACTAAAAATACCTTTGGGAAAGATTGCAAGATCCACATTCGAAGAAAGAACGGAAAGCCCCACCTCCACTCACATAAATAGACTTAGGAAAGGATCCATACTCTATGGAAAATTCCTTTATGTTAAAGGGCGACCTAAGCCTAATTATAGGAGAGGATTATGCAATTGATACCTTGCCCTATTACATACAAGAATATGTGAAAACCTTTTAATATCATCATTGTTGGGGGATTCTTGGACAAGAAGGGATTTGAGTATTTGTAGGAGAAAAGGGAAAGACAAGAAGAAAGATACACACTAGAAGCCTCTGTCGATTGATTATAAGAAGACAAATACAATGGTGATGCACAATACAATCCAATGCTTCTATGTAAAATCCAACAGAGTGCTCAATCACAAAATACCAAATACCCAAGGGTCTTGTTGCTGCCGGCCTTCTCTACACCAGACCTCCACCTTCTCCAAGCCTGCACTTGTGCACACCTTGCACCAAGCTTCCAATAAGAGGGAGGGATGGACACCTTCTGTCGGCATGCACATGACTTTGATGAGAGCTTGGGATCCTTGGGGTGAATAGCTTAACACTTTTGTGCACACTTCTTAGTCACTTTTCATGCACACCTTGCACTCCACTTCTCTACGTCGCACACTATGTGTCTCTTGCACTTCTCTCTCTTGCCTCACTTAGACTATGCTCCCTTTGCTTACACTTGCTTGGTACAAAAATAGTCCTTGCCTTGATTTGAGTGTCGATTCACGTACGCTCCTAACTGCAAGAGTATCTTGGTGCTCACTTTCATGTCCCAAGATTGTCACCAAAAGTGAGCAGCCAACGAATCCCTGTTTTGTTCTCTAGTGACTTTAGACTAAAACAAAAATTTTAATTGGGGGGCCATACTTTCACTTCTACGTACGCTACCGCTTCACATACCTTTACATTTTGTCTTTTAATTCTTCACTTATGCATATAAGAATCGGTTCACCTGAACCTTCCAAAACACTTTAAAAACACTTTGAACCTTAGGGAGATTAGAGAAATACCTCTACAACTTGAAACCAACTTTCACTACAACATACCAAGGGTATACCGACGTTTGGCATACCGACGATCCACGTCGGCGTCGGTTTGACCCTCGGAATATTTTGGCAAACTGCTTAGCCTCGGAACAACTGCGTCGATAACTTACTGGAAATTACCGACACTCATTCCGACGGTCGGTTTAACCGGGCCCGAGAGCAAACATTCAACATTTTGGCGTTTTGAATGTAGATCTTCTACTGTCGACTTTACGTGCGCAAACAACATATCTCTGTTTGTCACTCTTTCTCTCTCTCTCTCTCTCTCTCTCTCCTTCCCTCTCTCTCTCTCTCTCCCCCTCCCTCTCTCTCTCTCTAAGCACACCTCTATCTTTCTAGATCTGAAGTTTTGGTAAGTATATCGCCCATACTGTAGCACTCTTTTTCTTTATTTATGTTTTTGCTTTTCTAATATCTTCTCTCTTTAATTTTGCAAGAGATTTTGGGATCAAGTCTTTGGAAATTCGACGAAGAACAACTTCAAGTGGATTTTGACGACCACGATTCAAACAATTACATCAATGTAAGTGATTGTTTTGTTTTCGATTGACATAGAGAGAGAGAGATACATATACATACACACTCACATATTTATAAACACACACAGGCATATCCATACACACATACACACATGCATATGCATACACACATACATGCATATGCATACACACATGCACATGCATACACACAATGCATATGCATACACACATACACACATGCATATGCATACAAAACATGCACATGCATACACACATGCATATGCATACACACATACACAATGCATATGCATATACACATGCATATGCATACACAGATACGCAATGCATATGCATAGACACATGCATATGCATACACACATACACAATGCATATGCATACACACATGCATATGCATACACACATACACAATGCATATGCATACACACATGCATATGCATACACACAATGCATATGCATGCACACATACACACATGCATATGCATACAAACATGCACATGCATACACACATGCACATGCATACACACATGCATATGCATACAAACATGCATATGAATACACACATGCACAATGCATATGCATACACACATGCACAATGCATATGCATACACACATACACAATGCATATGCATACACACATGCATATGCATACACACATGCATATGCATACACACATGCATATGCATACACACATGCATATGCATACACACATGCATATGCATATGCATACACAATGCATATGCATACACACAATGCATATGCATATGCATACACAATGCATATGCATACACACAATGCATATGCATACACACATGCATATGCATACACACATGCATATGCATACACACATGCATATGCATACACACATGCATATGCATATGCATACACACATGCATATGCATACACACATGCATATGCATACACACATGCATATGCATACACACATGCATATGCATACACACAGACACAATGCATATGCATACACACATGCATATGCATACACATACACAATGCATATGCATACACACATGCATATGCATACACACATGCATATGCATACACACATACACAATGCATATGCATACACACAATGCATATGCATACACACATGCATATGCATACAAACATGCACATCCATACACACATGCATATGCATACACACATGCATATGCATACACACATGCATATGCATACAAACATGCATATGCATACACACATGCACAATGCATATGCATACACACATGCATATGCATACACACATACACAATGCATATGCATACACACAATGCATATGCATACACACATGCATATGCATACACATGCATATGCATACAGACATACACAATGCATATGCATACACACATGCATATGCATGCACACATACATATGCATGCACACATACACAATGCATATGCATACACAATGCATATGCATACATACATGCATATGCATACACACATACACATGCATATGCATACACATGCATATGCATACACATGCATATGCATACACATGCATATGCATACACACATACACACATGCATATGCATAGAACATGCACATGCATACACATGCATATGCATACACATGCATATGCATACACACATGCATATGCATACACATGCATATGCATACATACATGCATATGCATACACACATACACAATGCATATGCATACAAACATGCACATGCATACACACATGCATACACACATGCATATGCATACAAACATGCACATGCATATGCATACATGCATATGCATACACACATACACATGCATATGCATATACACATACAGAATGCATATGCATACACACATGCATATGCATACACACATACACAATGCATGTGCATACACACATGCATATGCATACACACATGCATATGCATACACACATGCATATGCATACACACATGCATATGCATACACACATGCATATGCATACAAACATGCATATGCATACAAACATGCATCTGCATACAAACATGCATATGCATACACACATTGGATGAGATGGGATCTTCACATTGGATCAGATGGGATCTCCACATACACCTTGGGGAGCACATGACCATGATGACTCCAAAATATATCACATACGTAATGGAGCTCCAATCATGGATGCAGCCGGGAAGTCAATGCGTCAGCGCATTCGATAACTTTGCTCCATAGAGTTTGGACATTCAGTAATGTTAAAATGGAGCGAACATGACAGGATTCCAAAAACTATATCACACAATCGATACATGAAGATTACCGACCAACACTTGGGAATCCTATTGTGAGTTCGGAATGGATTCAGCATACGGCACGCGACGTGATGTCTCATCGACCGTCGGAAGCTCGCGATGCTTTTAGAGCAGGCTTATCGAAGCCTGTGTGGTTAGTTGTTGAAGAGTGGGAATCCATTCAAGATGAGCAGCAACATACTCCTGATCGATATCATCAACAGAGAGATGCGGTGGCCACACGTTTGGATACGGTTGGAACGTCACATTTAGGTAGCGGCGGATACGACAGTATGCGCTACCAATTTGTAAGTATCATGTTAATTATTGAATTTGTTTGTGTTCAGCACATCATGTATGTCCATCGAACATTTTGCATATTTATTATAGGAGTTTGCAGTGGGTCGTTCTCCGACGTGAACCGAAGAATCTTACGGATATCATCATGGATTGGATGCACTGTTGCAAGACTTAGAGGGACGCGGTGCAATCATTTCATGGGAGAATCTATGATTAGGTAAACTTATAGCTTGGTTTCGTATTTTTAGTTGTTGTTTATAAATGTCATGTCAATTTGTCTCATTTTACACATGCTTTGTTGCAAGATTGCAGGTGTAAATGTTTTGATCCCCTTACGTATATGTATGGTAGTGCTTTGCCACAATTTTGTATTACACTCCTATATGGCAATGATGTACCATATTGTTTCAGCTAAAGTATGACTTAATCTAAAAAATTCCATTCCACATGAGCACAGTCATGACCTCACTTCCTAGATGTTTGCCAAACATTTGGCCAATTGTCATTACTCATAAGTGGTCACTCGTGAGCCATGACTCCATATTACATTCTTCTTAGAAGTTAGGCCATAGTCCTATCTACGATGTTACATAAGCTTTAAGCTTTACCTCTAGTCGCTCAAGCCTTAGGTAATAACTTAGTGACACCCAAGTTAAATTTTAGGGCATCATTTGAAATTTTCGTAATGCGGTTTTACCCCATTGCTTCCACAAGGAGGTGGTTGCAATTGCAACACCAGCACTTGAATCTAAGATCGCTTTGGTTATGTAACTTTGGTAGGTGATTGGAAGATAAGTATTACCTTCTTCACCTTCACTCATGTCTCCTATTTTGTCTAGCGGTATCTCTCGTACTTTTTGTTTAGAGCGTGATTTTGGCATATTGGAATCAAGTTCTTGAACCTGATTTGCCACATGTTTCTATAGCTCAGGTTTTACTTTGAGCAACTCTTCTAAAGTGAGATGACATTGAACCTTAGTGTTCTTCATGACATCAGTGTTTCTTGGAACCACTAATTCTTCGTTTCTTACCAATATTGTGGGAGCTCTGATCTGTAGAGATTCTGATTCCCATGGGCCTGTGAATTGTGGCAACTCTTGTAAAGAATAAGATTCAAAATCTAATATTTCATTTTCTTGTTGCTATGTTTGGTCTCCTTAAATAGATGGAATGTCTTGGGGAAATTGATCATGAAGGTCATCAATTTCAGGAATAGGAGGGGGATTACCCTTCTCCTTGGCCCATTTCTCTTCTTGTATTTCCCGCAAGAACTCTTGAGAGTACTGTTGAATTGAAAGAGGTGCTCCATCATCTATGGAATCAGGAACATAAGCTTTCACAGGTGGTGAGCTTTCTCTTTCAACAACTAGTTGAGCATGTGGAGGTAAAAAAACTTGCGATTTGTTTACCAACTGCTCTACTCTTTCTAGTAAGCGCTCGAAATGCAAACCCGACGTGATCGAATTTGCATGATTGAACAATTGATTGGTCTCAAGCATAGCCTGAGCTATCTCTACCATTTTTATGCACATCTTTCAAGCTTCATGATGAAGTCTCCGCTAAATTTTGGAGCTTCATTTGAAGTTTGCAGCCCCTCTTCTAGTCCCATGGGGCTTTAAATTTGAGTAATGGCTTCAAGTTAGCGCTTCCTCTTCCACAATTGCCACAGACTACCGTGCCACCTGCCCACTTCGGGATGGCGCAAACGAGTGTGAGATCCTCTCAGTTTTGTCTACGCGCCTTACGAGAAAGAGACGGAGAGTAGTACAACACTACGATGGGACAAACGCCGTGAGGCAGACCTATAGGCTATACGTTTTTGCTTGTGTCGAAGAGACAAACGCCCTGAATGCCGAACACGGAAGAGAGAGAGAGAGAGAGCGACAAACTCCATCAGGCAGTTACGCATGCGTGAGACACAGAGAATCGCCACTTTCCCCGACGAAATCCACGTTGCCGGACGAGGTCCTGTACTGCTGTACGTCATAGGTAGACATCGCCACCCCTTTTTTTTAAATGCGGGCCTCAGACTTTTGAACGGTCTTCGCTCTCGACAACAACTGAGCTCTATCAGCTGCCGGCGTCAACTTCAAGGCGAGGGAGTCCCCTCGTTGTTGCAAATTAGAACCAAGGTCACGACTCATACTCCACGAGGAGATCAAGAAGCTTTAGACTTTCTCGGGAGAGTACTTTTTAAGCAGTGAGGTCTTCCATCTGTTGGGTCTAATCCCTCTCAGTATCTGACATGTATCATAGTTACAATGGTTGGAATGTTTAATGGACTTTTTACAAAGATGTAAAATCTTCTTAATACTTTGAGTACAAGAGAAGAACCTCTTAGGAATGTCTTAGTGCTGTTGCACTTTGTTGTACCTTTTTTTTCTTTTTTTTTTGTACGTATCTTACAAAACAAAGATTAAATTGAATTACAGTTGGTTTTAAATTGACAAGAGTCTGTCAAGTATAAGAGTTGAACTCTGAACCTCCACCTCAAAAGACCAAAGCTTTAGCAAACCACCTATAGGATGTGGACTAGCTTTAAATTTTTCTTACGAAGTGGTGTGAGTTTGAAGAACTCATTTGTAAGCTTTGAAGAACTCACACCACTTCGTAAGGAAAAGATTTAGATTTTCCGTATGAACAGTTGTGAGCTCTGCTAAGCTTACAAAGAGTCTCTTGTTGGACCACTTGCTTTATTAATGAGAGGCCTTAAGATCTGATGCCTACCTACATGCCTCAATGAGGGAGTAATAAATCTAATCCATAAGAAAGACAAGAAAAACATAATCGATAAATGGCATTACCATACTCCAAATAGGTTACAAGGTCATCCCTAAAACCACAGTAGACCATATTTATGAATCCAGAAAGAACAAAAAGGTTTCATCAAGGAGCAATCAATTTTCGAATCAAATATTGACCCTTGGGAAGGATTGAAGTATGCTAAAGGGCTGGAACAAAACCTTATTTTCCTCAAGATTCACTTCAGCAATACACTCGATAGACTAGAATGTGATTTCATCCTTCATTTCCTCAAGGAATCGGACCCTCCCTAAATAGTGATTGATAGAGTGACTGTTCATAGGAATCTGATATCTTTTTCTTGTTCGCAACACTTTCCTCCTCTTTCTCTTTATCATCCTTCACAAATTCACATTTGTGGGTGTAAAAGTCTTTGTAAATAGCTTGTTGTCAAGACAAGTGTGAACACAAGTCGTGAAAAGTATGCCATGAGAGTTTGATGTTTGCACACCGACATCAAGTCACACATAAGAGGTGATCGACATGTGCAAGGCTGAAATTTTTGAAGCAAGTCAACATCATGTTGAAGATTTTGCATGCCATCTTTATCATAAGGTTTGGTGTACTAGAAATTTGATCAAGTAGCATGTTCAAGGAGGTTTACATATTTTCCTTGGATGGAACTATGTTGGTAGGAGGGTTGGGAAATATGGGATAATTGGCTCCATTTGTTCCAAGAACTATTCCCATGCTTACCCACATGTCTAATTGCAAAACGAGGGTGTCATTTTGAGAAAAAGGGGTCCCATATCCCGATCATTTAGGGTCGATTTCATTGATTTCATCTTGAGTAAATTCAAAATATAGATTATGAAAATTAAGCTCTCGATCTAGGTCTTTCTTGGTGATACAAACGATGTACTCCCATGCCTCTTCATTTTTCATGGAGAAAGATAACGGATATGGATTCATCAATCGTGTCCCATTTTCATGTTGATACACATACATACATACATACATACATACATACATACATACATACATACATACATACATACATACATACATGTAGATCATTGTCTTGATCTAATTTGAAAGTACAATAAAAGGTAGGCATAGCACCCATGGGACCCCTAAATACCATAAAGCTTTCCACCATCTTGCATATATGCCTATAACTCTAATCGGTTAATTATCTTTGTACATTCACTTGGTAATACATTTGGCATTCTGTGTTGTGCTCCAAGCTTCTTTTTCTTCCTTGTGTTGTTTGCATGCTTTCACAAACCTAAAACTCCAACAACTAGTATCAGAGTAGGTCACCGCTTCATCCAGGGCATCCTCAACACCCCTCCGGTCATAGTCTCTGAGTCGCAAAAAAATTGATGAGCATACTCAGGGTGATTAGCACTTCGAAATTGCTTTGCTCTATGGTGTCAAAATTTGGATATGAGATCGTTTCAGTCTCCAAATGCATTATCGCAACACATGTGTAGGAAATTTTGTCCTTTTGTGCCAAACGTATATATAGGTTTCAGTTCACCAGTACAAGCACCTTGAAGTTTGCTACCGGTTTAGTGAGCCTAAAAGGGTATTTTTGTTCAACTTTTTGAGATACAATCATTTTTCTGCATCAAGGTATTTTAGTCAATGGCCATGGCTAAAAGCAATGATTTTTTCCATATGTTGGCTATTAAGGACAAGTTGGATGGTACCAATTATCATTTGTGGGCATATATGATGCATCATGTATTGGTCACAAAAGGATTGTGGAATATTGTGCAGGGTGTATAAAAATGACCTATTACACGTCCAAATATAGTTATTAAAGGTGATGTAGATGGTGTTGTAGATGATGATTTTCAAATTCCTATTCATGCTACGGTTTCTATTGCACCTATTGTAGAACAACCTCGATGGGATGGAAGAGATGCTCATGCACATGCATTAATAGCTTTGTCTATCAAACGTGCTATTATCCCGCATATTTGCTCTTGCAAAACAAAAAAGGAGCTTAGGATACACTTATCACCTTATAACAGGCAAGAAACGAGGCTCATGTTGCTTACCTCTGGAAATGGTTGGAGAGTGAGCATATGAATGAAGGAGATTCTATGGAGATATTTTTGACAAAGATCAAAGATTTGAAGAAACTATTAACTTTTGCTGATGGTCTTGTGAGACAGTTCACTTGTGGAGATTGTTCTGAATGATCTCCTAGATTCATATCAGAGTTTCTCTTCTACTCTTCGATGAATGATGAAAGGCAATTTGAATGTCTTAACATTTGAGGAGTTAGTCTCAATTTTATTGCAGGAAGATCAATCTAAGTAGAACATGTCCATTATGCATGTAGTAGATCAAGCTTTCTTAGCTACTCTGAAGGGAAAACATAAATGGGGTTTATCTAATAGTAAGCAAAAATCTGCTAATTCTATGCATTAAAAAAAGGAAGACAAAGATGAGAAGAAATTATTTTGCAAATATTTTAAAGGAAATGGTCATGTCATAAAGAGTTGTCAAATATTGGCTGCAAAAAGAAATCAGAAAATCAGAAATTATTTTGCAAATATTTTAAAGGAAATGGTCATGTCATAAAGAGTTGTCAAATATTGGCTGCAAAAAGAGTTGTCAAATATTGGCTCCAAAAGAGGAAAAGAAAAAAGAGATTAGAATGGTTTTTGCAAAGGCCTCTATACCCAAAATAGAGTATGCTAATCTTGCATAAAATGAAGAATGGGTATTTACTACTGTTTGTAGTTATGAACCATTTTCTCATGAACAGTGTATGTATGTAGTAGACTCGGATGTTTGGTACTTTGAATGTGGGGAAACCAAACATATTACCTCGTAGTGTAGTTTCTTCACTTCACTTGAGTCTGCCCTATAGCGAATACTGTAACATTTTCCAACAACTCCTCTTATCGAGTCAAGGGAGTTACTAAGATCATTCTAATTACTCCTGTTGGTAGTCCGTTTACATTCTCGGATGCTTCATTTGTGCCAGGGATCAAGAAAAATCTATTGCTAGTTTGAGCATTAGCCAAGATCGGCTTGGTTTTCAAATTCATTGATGACAAATGTCTAGTTCATGATATGTGAAATAGCAATATTATTATTGCTTCTGGCATTTTATGTCGCACGCTGTGTATAAGCTCATAGACTATAAAAACTTTTTCAATGATTTAGCATGTGTATTTCAAGGTTCCCTAGCTATCTCATATGCAAAGCTTTGGCATGCATGCTTTGGTCATCTAATTTTTTCTAGTTTGCTATGCTTGCAGAAATCTAAAGTGGTATCCTCTTTGCCCAAACTTGAGGCAGCTTGTAAACATGTCTGTGAAGGTTGTATTTTGGGCAAAATGCAGCATTGCTCATTCCCAAAAGATGGTTTAGTTTGAACTACTCAAAATTTGCAACTTGTTTAGAGTGATATCTATGGTCCTATAGAGACACCTTCTTTTGGGAACTACCTTTACTTTGTGAATTTTATTGATGATTTTTCTAGGCATGCTTGGATGTATCCACTGAAAGCATAGTCAAAAGTGTTTATAAGCTTCAAATAGTTTTTTCTTTTGGCTAAAAATTTATCAGCATGTAAAATGGACACCCTCCATTCTGATCAAGGGGGACCTCTTGCATGGAGTTCTCGGGCATAAATTCTATTAGAGAACACTTTTTAGTTACTTTGATGACTTTCTATTTAGCTTTCTTACCATTGTTTCATGAACTCGTTGACCTATTACTGTGCTAGTTTGAGCTACTCAAAATTTGCAACTTGTTTAGAGTGATATCTATGGTCCTATAGAGACACCTTCTTTTGGGAACTACCTTTACTTTGTGAATTTTATTGATGATTTTTCTAGGCATGCTTGGATGTATCCATTGAAAGCATAGTCAAAAGTGTTTATAAGCTTCAAATAGTTTTTCTTTTGGCTAAAAATTTATCAGCATGTAAAATGGACACCCTCCATTCTGATCAAGGGGGCCTCTTGCATGGAGTTCTCGGGCATAAAGTCTATTAGAGAACACTTTTTAGTTACTTTGATGACTTTCTGTTTAGATTTCTTACCATTGTTTCATGAACTCTTTGACCTATTACTATGCCCCATTTCTTTTCTATCTTTCATTGGAAGTGAGCAAGTTCTAATTGTGAGTATTTCTTCCAATTTTGTAGTGTTGAATCCTATTATTCTTGTTTTGTTTCCTTTCTCTTCTTCATATGTATTGATTTCGAGATTTTCTCTTCTTTGAATATATTGAGGTCACGTGGCTTGAATGTTGTTGGAAGAGAGGAAGAAAAGACATGAAGTAAATGCCTTTAGGATTAAAGAGTCCCCTCAATTCTTGGAGATTTATAATCCCTTTAATGGAGTATCTCATCAAACAACTCAATTGCTGGATATTCATTTTCATAAAAGTTTTGATAGGTGGATTTTTTGGATGAACCATGCTTACTACAAATTGCCCTTGTGAAAATGCACTATCTATTGCAAATGTCTCCCTACTTTTAACATCAAGGATAGAGGTTGTTGAGGTCATGTGGCTTCAATGGTGTTGGAAAAGAAGAAGAAAAGACATGACGTAAATACCGTTAGGATTGAAGAGGCCCCTCAATTTTTTCCACCTTTGGGATATGAAGCAAATGAAGCATCTCTTGGTTAAAGCCAAGCAGTAAAGAATTTTTTTGGAATCAACGTTATTTTTTCCTATTTTTGTAGCATTTTCATGTAAAAATCACCTATTTTTTAGAATCCCATGTACTCCAACTCTACTTTTGTAAAAGACAAAGATTCATTGAGCATATAGAATCATCTTTTGATTTTTCTAGTCACTTTAGTCACCATTTTCATCTTTAAATTTTTTTGGGACTTTATTTTTAATTTTTTGGTCAAAATTCCATGTGAAAAGGGTCATTCCCAAAAGTATAAAGGACATAAACCCTAAGTTGTAAAATACTTTTTGGATCATTTGAATGAAATTTTAGTGCATCTTGGTTTATGATTTTTTCTTTTCCATCTCCTTCATTTGGAGCTCTAATGGTGTTCTTGAGGTGTCCGAATCCCATATCTACCTAAGGTGAGATAATTTTCATGCTTTTGATATCTGTTTCTTGTCTTTTGGTGGGTGTGTGTATGTGTATATATGTTATGTTCTTTGAGAGTGCAAGCATAAGCTCCATAGATTTGGGGATCATGTCTTTATACACTTGAATGAGGTAAACATACTTGGATTCAAAAATTAGAGTCGATCTACAACCATTGGATGTCAGATATACCTTGTGCTAACGAATCTACAACTTTTGGCACCACTATCAGGTATGTGATGTTGTTCAAGATCTCCATTGAATCCTGAAGCTTCTTAGTAAGAAACTTTGTTGGAGGTGTTGGTGTGTTCATTTGAATCTATTGAAAATGTTTTTGCATTTTCCTTCATCATTTCCATGCTTTCTCTCTACTTTAATAGTAGGAATAGGTAGTAGGTCCTATCAGTAGTTGCATTTCATCATCTTTCTCAAGCTAGGTTGGATAGAGCTGTAGAAGTAGGTCTTGGGTAGTATTACTAGAGATTCCATATTCAAAATCCACCAAAAAATAAGTGAGTTACCAAGAAAATCTTCACCAAAAAGCATAGAAAGGTTCCTTGTGATTACTATGTGTAGAGAAATTTCCCAAAGGACTTTGAGCATTGAAAGGCTCACAAGACCTCTTCAGATCACAAGAAACATAGTACTAGCAAGAATTTATAAAAAAGATTTTACCTTAAGAGGCCAAAAGACACTCATGATTTCCCTAAATCTTAGGATCCTTGGAGGAACCATCCTATGGAAAATACTTTCTTTTGATCTTGAAAAGGGCATAATCAATAAAAATTGAACACTCCATAAGACACTCAAACGAATACTAACTTCTTATTTGAAGACATATTCATGTGCTTTGGAATACTCATAGAGATTCTCACAAACAAAGGACTCACTTCATTGATGAGTTGATTGAAAAATTTCTAAATAGATTTCTTATTACACATAAGAAATCAACATCCTATCACCCAAAAGAGAACAAATAAGCCAAAAGATGAAACAAGAGCTTATTGAGTGGCCTATAAGACGTCTTTGGGTAAAAGTCCCTTACACCTGGTCTTTGGTCAATAAGCTAGTTTTCCTATAGATTTCTTTGTACGAAGTCTATGGGTGGCATAGGGATATGATTCGACAAGACATGAACTCTCTAAAATAGTAGATACTCTAAAGAATCTCCAATATACATGCTTGATAGTAGTAGTAGGCATTTATGCAACAAAGAAGCAACAAAAAGCATACTTTAATGCTCACATCAAATATAAGAAACTGCAAGAAAGTGGCTTAGTCTCAATTTTAACTTTACAAAAACATACAAAGAAGCTTCAAAGGAGAGCTTACAGCCCATTGGTACTCCATAGGATGTCAACTTGTGGCTACATACACCTTGCTTCCTTGGAAGGAGAGCTCATCCTACATTATATTAGTGGACATAGACTCAAGCTCTACCATGGGCCTCTGATAGATGATATGTTGCTATAATTGCAAAAAGCTTAAGATAAAAAGGAAGAAAAGCTACGGATACACTAAAAAAGAAGTCCTAAAATTGATGAAAAAGAAAAAGTTGATGCAAAAAGAGCATATTAACACCTAGACAGACAACATAATATCCATATGGGAATGTCCAAGATCAAGGACCCAAAAGAATTATTGACCAAAGATCACACATATGGGCTACTTTAGGACATAATTCTAATACATTCTCAAAGGTTCTCATAGACATAAGAGCACTCAACAATGTCATATGAGTATCTCTAGTATAAAGTTGTGCATTGCCATCAAACGAGTGAACACTACATTGATTGGCATAGGAAATACACGAACACAATGTATTTGAGAAGCATCTATACAGTTTCACATTGCTAGACATACAACTCATTAAGCCAAGTTCCTAGTGTGGTGTGATGCTTCATTATATCTAGTCCTAGGGCAATATTGGATTCTAGATCACTCCATTATTCTGAACTCAGCAACCAACCACTGTGTATCATGGATAGAAGACAAATGGGTTATCATCGCATTAGGGAACCTAATGAGTAAATCATGCCACACAAAAAGAAACTAAGCATGTGGATAACAAAGGCCACACCATTGTGAATTGTAAAGAAATAAAATGACATTAAGTGATATAGAAACAAAGGAAGTGTGTCACGCCATGATAAATATGGGTAGTAAAAGGAAGATTCTCTTCATTAACTCAAAACTTTAGAGAATTACAAACAAGAAAGAAGAAACAACAAAGGAAAATGATGTATTCCAAGCAATCTCGCTCCATAAGACATATCTGGATATTCAAGGCTTTAGCAAAATCTCAAATCTAGTGTTGCCGCTTAGCCCATCAAGACATTCTAGTCATCAAACTTCTCAAAGGAGAAGGAAAAAAAGCACAATCATATTAACACATCTGAGAGAAAAATTGAAAAAGGATATTGTGTAAACAATCCCACCACCATTACAGACTAAAAAATTGATTTGGAGATAGAAAGCCCCACAAAAGTTTTCTTATGTGGAAGCCTTAAGACAACCACCTTTCATGGAAGCATCAGCCAAAGTGCCACCTACAAACCACAAATGCACTACTCATAAGTACCAACCTTAGAAGATTGTTACCCCTTCACCCATCTTGCCTATTCAAAAGAGTATGCAAGTAATGTATGCATTCTATCTCATGAGCTATTTGTAGTATTGTTATATGCTTTATTGATCAATGAGATATGGGTGGTTTGTGGACTTAGTGTAATAAAGTCCAATCTTTCAGCAATCACTAAATGTAAACCCTCTCTTATTGGATCCATGTGTGATAATTTTATACCTTTTGTGAGCCGATAAATAAATGAAATTGAGAAGACTGAACTTGGAGCATAAGTCTTGCTTATCTAGAATGGCTTGCTATCAAATAAAGTAGAAAATCATCAGTTGAATCTAAATGATCACACATTTTCATATGTCATTCTAAGATAGTGCAATGGACATGGTAGGATCCTCTAGTCAAGTGGTCTTTGTCCACTATGCTTACCAAAGGGTTTAGTGAGGCCAGCGATGACCCATTGGTCCCAACACGACACATCAAACTTACGGAAAGATGGAGATTTTATATTCTTCAGCACTTGGGGAGAAAGGGACAGTAAATTCTTCTTTATGACAAAGTAATTCAAGGCCCTTCAGAATAGTGACAAGGCTATCGTAAAGATATGGGATCATCTTGGTTGTGGGTGATTGCTCAAGCTTCTTTTCGTCAGACCCAATCTCGAGATATACGAACAATTTAAGGATAGGGGATACGTTTATGCAAGAGTTAAGGACCTCAAAGGATTATTGATTAAATTTGAAATCACTGCCTATTATGCCTATTAAAGCATCACATGGACGCCGGCAATCTCAAGGGTCTCTCCTTACCTCTAAATCACGGCCAAATGGTTGTGAGACTTTTTGCTGATGACATGAATGCCTTTGTGCATAACGATATAAATAGCATTGAGGTGTTTTGGTGGTGCCTCCACACCTTTTGTATGGCATCAGGCTCAAAAATCAACCATGCTAAAACTGCTTTTAGAGCGATCAGCGGGCCTACTCCCCAATTGTTGGTAGATCGGGGGTGTCAAGTTATCCCTAGCGGTCAAGTCTTCCGTCTCCTCGGCATTCCGATGGGTTTCGATATCTCAATGGACCAACGATGGAACTGGGTGCTATCCAAGTTGGATAGCAAGCTGAATCATTGGAAAGGTATGCAAGTCAACCTGGCAGGGCGTGCTATGGTTATTAACACCTTTATGTTGTCTACAATTATTTACTTTATCTCGTGTTGGAGACCTAAGGAGAAAGACTTGGCCAAAGTAGAAAGAATCTGCAGGAACTTCCTTTGGACCGGGGACCCCAACAGAAGGGGGATTCCCAAAATCAAATGGGAAACTTGCATTAGCCCCAAAGACTCAGGGGGCTTGGGTATTTTGGATATTGCTGGATTAGTTGACAAGCTGGCGGCTAAATGGCTTATCAAGGCCTGGAGCAATAGGGAGTCCTCTTGGGCTGAATTGATCTTCAGAAACACGGAAGACTTTACCTTTGTCGGCCTCCCTGGTTGGAAGGACATAGGGATTCTCACGCTTTTGTTCTCCCCCCACCCAGTCTGCCCTAAAGGCTCTAGCCTCGTGTGTTCCTTATGGAAGAATTGGAACAAGGCCAAACAGTTCATCAGAATCAGCGATGATTGGAAGTGGGCAGCTGGCATAAGACAAAATGACTCTATTTGGTTCCCGATCAGTGGCATTCGGGGAGTGGAATCTTGGAACCTCCAAACTGCAAGGCGGTTATGGAACAAGGGGTTCAAACAGTGGAAACAGCTCTGGAAACAAGAGACCTGCCAGTGGATTAGGTTCGAAGATTTGGATCCGAGACTTAGCGTTACCTTTGAGGAATGGACTCTTCTTCAAAGCAGGTGTTTAGCCTGGGACCGCTCAACTACCCGCCTTCTCTGCGGTCAGGATCCTCCTTGCTCGGAGGGCCTCAAATGGAGCAATGGTAAGAAGCTTTCCAGAATCCCAAACTTCAAAGGGGATTTGGATGTTCACCACACCCTTAACAAGAGATGGTGCCTTGCTTGGACCAAACTTCGGTGGGAGCTAAAATTCATGTCTCTTTGGCACCCCCTAATTGAGGTCAAAAAGTCCGTTCTCATGTGGCAGGTCTTGCATAAGGGAATCTGGACCAATGCAAGGGCTAACAAAATCTGTGGTGTGCCGCCATGGTGCAAGCGTTGTCATCGGTGCATCGAAGATTTAGCCCACCTGTTCTTTGACTGCCCCAAGTCCCGTGTTGTCTGGCATCACGTGTCCCGGGTTTTGAGACTAACGAGTCAAATCAACTGGCAACAAGTGATGTTGGGTGAGGCGATCGGATGCTCATCGAGGCTATGGAATGCCATCAGAGGTGAGGCTCTCTGGAAGATTTGGAGAGAGCGCTGTTCCGTCAATTTCGGCCAAACTCCTAAGGAATGGTCGATCGAGAAATCCTTGTTTCTCCTTGGTAAAAGAATCTCCCGAGTCAAGAGATCACCACCGTTTAGACATCACTGTATTTATCTCCTGGAAAACAACAAGTTGAAACCCAAATGGGTCCCACATGAGGGTGATGGTAATGTTATCCACCTCATTTGTAATGCCTTGTAGCTTGCCATACTCCTCCCCTGCGTTGTGGGATTCGGGGGGTCCCATGGGCACTAGTCCCATTCACTTGTAACTTTTTCTCTTTAATATAATTAAAGTCCGGGAGATTAGGCTAAGGCCGAACTTCCTTTTATAAAAAAAAAAAAAAAAAAAAAAAATTTGAAATCACTACAAAAATAGTAAGGAAAGCATTGTATTTTGAACCAAGTATCATAACACTTGAAGAACTATCAACATCGTGGATAAAAGGAACCAAAACATTAGCCACTTGAAAAGATTTAGAGAAATATTTAGAGATTGATGTCATGATGAGAACTTCATTGGCATTATGGGAACAATCCTTCCACTTCTAGAGGTCATAAGGAAACATAATACCACACATAATGTTGTAAGATAGCATGTGGCATAGTCTAGAGAATGAGAAACCTATGGACATGGCTTACTATTTTGGGTAAATCTCACAAGCACCCCATAATGGAAAATTGGAAGCAACATTGGACATTGCATGGTACACATGATTACAAGAATCATATTTCATGTATTGGGAGAGGGTGTCATTTTTACTCTGGCATTTTTGATTAATGAATTAGAATAGTTCAAGTACTATCCACCACATGATGAGCAACATTGACAAAATACTTAAGCATTGATTCTAGAATTTCATGGAGAATGTGAGGATCACGCGCTGCAGCTCACTTCATCTCAAAGTGTAGTACAAAAAGAACGTAGAACCAAAAGGAAAATGGATACCCGTACCACCATCTCATTAGAAAAGGATGAATTAATGAGAGCCTAGGTTTTATTAATGCTTTTGGTGTGAGTTTCTTTTCTTTTAGAGTGCAAGCATGAGATCCATAGCTTTTTGGAACATGTCTTTATGCACCTTAATGCGGTAAACATACTTGGATTGACAATTTAGAGTTGATCTAGAACCACTAGATGCCAATTATGCCTTCTACTAGCAAGTCTACAACAAATGATAATGTGGCATCAATGGATACCTTTGCCATAATATTAGTAATAATAATGATTGGACTATGGAAAGTCGGAGGATTTGATGGTGCAATTATTGAGATATCATGGTTAATGACTTATATTCCTTATATGTGATGTTTGTTCCATAGTAACACTGAAGTCAATGTGAGGCCCTTGAGAATCAATTTTGATAGACAGAAGCTCATTCCATGGAACTCGTGTGTTGGATTATGTGTCTTCTATTAATGTGCTGAGATGTTACTCTATACGGTGTGTTGTGTTCTGCAATCTGCATAATCCGTTATGAGTTAGTGGTCTTTGATTTAGGAATCTATATAAATATCTTATATTGATCTTTTTTTTTTATACTTGATTGCTTGGGAACTTTGTGCTATGGCACAAGGAATTCCCTTTTTCACTAAGATTCATTTGGGTGAATAATGACCTTTGGATGGCCTTCATAGAAAGCTCTATTGGGCTTTGGGTTACCTAAGATTGGGGGATGAAAGGGCTACTTCTTGATGGGGAAGGTTCTAATCTATATTCTCTTTAATGAATCTAGGTTTTACATCTTAAAAAACTCTCATATTTCTTCTCTTTAGATGTGCTACTTCCTCCTGAGTCTAATTACTTCTTAGGGGACTATTATTGTCTTTTTTTGGCCTTTTTTGGTATGATTATGATAAAGTATTGTAGGTATAGGCTGAATGATTCAGTCTTAGATGTTTCTAGTAGCCTTCCTTTGACATTTATGACTTTGAAGATCACAATAATCAATGTTCAACCCCAATTGACGTGCTTCTTTGTCTGCTACTATTTTGAAACTTCTTGAAGTTGATCCATTATATGCTTACATAACTTGATTTGGTTTGTAGCATGATTATTGGTGTATAATAGAAAATATAATAATTTTTTTTGCGCTTGTGAATATCCAATCATTGGTGGGATGCTACAATATTGGTGTATCACTCACATTGCAACTTTTATATTTGGTCAATCAATTTCTTCAAAAGTTTTCAAGATTTATTGTGCTTCTTATCTTTCAAGTCTAGTAGATATCAATTTCAAATAAAAACTCGTTCTTGAGTACATCGGGGCTAAAAGAAATATATTTGACCTCATCATTAAAATCCAAAATTGGAGCAATGTTGATCGAGAATTTCATGTCACTATTCTATGTCAAGTTCACATAGTAGTTGTGTGCAAGAACTAGGAAACTTCAAAACCTAAGCACTAACTTACTGTCTTTTTCTTCTAATATGAAATTTCTATACTATGCCTCATGAGATTACAATACTTCATACATTAAATTTAAAAATCTAAAATCATAGTCTCCTATTGAAACTATAGTTATCCCACTATCTATTAATCAATGTCATACTTTATCTAAAAACTTCATATCAAGAAAAAGACACAGTTACCTCCTTCACTATAAGAGAAAAAGTAGAGAATGATTGAACAAAACATAATAGTTTCTATTATTAAAACATCTTCATTACACCTATCAAGTTGGTGCCAGTCATATATATATATATATATATATATATATATATATATATATATATATATATGTGTGTGTGTGTGTGTGTGTGTATATGTGTGTGTGTATGTGTATGTATGTATGTATGTATGTATGTGTTGTTGTATATAACTGCGAATGATTGAGAGACTCGAGTATTTGTTCATGTTCCTTCATAGAGTCATCAAATCTCTTGTAATTTCTCTATTGATTCCTCCATAGGTAATTGGTATTGTACATCGTTGAACTTTCTCTTTACTACTCTAGCCTAGAATAAGTTCTTATACGCAAAAGTTACATTGCATTCCCTTTTTTGTGTAAAATGTCTTTTTTTTTTCCCTTTCTAGCCTCTTCTATTCATGCGTCCACTTGTAGTTTGTCCTCCATCTTTGTTGTATGTTTAATTGCTGAATTTTGATCCACTTTGGATATCGTGGCATTAAATTGTTGTAGTAATTCTTTTAGTTCCTATGGATCCTTTTATCATCACTCTAACTCAATATATTTTTTTCCTTCTTAGAAATCAGAATTGTTTTCTTTTGCTTTGATAGTGTTTCCTCTTGTTTGGCTCAATCTAGACATTCTTGTAGATGGCTACCTTCTTTTGGCCAATACTTTGGATCGCTTCAATTTTCTTTGCCTCATCTAGTTTCATTATGAATGAATTGAATTTCTTATTGAGATTCAGCAGATCATCATTCCAACTTGGCTCCAATGTGTTATAATGTTTGTTAAAGATAACTTTTATTTGATAATTTACTTCTCCTAATACGCTATCTCCATTTTATGTGCACCCATAACTTGATATCTATACTCCATGTCTTTAACAGAACTAGCGATGATGGCCAAAAAGCTAGAAGCATCAACTATGTGTTGTGTTTTTAATAAATATCCTTGTTGGAATCAAGGATACACAATTTCATAAGGTTGAAGTTTAAGAACTAAAAATTTTCCATCTTTTTCCCCATGTCAATTTAGTTGGTAAAAAAAACTGAAAATAGAGATTCCATGGTGGCACACAGTTCCAATGTTTGTGAAGAGGGATGTATCTTCTCAAAGCCAATATGAAATTTAACTTTGACCTTCTGCTTGTTGTTAGGTGATGATGATGATGGCTACTCTTCGGTTGATGATGAAAGGCAATCCGAATGCCTTGTCATTTGAGGAATTAGTCTCTGTTCTGTTGCAGGAAGGTCAGTCCAGGCAGAACAGGTCCATTATGCGTGTTGCAGATCAAGCTTTCCTAGCTAGTCAGAAGGGCAAAGGAAAATGGAGCTCTTCTACTAGTAAGCAGAAATCTGCGAATGCTGCATAATCGAAGAACTAGGATAAAGATGAGAAGAAATCAGAAAAGCAGAAATTGTTATGCAAGTACTGTAAAGGAAATGATCATATTATAAAGAACTGTCCAAAACTGGCTGCTAAAGAGGCAAAGAAGAAAGAGGCTGGAATGGTTGTTGCAGAGACCTCTACACCAAAAACAGAGTCTGCAGACTTGTGCAGGAAGAAGAATGGGTGTTTACTACTGTCTGTGGTTTTGACCCATCTTCTCATGATGAGTGCATGTTTGCAGTAGACTCAGATGTTTGGTACTTTGACAGTGGGGTGACCAAACATATTACCTCGCAGTGCAGTTTCTTCTCTTCACTCGAGCCTGCCCCTGCAGGGAATACTGTCACATGCGCGAATAACTTCTCTTATCCTGTTATGGGAGTTGGTAAGATCATTCTGACTACTGCTGATGGTAGTTCTTTCACTTTGTCAGCTGCTTTATTTGTGCCAAGGATAAAAAAGAACCTGTTATCAGTTTCTGCATTAGCCAAGATTGGCTTGGTTGTGAAATTCGTTGATGACAGGTGTACAGTCCATGATCTCTCAAATGGCGATGTGATTATTGCTTCTGGCATTTTATGTCGTGGGCTGTATAAGCTCATAGACTATGAAAGATCTGTGAATGATTCGGCATGTGCAGTTCATAATTCTCAGGCTATGTCAAATGCAAAGCTTTGGCATGCACGCTTTGGTCATCTGAATTTTGCTAGTTTGTTACGCCTGCAAAAATCTGAAATGGTGTCCTCTTTGCGCAAACTTGAGGCTCCTGGAAAACATGTTTGTGAAGGCTGTATTTTGGGCAAAATGCAGCGTTCTTCCTTTCCAAAAGATGGTTCAGTTCGGGCTACGCAGAAATTGCAGCTTGTACATAGTGATGTCTGTGGTTCTATGCAGACACCCTCTTTTGGAAATTACCTTTACTTCGTGACTTTCATTGATGATTTTTCCAGGCATGCATGGGTATATCCACTCAAAGCAAAGTCCGAAGTGTTCATGTGCTTCAAACAGTTTTTGGTTTTGGCTGAAAATCTGTCACCATGTAAAATGGGCACCCTCCGTTCTGATCGAGGGGGGGAATATATGTCTTCAGATTTTAATGCATTTCTGGCTGAATGTGGGATAAAACGCCAATGTACAGTGCCGTATACACCTCAACAGAATGGAGTTGCTGAACGAAAGAACAGGTCACTCATGGAGATGGCGAGGTGCATGGTCAAAAGTCAAGCTTTACCACATAGTTTCTAGCTTGAGGCTGTCATGTGTGCAGCATATGTGCTGAACAGGTGTCCCACTAAAACGTTGCAATCTATCACTCCATATGAGGCTTGGCATGACCGCAAGCCATCTGCTGCTCATCTGCGTGTTTTTGGTTGTTTGGCATATGCATTAGTGCCTGAACAACATCGCAGAAAATTGGATGATAAGGCAGTAAAATGTATTTTTGTTGGGTACAATTCTGAAAGTAAAGGCTATCGTCTGTATCATCCACAGACTAAACACATTCTGGTTAGCCGTGATGTTTTCTTTGTGGAAGATGCTATTCAGCCATTGCTTTCATGTACTAAGGAGACATCTGTTAGCTCCAAAGACATGTATGATACTTTGATGCCTTTTTTTACAGGTGAATAGTCTAGTGCTGGTCCTAATGAGGCAACTTCTCAGCCTTTGCAGGTTTCATATGATGATGCAGATCATTCCATTTTTTATGCAGATTTACATGATGCACTTGTTGATGAGAGAGCTAATATTGAGCAGGCAAAAACTATGCCAAAATGGCTGATGCAAACTTTGTGTGACAGCAAATTAGATGCACCTTTGTCATATCGTACTCGTTCAGGCTCTCATAGTGCCTCCTTTGCATCAGATTGCTATGCTATGGCTGCATCTAGTCTCTGTGATGAGAATGAGCCTGTTTCTTTTGATGAAGCACAAAATTCAGAAAATTGGATGGCTGCTATGCAATCTGAATATGATGCTATAATGAAGAATGGTACATGGTCTTTATGTGACTTGCCTCCTGGCAAGAAGGCCATTGGCACTAAGTGGGTATACAAGCTGAAGCGTAAACCTGATGATACAGTTGACATGTATAAGGCTAGGCTTGTTGCAAAGGGTTATGCATAGGAAAGAGGCATTGATTTTGATGAAACCTTTGCACCTACATGCTGTATGACTACTGTTCGGAGCATTTGTGCACTTGCAGCCCATCATGGTTGGAATGTACATCAGTTGGACATTAAAACAGCATTTCTGAATGGTGACTTGCATGAAGAAGTGTATGTTTTTCAGCCCCGTGGCTTTGTGCAGAAAGGGCATGAAAACCAGGTGTGCAAGTTAAAGAAGGCGTTATATGGTTTAAAGCAAGCACCACGTGCTTGGTATGAGAAGATACATGCCTATCTGATTGCACATGGTTTTGAGAACAGTCCAACTGAAAGCACCTTATATGTTAAGCGTGCTAATGATGTGCTTCTGATCATTGTTGTCTATGTAGACGACATGCTGCTCACTGGTCCTATTGAGAAGCAGATTGCTGATTTCAAGGCTGATTTGCATGCCTCATTTGAGGTGTCTGATTTGGGGCATTTGCATGACTATTTGGGCATTCAGTTTATGCAAGTTGATGGTGGAATGGCTTTGTGTCAAACGAAATATATTGACACATTATTGCAGCGTTTTGGCCTTGACGACTGTAAGCCTATTGCCACTCCTATGGAGACAGGTTTACGATTGAGTCTTCATGATGCTGGAGATGCATTTGATGTTGTTCTCTATTAGCAGGCTGTTGGATGCTTGATTTACTTATGCATTACTCGGCCAGATATTCAGTTTGCTGTCTCACAGATGAGCAGGTTTATGCATTGCCCAGGAGTCACGCATTGGAAGGCGGTTAAGCGCATCTTTTGCTACTTGAGTGGTACTTGGCTACTTGGGTTGTTTTATCCCAAGGGGGGATCACTACCGCCAGATTTGCATGCTTTTTTTGACTCAGATTGGGCTGGTTGCTATGACACTTGTGTGTCCACTAGTGGCTTTTGCTTCATGCTTGGTAGCTCATGTATATCTTGGTTGAGCAAGAAGCAGCCTACTGTGGCCACTTCCAGTTGTGAGGCTGAGTATAGGGCAGCTTTCACAGCGACTGTTGAGTGTGTGTGGCTCAGACGCCTTATGGCTGATTTGGGTGTTGGCGAGTCTTCTGCCACCACCATCTTCACTGACAGTCAGAGCGCATTGGCAGTTGCAAGGAACCCTGTGTTCCATGCTCGCACTAAGCACATTGAGGTGCATTATCACTATGTTAGGGAGAGGTTCTCTGCTGGGGAGATCAGCTTGGCATATGTACCCACGCAGGAGAACATTGCAGACCTTTTCACAAAGGCTCTGCCTAGGGAGAAGTTTGAAGCTTTCCGCAAAGCTTTGGGCTTACTTCCTTTTGTGGAGTGATTTCCACATAGCTTGGCACTTCCTTATACATGAGTGCCAGCTCCTTGTTCACCGCATCACTCCCAGGGGGGATTTGTTGATATATTTAGGTAGTGATGTGTGTGAACACTCTAGGACCGCCGGGGCACTTTTTTCCCTCTTTAGGAGGTTTTTTTCCCCCGGCCTGTATATACGCCTATTGCCCTAATGGGCTACTAATCTTTGTACATTCTCTAGTAATACATTCAGTATTGTGTGTTTGTGCTCCAAGCTTCTTCTTCTTTCTTGTGTTGTTTGCGTGCTTCCGCAGACGTCTATCTCCAACAGATGCACCATGGTGGATTCTCCTCTATGAGAGCTCCACCAACAATTCCCTCATGGTAGAGTCCATGTTTGCATGCTACAAGGATTGTTGATCTAAATAATATAGCAAGAATAGGATCACATCAGCCAACTAAAGAGAGAGATATGGATGGATAAATATTTGAATATGAGAATTGTGTAAATAAACAAAGGAATCAACTAATGACCTTGTTTTGGTTTCAAGGAAATACTAAATGGAGTGAACATATAGTGGAATATTTGAAACAAGAACCTCATGGAGAAATGAATAGAATAGAGTAAGATACATAAATTTTTCAAGAGATGTGCAAGGAATTTGTATTGATAAATGATCAATTATACAAAAGAGGAATGGATGGGTATCTAAGGATTTGTTTACCTAAAGAGAAATATTTTGAGATCTTGGAATTGGCTCACTGAAGTGTAGGATGACGTCACCTTTCAAGGGAAAGAATTGTTAAGTTAATCCTCTATTCAGGATTTTGGTGGCCAACGTTATTCGAAGGTGTTAACTTGTATGAATAAAGATTTGATATTTTCCAAAGAACCAAACCACCAATTAGAAAATATGACATGCCTCTCAAACCCTTCATATCTTCTAGAGACTTTGGCAAATGGGGATTGGACTTCATAGGACCTATACATCCAGCAACCGAAAGTCATCATGTAGAATATATTATAATGGCCATAGACTATCTAACAAAATGGGTTGAAGAGAAAGCTATTATTAAAAATGAAGAACAACTTCTAAGTTCTTATATGAACATGTAATCACTAGATTTGGACTACCAATTGATTTGGTGAGTGATACAAGGGCTCATTTCCTTAATCAAGTCATTGAATCCTTGACAAAACAATACATGATAACCCATAGGAAATTTGCACCCTATGATCCCAATCCAATGGCTTAGCTAAGAGTATAAATAAAGTTTTGTGCATTGCATTATCCAAGCTAGTTAATACCAAAAGAACAAATTGGGATATGCAAATATATCATATCCTTTGGGCATATAGAGTGGCATACAAGACATAAATAGAAACTACTCCATTCAATCCAATCTATGGACTAAATGTAGTCTTACCAATGGAACTTATCATACCTACTCTAAGGGTAGGGAATCAATTGCATTGGATAGGACATGAATTGTCTGATAGGGTTCCGGAGTTAGAACAATTAGGAGCATCCAGATTGTAGGCTATCATGAGTATCTATGTAGATAAGAGAAGGGAAAAACTTATTATAGTCTACATATTAAGGGGAAATATTTTCAAGAGGGAGGCTTCCTTCTAGCCTACACACATATGATTAGTCCTAGTGGATCAGTTCAATTGCAAACATGGATGGAGAATGAATGCCAAACTATGTGAGTGGATGTAGAATCAGAAGATGCATGGAGCCTTTAACAATAGAATCATGGAGAAGGTTACAACAATCCCAAAGAAGGAAAAAAGGAGAGATAAAAATAATATGGGAAATTCAAGAAGAGGCTAAGGAGAGAATTAGAAAAAAAAAGTGAGAGAATAGAGAATTGATGATGTGTGAGAATGAATTGGAGCAAATAAGAAATCACTTACTAGTAGTTAGAATACATTTCCAAGGAACAAAAATTAGGGTTATATTGGATTTTGGATCTCAAGTAAACCTAATCTTTTGAGTCAACATGAGGAGAAGAAACATAATAAAAAATAAAATAGTTAGAGCAATCAATGGACTAAATCTTTCTTCATTATCTATAGTAAATGTTGACTTGAAAATAATATGAGAAGAGAGTTCAATTGAATGTGAGGAATGGTCTAAGTAGTCAATGCTTGAAAACTTATAAACAAACTTTAGATTTTGAAAAACAATTGATAAATTTAAAAGTTAGAGATAAATATATGAGAATTTTTTTTGTAAATGATGATGTGTAGGAATTAGAAACATAGATATACAAAGTTTACATGGAGACATTCAAATTCCCAACAGAAGAAAAGTCACTGACATATGAAAGATATATAGAGGAGACTCAAGCACAAACTTATTACAAGAAAATTCTAGACAACAATACAAATGGAGAACATACCCAAAGAAAACAAAAACATGGAAAAAGTAGTCAAAACCTAAAACAAATCTGGAAACCTAAAATAAAAGAACTATTACAATTATGTGTTCCTCGAGTAGATTTGATGTGAACATTTTTCGTATACATGGGCACTTTTTACTCTAGTGCTGGCTAGAGGTTTTTTCCCCATGTTACCACATACATGATTCACTCATATGTGGTGGTACTTTGTACTTAGTGATTATTAGTCAACTCTTACTTCAGTTCAATTCATCGTCAATAAAGAGAGTTGTTCCAACCATATGTCTTCTCTATGTGTCTTTCTGCATTTGTGCTCCTTGTGTGTGCCTCTTGTGTGTCTCTCGCACTTCTACATACACCCAAGAGTGGTATCAGAGCAAGTTTAGCTCCTTCTCAAGTTTCAGTTTTTCACTTCGCGGCGTGCTTGCACTTTTAACAATGCAAATCGACTTCGGAACATAGAACAGTGAATTTCACTAGCCAAGAAACATTTCCATCAGATGCCCTAGGGTTTTACCCCCATTTTAAAGCCATTTGTGTAGTCAAAATTTCCATCAAAGTGATGGTTTGTGAGCTAAAATTTCAGCATCCATTTCAGCTTTCATCGAAATGAAGATTTTGCCACATTCTTGTTCTTTAGTGAAATGGCGGGAAACAATGACTTGTTTGGCTTGCTTCAAGCTGACGATAAGCTTGATGGGACCAACTATCCAATATGGTCTTAGCTGATGAATCATGTTCTTGTTGCAAAACAACTTTGGAACATAGTGGCAGATGTAGATCGAAGACCCACAAGTTCTTCTACTTCACAGTCTATGGTCATAGATGGAGCTTCTTTTTCAAGTATAGTGGTTAGTCCTTCTCCACCTACATAGGAGTAGCTTAGATGGGATGGAAAAGATGCTCAAACGCATGCATTGATTGTGCTCTCTGTGAAGCGTCATATAGTTCCACACATTCGATCATGTTCTACATCAAGACAGGCATTGGACACTCTTGCTTCTTTGTATGTCATGCGTAATGAAGCACATGTTTCATACTTGCGAAAGCAACTTGAGGATGTATGTATGGCTGAAAACGAGTCTATGGATGTGTATGTGACACACATCAAGGACTTGAAAGAGCAATTGGCAAACATAGATGAGATTATTCCAGATGCATCACTCATTTCTACATTGTTGAAAGGATTGCTAGAATCTTTTCAAATATTTGCTACTACACTCCGTTTGGTTGCAAAAGGGAATCCCAATATGTATGCATTTGATGAGGTTGTGTCTCTTCTTTTGCAAGAAGAGGAATATAGAGTGAATAGGAGTGGTTTGATTGAGGGAACGCAAGCACTTGCTATCTCACAAAAGAGTAAAAGCAAGTATGGTTGAACTTTGGGTTCATCAAAACCAAAGCATCAAGCTTCCTCTTCCATTCATTTCTCTAATGATGTTGATTTGCAAAAGAAGAAGAGATGCAAATATTGTCAAAATCTTGGTCATACTATTGGTTAGTGTAAAAAGCTTGTTAAGCGGAATGAAAAGAAGAAGGAATCTAGAATGCCTATTGTTGAAAATTTAGCAAATGCACAGAATGATGAAGCTAATATGGCTCAAGATTTTTGGGAATGTGTTGTTACATGTCATTATGATGCATCCTTGCATTCTAAATGTATGGTTGTGAATGAGGCTGATTCGGATTGGTTCTTTGATAGTGGTGCTTGAAAGCACATAACTTCATGCAAAATATTTTTTACATCTTTGAAAGATGCACCCAAAGGAGGATATGTGGTGTGTGCAAACAATGCCTCTTATCCTATCATTGGAATAGGAGAAATTGAGCTTACGAATACAAATGGAGGCGTGATTCTCTTGAAAAATGCATTGTATGTACTTGATATAAAGAACAACTTAATTTTAGTTCCGTTGATTACCAAAGCTGGACTTCGCGTACATTTTGTTGATGATAAGTGTATGGTTCATGATTTTAGCAATGGTGATATTAGCATGATGTCCGCTACATTATGTAATGGTTTGTATCACATGGATACATACAAGAGGGCTACCTCGAATGCCTTGGTTGCTCATACTTCTTCCATGGATGAAAAGGAGATTTGGTGTGCTTGTTTTGGTCACTTGAACTTCAATAGTTTGCTTTACTTGGAAAAGAAGGACATGGTCATTGGTTTGCCAACACTTGAGTCCATTGAAAAGCATGCATGTAAAGGTTGCATTCTTGCAAAAAAAATGCATCGTGCTTCTTTTCCAAAAGATAGTCATACACACACTACAAGAAAATTGCAGCTTGTTTATAGTGATGTATGTGGACCCATCAAGACTCTATCTTTTGGGAAGCATGTATATTTTGTTACCTTCATTGATGATGCTACTCACCATACATGAGTGTATCCTATGAAAGCAAAGAATGAGGTGTTTCCTTGTTTGAAAGCATTTTTAGCTATGGCTGAAAATTTTTCTTTAGAAAAACTTTTGACTCTACGCATGGATCGTGGTGGTAAATACATGTCACATGAGTTTAATGATTTTCTTCATTAAAGAGGTATTTTAGATCAATGTATGATGCCATAGACCTCTATAAAATGGTGTTGTTGAGCGTAAAAATAGAACACTCCTTGAAATGGCACAATGCATGGTTAAAGGAAAGCACCTTCCTGATACGTTTTGGAAGGAAGCAGTCATGTGTGCAAATTATGTGTTGAATCGCTGCCCTACAGAAGCATTGAGAGTTGTCACTTTTTATGAGGCTTGGAATGGAAATAAGCCTATGGTTAGTCATATGCACAAGTTTGGTTGTTTGGCATATGCTCTGGTGCCATCACAATAATGTCATAAACTTGATGACAAGGCAAAGAAATGTATATGTGTTGGTTATAGTGCTAAAAGTAAGGGATATCAATTGTATCATCCATTGATGAACACAATCATTGTGATTCGAGATGTGGTATTTCTTGAAAATTCATTTTTCCCTCTACTTGAATGCAAAAAATAGCCAAAAATTAGCTCACAAGATTGTTGGAGATAGACGTCTGCGGAAGCTCGTGAACAACACGAGGAAGAAGAAGAAGCTTGGAGCACAACACACAATACTGAATGTATTACTAGAGAATGTACAAAGATAAGTAGCCCATTAGGGCAAGGCATATATACAAGCCGGGGGGAAAAAACCTCCTAAAGAGGGAAAAGAGTGCCCCGACGGTCCTAGTTTGTTCACACACATCACTACCTAAATATATCAACAAATCCCCCCTGGGAGTGATGCGGTGAACAAGGAGCTGGCACTCATGTATAAGGAAGTGCCAAGCTGTGTGGAAATCACTCCACAAAAGGAAGTAAGCCCAAAGCTTTGCGGAAAGCTTCAAAATTCTCCCTAGGCAGAGCCTTGGTGGCGTCTGAGCCACACACACTCAACAGTAGCTATGAAAGCTGCCCTATACTCAACCTCACAACTGGAAGTGGCCACAATAGGCTGCTTCTTGCTCAACCAAGATATACATGAGCTACCAAGCATGAAGCAAAAGCCACTAGTGGACACACAAGTGTCATACCAACTAGCCCAATCAGAGTAAAAAAAAGCATGCAAATTTGGCGGTAGTGATCCCCCCTTGGGATAAAACAACCCAAGTAGCCGAGTACCACTCAAATAGCAAAAGATGCGCTTAACTGCCTACCAATGCTTGACTCTTGGGCAATGCATAAACCTACTCATCTGTGAGACAACAAACTGAATATCTGGCCGAGTAATGCATAAGTAAATCAAGCATCCAACAGCCTGCTCATAGACAACAACATCAAATGGATCTCCAACATCATGAAGACTAAATCGTAAACCTATCTCCATAGGAGTGGCAATAGGCTTACAATCTTCAAGGCCAAAATGCTGCAATAATGTGTCAATATATTTCATTTGACACAAAACCATTCCACCATCAACTTGCATAAACTGAATGCCCAAATAGTGATGCAAATGCCCCAAATCAGACATCTCAAATGAGGCATGCAAATCAGCCTTAAAATCAACAATATGCTTCTCAATAGGACCAGTGAGCAGCATGTCATCAACATAGACAACAATGATCAGAAGCACATCATTAGAACGCTTAACATATAAGGTGCTTTCAGTTGGACTATTCTCAAAACCATGTGCAATCAGATAGGCATGTATCTTTTCATACCAAGCAAGTGGTGCTTGCTTTAAACCATATGATGGCCTCTTTAACTTGCATTCCTGGTTCTCATGCCCTTTCTGCATAAAGCCACGGGGCTGAAAAACATACACTTCTTCATGCAAGTCACCATTCAAAAATGCAGTTTTAATGTCCAACTGATGTACATTCCAACCATGATGGGTTGCAAGTGCACATATGCTCTGAACAGTAGTCATACGGCATGTGGGTGCAAAGGTCTCATCAAAATCAATGCCTCTTTCCTGTGCATAACCCTTTGCAACAAGCCTAGCCTTATACATGTCAACTGTACCATCAGGTTTACGCTTCAGCTTGTATACCCACTTAGTGCCAATGGCCTTCTTGCCAGGAGGCAAGTCACATAAAGACCAAGTACCATTCTTTATTATTGCATCATATTCAGATTGCATAGTAGCCATCCAATTTTTTGATTTTTGTGCTTTATCAAACGAAACAGGCTCAGTCTAATCACATAGACTAGATGCAGCCATAGCATAGCAATCTGATGCAAAAGAGGCACTATGAGAGCCTGATCGAGTACGATATGGTAGAGGTGCATCTAATTTGCTATCACGCAAGGTCTGCACTAACCATTTTGGCATAATTCTTGCCTGCTCAATATCAGCTCTCTCATCAATAAGTGCATCATGTAAATCTGCATCGGAAATGGAATGATGTACATCATCACATGAAACCTGCAAAGGCTGAGATGTTGTCTCATTAGGACCAGCACTAGACTGTCCACCTCTAAAAAGAGGTAGAAAAGTATCATACATGTCTTTGGAGCTAACAGATGTCTCCTTAGTACATGAAAGCAATGGTTGAATAGCATCTTCCACAAAAACAACATCATGGCTAACCAAAATGCGTTTAGTCTGTGGATGATACAGACTATAGCCTTTACTTTTAGAACTATACCAAACAAAAATACATTTTACTGCGTTATCATCCAATTTCCTGTGATGTTGTTCAGACACTAATGCATATGCCAAAGAACCAAAAACATGCAGATGAGCAACAGATGGCTTGCGATCATGCCAAGCCTCATATGGAGTGATAGACTGCAGTGCTTTAGTGGGACACCTGTTCAGTACATATGCTGCACACATGATAGCCTCAAGCCAGAAATTATGTGGTAAAGCCTGACTCTTGACCATACACCTCACCATCTCCATGAGTGATCTATTCTTTCGTTCAGCAATTCCATTCAGTTGAGGTGTATACGACACTGTACACTGGTGTTTTATCCCACGTTCAGCCAGAAATGCATTAAATTCAGAAGGCGTATATTCCCCCCCTCGATCAAAACGGAGGGTGCCCATTTTACATGCTGACAGATTTTCCGCCAAAAACTGTTTGAAGCACATGAACACTTCGGACTTTGCTTTCAGTGGATATACCCATGCATGCCTGGAAAAATCATCGATGAAAGTCATGAAGTAAAGATAATTACCAAAAGAAGGTGTCTGCATAGTACCACAGACATCACATGTACAAGCTGCAATTTCTGAGTAGCCCGAACTAAACCATCTTTTGGAAAGGATGAACGCTGCATTTTGCCCAAAAACCAGCCTTCACAAACATGTTTTCCAGGTGCCTCAAGTTTGGGCAAAGAGCACACCATTTTAGATTTCTGCAGGCATAGAAACTAGCAAAATTAAGATGACCAAAGCGTGCATGCCAAAGCTTTGCATCTGACATAGTCTAAGAATCATTCATTGTACATGCCAACTCATTTACAGATCTTTCATAGTCTATGAGCTTATACAACCCACGAAATTCCAGAAGCAATAATCACATCGCCATTTGATAGATCACGAACTGTACACCTGTCATCAACAAATTTCACAACCAAGCCAATCTTGGCTAATGCAAAAACTGATAACAGGTTCTTCTTGATCTCTGGCACAAATAAAGCATCTGAGAAAGTGAAATAACTACCATCAGCAGTAGTCAAAATGATCTTACCAACTCCCATAACAGGATAAGAGGAGTTAGTGCATGTAACAGTATTCCCTGTAGGTGCAGGCTCGAGTGAAGAGAAGAAACCGTGCTTCGAGGTAATATGTTTGGTTTCCCCACTGTCAAAATACCAAACATCTGAGTCTACTACAGACATGCACTGCTCATGAGAAGATGGGTCAAAACTGCAGATAGTAGTAAACGCCCATTCTCCTTCCTGCACAAGATTAGCAGACTCTGTTTTTGGTGTAGAGCCTCTACAACAACCATTCCAACCTCTTTCTTCTTTGCCTCTTTAGCAGCTAGTTTTGGACAGTTCTTTATGATATGATCAGTCCCTTTGCAGTACTTACAAAACAATTTTTGCTTTTCTGATTTCTTCTCATATTTATCTTCCTTCTTCGTATATGCAAAATTAGTAGATTTTTGCTTACTAGTTGAAGAGCTCCATTTTCCTTTGCCCTTTGGACTAGGTAGGAAAGCTTGATCTGCAACTCGCATAATGGACGTGTTGTGCTTGGACTGATCTTCCTGCAAAAGAATAAAGACTAACTCCTAAAATGATGAGGCATTTGGATTGCCTTACATCATCAACCGAAGAGTGGAAGCAAAACTCTGATATGAATCAGGAAGACCATTCCAAACTGTCTGCACAAGTGAGCTATCTGGTATAACCTCATCAGTAGAAATCAACTGCTCCTTCAAGTCTTTGATCGTTGTTAGGAAATTATCCATAGAATCACCTTCATTCATGTGCTCACTCTCCAACTGTTTTCGGAGGTAAGCAACACGAGCCTCATTCCTAGCTTGGTACAATGTAGTAAGTGTATCCCAAGTATCCTTAGTTGTTCTGCAAGAGCGAATGTGAGGAATAATGGCATGTTTGACAGACAAAGCTATCAATGCATGTGCCTGGGCATCTCTGCCATCCCAGCGAATCTGCTTTGTAGTAGGTGCAGCAAAAACCGCAGCACGAACAAGAATATGTAGAATATCATCATGTTTGACACCTTCTACATCAGCTTCAGTACCTGCAGCTATAACAGTTGCACGTGTGATAGGACGTTTTTCAACACCCTGCACAATGTTCCACAGTCCTTTCGCAACCAACACATGTCGCATCATATAAGCCCATAATGGATAGTTGGTACCATCCAACTTATCCTCAACAGCCAACATATGAAATACATCAATGCTTTCAGCCATGGCCGATGGACTAAAATACCTTGATGCAAAAAATTGACTATATCTCAAAATGTTGAACGAAATTGCCCACACAAATTTTGCTAGACCTGTAGTAGACTTCGAGACGCTTATACTGGCGAATAGAAATTGGTATATACCTTTGGCACAAAAAGACGAAATAGCCTACACAAGCGCTGTAATAGTGTGTTTGGAGGTCGAAACGAGCTCAGATCGCGATTTCGGCACCACAGACGAAGTTGTTTTGATCTTTGAAACACCCTGAGTATGCTGACCAAATTTCATGCGAATCTGAGACTGCAAATGGAGGAGTGTTCGACGGCACCCTAGATGAAGCGAGGACCTACTCTGATACCAATTGTTGGAGGTAGATGTCTGCGGAAGCACGTGAACAACACGAGGAAGAAGAAGAAGCTTGGAGCACAACACACAATACTGAATGTATTACTAGAGAATTTACAAAGATAAGTAGCCCATTAGGGCAATAGGCGTATATACAAGCCGGGGGGAAAAACCTCCTAAAGAGGGAAAAAAGTGCGCCAACGGTCCTAGTGTGTTCACACACATCACTACCTAAATATATCAACAAAGATGTGTTCAATACACTCATGCCTTTGTTCCAAAATGGTGTAGTTGACTATGGCCATGTATACCAGCCAACTGAGCCTCAAAGGGCTAAAAATTTCCAACAAAATAGAGCTAAAAATGTAGAGAATTTCTAGCCAAACACAGCTAAAAAGTTTCAACTTAAAATTATCAAAACTGCTAGAAATTTCCAGCCATATATGGCTGAACATTTGCATCAAAATATGGCCACGCATGATATACATGTTGGTGATGTATTACATAATGAACAGATGTCTATCAAGAGTGCACAAAGTATGCCAAAGTGACTAAAACAAACTTTGTAGGATAGCAAATTGAGTGCACCTTTACTTGGCAGAACAAGATGAAGCTCTCACCATGCATCAACCAATTTTCTGGATTATTATCCTATTGCAACAACATGTAATGAAGAGTCACTTACTTTTAAAGATGCATGTGAGGATCCACAATGGATGAGTGCCATGCAATCAGAAATGGATTCCATACATAGGAATGGTACTTGGGAGTTATGTGAATCGCCAAAAGGAAAAATTGCCATTGGTACAAAGTGGGTTTACAAAGATTAAGAGAAATTCTGATGGTAGGATTGATCGCTACAAAGTTAGATTGGTTGCCAAAGGATATGTGCAACAATATGGCATTGACTATGAGGAGACTTTTGCACCTACTTCATGCATGACTAGCATTCGGACTGTGGTTGCATTGGATGCCCATCAGGGTTGGAAAGTACATCATTTGGACATAAAGATAGCTTTCTTGAATGGTGATTTGCAAGAAGCGGTTTATGTGAAGCAACCTCCTGAATTTTCCATGAAAGGGAAAGAACATATGGTTTTTTGCTTGCATAAAGCCTTGTATGGTCTCAAGCAAGCTTCACATGCATGGTATGACAAAATCTATAAGCACTTGATCGCTCTTGGCTTCACATGTAGTCCAATTGAAAGAACACTCTATGTATGCAAAGACGGGGTAGATCTTAAAATGCTTGTTTTTTATGTTGATGACATACTCTTGGCTGGGTCATCTGATGCAAAACTTGACATTCTTATGGCTGATTTGGAGCATACTTTTGATGCCACTTATCTTGGTCTTTTGAGCTACTATTTTAGCATCCAATTTGTATCCATTGAGGGGGGAATTGTTATGCATCAAGCAAAGTATGTTGAAAAATTACTTCAGCATTTTGACTTTGAGGATTGCAATCCAGTTTCCACACCAATTGAGGCAAGATTTAGAAGGATTCCAGTGATGCATTTGACACTTCTCTTTAGTAGCAAGTTGTGGGATGTCTTATATATGCATGCAACACAAGGCTAGATACACAGTATGCAGTTTCCCACTTGAGTCAATTCATGCATAGCCCTGGCACTAAGCATTGGCAAGCAGTGAAACATGTGTTTAGATATCTCAAAGGCACTTTGATCTTAGGTCTCTTTTATGCAAGAGATATTCAGCCATGCTTGCATGCTTTTACAGATTGTGATTGGGTTGTTTGTTATGATACTCACGTGCCCACTAGTGCTAATTATTTTTTCATTGGAGACTCATGCATATCTTGGTTAAGTAAGAAGCAAACTATAGTGGCAACATCAAGTTGTGAAGCTGAGTACATGGTAGTTTTCACAACTACAGTGGACTGTATATGGCTGAGACACCTATTGATGGATCTTTGCATGGAGATTGATGCTTCTACGCATATTCTCATTGATAATCAGAGTGCATTGGTTTTCGCACCAAACCTAGTGTTTCATGCATGGACCAAACATATGGAGGTGCATTATCACTATGTGAGAGAGCGCCTTCATGCAAGAGATATTGATTTGGTATATGTGCCTACACAAGATAATGTGGCAGACATATTCACCAAAGCTCTTCCATAGGAAAAGTTTGAAGCTTTTCACAAAGCTTTAGGCTTATTACCTTGTAGGGGCTGATTTGTCACTCCCTATATGTGTTCACATCATTCACACTAGGGGGGTTTGTTACACCTATGTGTTTCTTGAGTAGCTTTGATGTGAACCTTTTCCCTATACATGGGCACTTTTTACTCTAGTGCTAGCTAGAGGTTTTTTCCCCATGTTACTACATACATGATTCACTCATATGTGGTGGTACTTTGTACTTAGGATTATTATTCAGCTCTTACTTCAATTCAGTTCATCGTCAATAAAGAGAGCAATTCTAACCAGCCATTTTTTCCATGTTTCTTGTTGCATTTGTGCTCCTTGTGTGTGCTTCTTGTGTGTCTCTCAACTTCTACACACACCCAACAAGAACCACTTCTGGAACAAAACGGAAAAAATGAAAGAAAGATAAAACAAGTATGGAGACCAAAGCAACATGCAACACAAGTTGCCAAGAGTCTCAAAAAGGAAGAGAGAAGAAGACAAAGAAGAAACATCAAAATAAAGTAAAGCAAAAGAAGATGCTACTAGAAGAAGAAATCATAAGAGGAGATAGTTCAAATTGAAATCCAACTAAAAACAAAAAAATAGAAAAAATATGAGAAACGCCTTATCATCCAAAAACCACTTAAGTAAAATAGTTAAGAACCTCATTATGCACCATAAAGATTATTGCATATAGAGAGTAAGCATAAATAGGGCTACACTACAAAAGATCCAAGCATTCAATAAAGTTTTTTCAACATATGTAATAGAGTTAGGAGGAGGAGAAAAGAAGGAAATTCTCCCTATTTTTTATTAAAGAAACATGGGATTAGTGTATATATATATATATATATATATATATATATATATATATATATATATATATATATATATATATATATATATATATATATATATATATATATATATATATATATATATATATATATATATCAAAAAAATATAGAAAATCCTAGAAAAAATATATAAATCAAGAATGTATGTGAGTGTTTTAATTTTTCCTTTAAGCATGGAGCAAGGTATAGGAGGAGTGTGTGAGTTATTTGTATTTTATTTCTTTCATTTTCTCAATTATTATTGTTTTTCAAACTTTCTTCCAATTGCATTTGGAAAAAAGAAACCTTGCTTGAATGTGATGGGCACATGAATAGTTATTGTGGAACGGAGTAATAAGAGCATCTGATGAGTGTACATTCTTGTTTCTTCTTGTGATGAAAAAATATGTTGGAGTTTTATTAATTTGTGTGGAGTATTTGTGATTTAATTTTGTAGGAAAATGACTAAAGGGCTTCCTATAGCAAAATTGATAGTGGATTTAGTAGCACTATCCAGGGGACATTGGTTCCTAGTTAGTGAAGCCACTAAAGAGATAGTGGAAGCAGAGTGTGATGTGGAAGAACTTCCAAAGAAGGATCAGATAGAGAAAGAACTCAAAGGCTACATCAAGATAGTGGGAGAACATATCTTCACGATAAAGAATGGAAAGTTCAAATATACAATGTTGTGATAAGATTTTTACAAGTTCGAGAGAACAGATGTGGTGTATAAAAGATGGAAAGCAGTTGGTTTACATAATCTATTGGATGAACCGATGTTCTTCATTGATTTTGAGAAGTGTGAACAAGTGATGGCCTCATTGCAAGAACTCAAAAGACACAATCATGATCCCTATTTTATCTCCAAGGTCAACAATTGGGATAATGAGTTGACAAAAATCACTATCAAACCTGAGTGCATCAAAGTAGCCTTGAACTTCTATCCTATGGGCACAAAAATTGATGTCAATTTTGTAAAGAAGAATGCAACTCCATATGTGAACTATTCCGAATTTTGGGATTTTAAGGAGAAACTCAATGAGGAACTAGCTATCAAAACCTTTCTTTAGTTGTTATGTTTTCCAAGGCTTCCCAATTACACTATTCCTCATAAATGAGTCACCTTTGTGATGATGAACAATAATGATAAAGCCAAGCCATTTGGAGTAGTGGATATGTCATTATACATCCATGATCAATTGAAGGAGGAAGCAAAGCATTCGTAATGAATGGAGCCCAATTGCTCACAAAAATTATTTGACATGTACTTGGTATCAAAGGCACTTAGCTAAGGCACAAAGATTTAGAGAAGCAATGGTTGAAGTAAAGAGTCCTCGAAAGAGAATGGAAGTCAAAGAAGTCACCAAGAAGAGAAAAGAAATTGACATGGAAGTAGAGCAACCAATGAAGAAAAGAAAAGTGGATGTTAGAGCTTGAGCCTAAAGAAGCCACAGTGGAAGAGGTAAAATTAGAGAAAAAGAAATTTTAAGCAAATAAGGAGCTTCATCCATCTAAGACCAGCAAATAACAATTGTATTCATATCTAATGCAAGATAATGATAAAAGAGCAATGTATGAATCCTAGTATCAAAAGATGCTAGAGAATTACTCTGACAAAGATACTGATTGGACTAAGGTAGAGATGGAGCATTATGAGAATCTGCATGAGTAGATGATGACTCCTAAGGTTGAAGTAGTGTTCATTAAAAAGGAAGCATAAGAACTACTATAGTAACAATAGTGAATTAAAAGAGAAGGAAAGAACCAAAGCTAAAAAGCAAAATAAGATGGACCAAGAAGAAGTTGGAAGTAGGAGAAGAACCATCTATAGAAGACATCGCAAGAAGATCCAGTTTGATCTATAGATTAGAATCAGATATTGAAGAAGAAAAAGTATCAAAATCAATGGTAGTGATCCTGATTAAAGTAAGCTTTGAAACTAAAACTAATAGTGATGTGGAAGGTTCTTTGTTAAGAAGTTTAAATCTATTAAAACCTAATACTCCTAGCAAACAAGTAGGAGTACAAAGCAAAAGTAATGAAGTAATGATCAAAGTAGTGGACTGAGAAAAAGAATAATAAAATTTGAAGGATATCATGCAGAGTCAAATCTCACAGGACTAACTTTAATGCAAGAAAAAGATCAAGAAGAAGATGAAAAAAATGAAAACATAGAATGCATGATCAGAGTAGTAAAAATTGATGCAACTAAAGATAAATAGTTAAAAAAGGAAGAAAAGGAAGAAACCAGATAGAACATAGAAGGACACATCCAAAATATTCTAGATGATATTAAAAACAAAATAGGAATTAATGATCTAGAAATGAAAGATGTTTCGGACCATGAGGAAGAGTAGGAAAAAGAAGAACTAAGAGGTAATTTAAAAAAAAATCAAGAGATTTATCATGAAGAATCTAAAAAGCATTAGGAGGATCAAGAACAAGAAGAAGTTCATCAAGAACAAGCACATTCATCAAAATCAGAGAAGGATAATGAAGAAGAAGACATAGAAAAATAGATGGAATTAACAAATTAAAAAAAACTCTATAAATAACTAGGATTACCTGAGACGTAAGAGGATCCTCTCAAATAGTAGTAAATCCAAATAAGAGATTTAGATCTTCAAGTAGGAATATCATTCTATCAGGTATATTTGTTGAAATTAAGCTCATTAAAGGTGACATGATCATTGAACATCATAGAAAAGAGAAAGATAAATTGTTACGGGAGCTAAGAGAACAAAAAATATTAACAAAATCCTATCAATTAAAGGTTATTAAACTAGAAACAAAGGTAGTGCAATGCAAAAATAGAATCAATTTTCTAGCAGAGAAATGTGAAAAGCATGGAAAGACTATAAAGAAAATGGAAGGTGATATTAGGCATTTAGTTTTATTCTACGAGCATCATGTCAGGACTTGAGTAAAGAAAATGAAGATATCATAAGATTACTTATGGAGGAGGGTCACTATAAGTCAGAAGGAAATAAAGTAGAAGGTGCTACTAAAGATCATAGTGAAGAGATAAAGAGTATAAAGTAGCAGCTAGTGGAGATGAAAGAAGAGCTCAAGGATGCTAAGGGGCTAGAACAACAAGTGAGCAAAAATGTTGTTAATGTCATGAGAGCGTTCAACAATCTTAATGAGAAAATTGAAAAGGAGAGACCTATTTGGTAGTAACAAAGAGTAGAGTCGTTAAAGAAAATAGAACTATGGAAAGCCAAGTCAAGCATCCAATCAAAAGAAGTCAGGAGTAAAGAGGTATTACAGGAAAGACCAATAGCAAAAGAGAGGAAACTCTTTCCCATTCAAGAAAAAATTGCTAAATAACAAAGGAAAAATGATATAGAGGATGAGGAATCAGATGAATTCATTTAGCAATTGCTCCATGATAGAGAAGTGAGAATGAGATACATAAAAAAAATTCATAACCAATATGAAAATAAAAGAGTACAATTTTCTTTGGAGCAGGGAGAAAATCCAACACATCACCATTGGGAAGCAGATGGATTAGAACTTCCATTTTGCATGGTTCTGGAAAGCATAAGAAACTATCAAAGTGCCAAAGTGGCAACCTAGACAAATGAGTTCTTGGAATATGATGGAGTAGAAATTACAAAAGAACTGTTTGAAAAAGCTAACCCATTATGACCAAACAAGTGGCTTGATAAAAATAGAGATACACCATTAGGGAAAAAAATGAACCCTGCATAGGCATTTTGGATTAAGGAGTGATTAATGATGGACCAATCAGAAGAGGGTGGTGGACACAATCTATAGCCTATAAATTACTAGGATGAGGGGGGAGGAGGGGACAAGATTCCCCTATGTTTAGGTTTTGCCTCTAGAGAGGGAAAGAAATCTCATAACTTGCATGGGCTCGAAAATTCACAAATTTCAGAAAGTTTTAAAACTCATCACAACACCATTCAACGGGACCCCAACCACTTTTCAGGATCAAAAGTGCCAGTTTTGACTTCTAAATCAAAATCTGTGCATGAACTAACTTGAAAAAGTGACTTTTTTAAAAATAACTCAAAATAAAACTTTTTCCCTCCAAAACCTCACTCTTTCATAAAAGTCCCAAAACGTCATCTCTTCCCACTACTTCCTCTCCCTAGCACACCATTGAAGCTCCCGTGTCTGCATTTTTTCTCCATGCATCTTCCTCTTTGAATTCCTACTATCACTTCCATAGCTTGAACTCCAATGGAGAAACTGAAATCTTATAGGCATCCAAAAGTGAGGTTATCATGTTAAAATGTCACAATATCAAGGTTGTAGAAGGAAATTGGTTAGGACATGAGTTCTACAAAGGTGCATGGATGTACATGCAACCCTCTAGTGTTGGTACTCATCGTGTAAGAGATCGTGGAAACTTAGATCTTCATTGGAAAGGGAAGCTATTGGGCTTCAAAAAGCTCAAAAATGGTGAAACAATAGCCATTGCACAACATGTTTTTACAATGTCAAGCATGAAATTGGAAAACTCAAACACAATGAGATACCATATCAATTGTAATTATTACTCATTGATTCTTGTTCTAATTTCTTAATATACCTTATTTAGATGTGTATTTTATTATTGTAGATATATTTCCTTCTACCTTGGTGAAGGGGAACCCACTTCATAGTCTTACAGGTACTTTGCAAGCATTTCATGCAGATGTTGGATCAATAGTCTTTCCAGAAGCCTCTCCTGCATAGCTTTTACGTGAGAGAGTTCTCTTTTACAGGCATACATATGTTGTACCCTCTTCATCAAATGATTTTGGTAGGTTAGAGATGATTAAGGTAGATTCTCGTTTCAAGCTTGAGTGGCCACAACCTGATATATGGACCTTGACATCTTTGAAGCACAACATGGTGATGGACATACGTAACTCTTTGAAATTCACAAGAGTGTCTAGATCTGTAGGATTGCATTGGTGCATTCCTGTTCATTGTTTTGTACATCTATTTCAGATATTCACAATTCTAGAGACTTCAACGATGTTCAGGTTAAAAGATATCATCTATGAGTAGGTGGAGTAAAAGTGATGAAGCTTTATGAAGCACCTTAAGCGCTTCATGGCAATCACTGACCATGCAGGGCATTTGTTGAATGGAATAGTTCCTTTGATAAAACAACTTAACATAAAGAAGAGGATGGGTACTAGGCACCTTTCTTACATTTCCACAACAATATCTATCATCAATGAGGAGCCAGAGCCTGCACCTATGGATCTCCCCAACCTTCTCACAAGGGGATTTGTTGATGAAAAAAATGAGCCCCAACTAGAGGTCATAGACTTAGCCAGAGAGAGTGGCATTGTCCATCTAGAGTTCCTTGGTGGTGTGGATGACAAACTATGTGAGAAATCAACCATGGACGAGCCCCCACCATCAAATCTCAACCCCTCTGAGCCCACACTACCGGAGGTGGAAATGGAATATCTCTCCATCATAATTGTCGATGGAGAGGAGTTTATTTTCCTTCATGATATTGAGAAGGCATTCGAACTCCATCTGGATGAGTGCCTAATTCTTTTCTCCACTATGTCAGATGTTCCACTTGATAATACATCTGATATACTTGAAAAGGAAGCTATCCCACTTCGGATTCTGTGACAGACACCATCGCAATGGTATGCAAGGAGATTTTGAAAAATGATAACAAGTATACAACAGAAGAAGAGCGCAGTGCAACAAAAGAGAGAATTATGAAAAAGTACCTACATCCCTAGTAGCAGAGCAGAGTGGGATGGCCCATTCTAGCATAGACCTTGATGCCCCTCAAAGGGGGAGGAATAAGACAAGATTCATGATGTAAGTGCTCATTAAAGAATTGAATAATTTAATTTAATAAGATTGGAGCTTGAATTATCATTTTCTTTCTTAACAGGAAGCCATTGAAGTGGACAAGTTCACGGAAAGGTCTGGTGGGGATCGATCTTCTCGAGGAAGTGGGTCATCCTTGGCAAACTACATTGGAAAGTTGCCAAAAGATGATTTTGTAATTGTTTATAAAGGTTATAGTCCTGATGGGAACTTCATGACCTTGTGCTTAAAGGCCTTGAGCAAAGTTTTGAGTTTGAGTACAATTACCCAAGGCACTAATTGTGTCATTTTGGTTAGAAAATCTTTAGCTAGAACTACTCTAGGAGTTGAGTTTAGAGGAAAGTTACTAGGAAAAATAGTTATTGCCATCGGTCTTGGAATGCAAGACCCCAATGTAATTTCTAGATCTGTATTAACCTACCAGTTGCCACAATCTCTCCAAAGGAGAAAGAAAATTGTTGGGAAATTGAAAGCAACTATGAACTGATGTAACATTTTGGATAAATATAATTTGTATTTTCCATATGTTGTATTTTCCATTGTAACTTATGAAATGTTATCCACACTTTGTATTTAATCAAGAGCTTTTTTATCTTCTCTATGTGCATGTAATGGTCTATGTGTGCTCAAATAGTCTTTAAAATTCCAAAAAATCCCCATCCATAGAAACGTGGGATTCAGGCCTATAAAAATTTTGTAGGCCTCAATCCCGTGTTTCTATGGCTAGGTCTTTGTTGGCATTTTCAAGAGTAATTGAAGAACATTTATTGTAAATACATTCATTAGGAGGCAAACTATACGGGTAATGAGGTCAACAAGTACCCACTGAAAACCTAGGTAGTCCATATGCAGAGTTTGCTTACATATGTGCCCAGTTTACCATGGCCAAGTCATTAACTAGCCTTACCCAAGTCATTCAAATAGATGAATAGGCTTCCATAGGCTAAATAATGCAAAAAAGACCCCAGCCACAGAAACGAGGGATTCAAGCCTACAAAATTTTTGCAAGCCTGAATCCCGCATTTCTATGGGTGGGTTTTTTTTGAATTTTTTAGCCTATTTGAGAAATTTGATAGATAAATACATTCATATGGAGTCAAAAACAAGAGCTAATGAGGCCAAGAAGTATCCAATGAAACCCTAGATATCCCATAATAAGCTAGTGAAGTCAAAAGTAATAATCCTTGAACAGTTATGGTAGAGAGCCTAGGAGAGAAAGAGATAAGAAAATAGACAATAAATGAAGACAAAAAATTTCATTAATCATTTAAGTACATTGCAAAATATGATTTGCAAAAGCTACAAGATGCAGAGGTCATGGGTATTTCCTCGAATTCTTCTTGCTAACTGAATATCTTTGGGTTGTATGGTTACTCTCTTAGCATGGATAGCACATAGGTTAGAATCTTCAAGCATGGAGATGGCGTAGGCCTCTGCTGCCTCTTGAAGTGCCTCAAGTGTTATCCCTTGTATTCGTAAACTTGCACAATAGCTTTGCAGTTCTTCCTTTACCACTATTGCAAATGATCTTCGTGGTATTAGAAGCTCAACTGATTTTTGATAGTATCCTATCTCTACAAATGCTCTGTAGTGTCTCCATCGTCTTTGTGGAGCTCTTGCATTGGGAGGTTTGTTAGTTTGTCATTGAGGTCTACCTCGTGGTTGATAATTCATTTTCCTTTCGTGTGCTCAATGTGGGGGTCTAGCTTCATCAGTCACATTCTCTTGTTGAGTTTGCTCCCTTTCCTCTTCTGTTGGTATTTGGCCTTGTCCTTGTGGAAGTGTTTTGCCTCCATGTGTTATCCTATGGCTCATTTTGGAATGTGCACTTGATTCCATGGTAGTTGAGTGATGTTTTCCTCATTAACCGATGGTTCTCCATCAAAATCCATCTCCGATATAACCGTTCTCCTCGCCACTTGTTTGGGTCTTGCCTTGATGGGTGTTCTCTATGGTGGCTCATCATCAGAGTTTGGATCTGACCATCCTTGAGACCAATCCTTTTGTTTATGAGACCCTTCGTATTCTCATGATGGATTGCTCCCAGATGGTGTGCCATCATGTGAGAGAGGCCTAGAAGTGGTGTGGGAACCACTTCGAGGTCTCTAGGGGGGGTTGCAACCATGGTGGGAATTGAGTTCCTTGAACATGGATAGGATAGACCAGGGAGTCTTTCCTTGCAGTTTGCTTGGTGCTTGCCATTCTCTTGAGTTGCAAAAGTGTGAATTGGAGTGAGTTCTCTCTATTTATAGAGTTTCTTTTTAAACTGTATGTTCACACTAGAATGGACAAAACTAGTTTAGAAACATATATAATATAATAATACAAATAGTAACACATTGATTGGAAGCTCTCTTAGTCCGAGGGAATTTGCATACGCTCAACGATATTTTACCCCAACTTATTCATGCTAGGTCAGCTTTTATCACTCCAAGTCCTCAGTTCCACTCCAAAGTATTGATGGAGGATACGAGAAAATACATGCAGAAGGGAAAACCAACTCTAGTGTTTACCTCTCACGACCTCCCTCTCTCCTTACACCTTTCAAATCCACTTAGTTTCTCACTCTCTCTTTCACTTGCTCTCCCTCACTTCTTTCTCCTTCTCGAGCACACCTCTACACTCTCTTTTCCTGTCTCGCATATGCACCCCCACCTTCTTACTAGCTTTGCTCACACATACACCCGTACACTCATCTATGCATTCACACATGCATTTTCACACATATTTGGATACTTCTATCCATGCCCACACACTCACCTCCTCTCGCTTCCTCCTTCTCACTTACGTTTTTTTTTATCGACTTATCACAAGGAGAGCTACAGACTATTACACTGGTAGAGTCGTTTGTGGAATCAATGTCTTTCCCTAGCATAAGCTCTAGGAGGCTGGGAGGGAGGAGGACAAACAAAAAGAAAAAGAAAAGAGGATCTTACATATTAAGGAGGGGGCAAAAAATCCATGCAATGACGTGCACCGACATTATTTCATGAAGTTCTGATCTACTGCCTAAACATTTGAAGTTCACTAAATTCCTGAAACAATGGAATGGTGCTGCAGAAATAATGAACTAATTCAAAGACCGTTTCCTTTGAAAATTTCCTCCTTGATCGTACAGCCTACTGCTTATGAGAACTGACTCATTAAGCCCTATAGCTGGATCACCGATCAAGAAAATATATCTGCATTTATTCCTTCTCATGCAAGCTGGATTAGAAAGCCTTAACTAACAGAACATAATATTCACGCATTATCAAGTTCTTTTACTCTTGTATGCATTAGCAACTGCTATTCTGTGCTTTCTCTGACTTTCACATTATGCTTTTTGGACTCCAATTTATAATAATGAGAGAAAAATAAAGATCGATAACTGTAGAGCGGTTCATAAGACATGATTTGTTTTTAGATTAATGCATTGAAAAGGAGGAACAATTGAAGTGGTGATTGCTGATTGACATGATGGCTGTCCTAATAAAGTAAACAAATGCAGCTGTATTGCACGAAGTCTAGATTTCCAGCACAACAAATGTACTTAATGCATCTGAAGCAGTCTTTGTCAGTTTGAAACACACACAACCCATATAATATGTATGGGCATAGAGCTCAAAATTAATACCACCAGATCTAACAGACAAAAGCTTTAAAATGCATTTATGGCCAACCTACAAGCTCTGCTTATTGGAGTATCCTCTATGTTGAATTCCGCAACCTGTCCACCACCTCCTTTTACAATTGGTGCAAACCATGTTGCAAGCTGCACAACACATGTGGCCTCAAAAGTCCATTGCACTTTTTACAGCGAGGAAGCTCTATTGTTGGTATACGAGCATCTTTCACGTCAACATCAGGTGCTCCCTTTCCATCAAGAGCTGGATAGATAGGCATGTCACGATTCTCTTCTACATTCTCACAAGCGAGGCACCGAGTTTCCCCTAGAGATCCATGCAATCCTACTGCTGTACTCCCCGATTCCTGGTGAAGCCCATTGATATTACGTTGAAACAACCACCCTTCTATAGTGATAAAATCCCCAAACCAAGGAAGGATCTGCTGCAAATGCTTCGGGTGTTGCCAACTCTGTTGCACTCCATGTGCGCCATAAATCGCCTTGGCCACGAAATGTTGGAATCCGGACTCTGCAAAATGCCAGCAATGCGGATGCGCTCCAACAGCCACAAATTCCCCCCCTTGACACAAAGCGCCCTCCCCAGCCGATGTCTCCCAATGAACAGCAGCCCCCGTCGATCTCCCTCTTCCCTACACACATACCCCAAAAATGAAAAAAAAGGGAAGCTCCTCGCGAATTCAATCGCCCTCTTATGTGTACATCGGTGCCCCCACTTTTTCTGCCAAAAAAATTCCGTCTCAAAGTCGTCGACATTATGTCCATGCGGGCGAACGTTTGGTCCGAGAAATATATCCTTAGCTCGTACAAGTAGAGTTGTGTAATTTGGTCTGCCATTTTGTTACTTAAGCTCTAACAGTCTCTGCATAACACAAAAAATATTAGAAGTCCAAAATTCTTGAGTTAGCAAGGAAGGATATTTATGACACACAAATCATAGCTTACATATGCGCATATATATAATACCATACATGTATGTACAAGGAGTCTACTTCGTCATTTCGTTTGGATCTCGTCTGGCTTCTCCCGTCCTAATATCACTTGAAATATGGTTTAACTCGAAGCGCGTTAACCTTCACGGGAGCATATTCTTCTCCTAAATCTTGAATTTGCATGGAACCATTGGAATTGAGTTCCACCACCTTAAACGGTCCTGCCCATCTTGTCTGTAACTTCCCCGGGAATTTATAATATTTACTATCATAGACTAGTACCAAATCCCCTTCTTGAATCACATAGGTTTTGAGATTCTTATCATGCCTCTCCTTACGTCTCTTCTGAATAGTTTCCAAACTTTGTTGTGCAACGAATCTCTTTTCTTCCAGCTTGACCAATTGTATGTACCTCTCCTTTAATGACTCTTCCTCGCCCAACCTGGCCTCAATAGCCACTCTTAATGTCGAGACTTCTTTTTCGATGGGGAAGATGGCTTCCTCGCCATATACTAGGGAGAACGGAGTGCTCTTTGTCGTCACTCGGTAAGATGTTCGATATGCCCACAAGGCTTCCAAAAGTCTCTCATCCCAGTCTCGCCTATGCACAGCTACCGTCTTTGTCAGAATCTGTTCCAGAATTTTGTTGGTGACCTCCACTTGTCCATTTGCCCTCGGATAATATGGAGTGCTTTTTCTATGTTTGATCTTATAGAGTTCCATTAATTCTTCGATCAGTTCGTTGACAAAATGTGTTCCTCTATCACTCACTATCTCCAACGGGCATCCAAATCGGGTGATGATTTGTTCATACAAAAATTTCGCTACATCCACAGCTCGGTCAGTCTTCAAAGCTTTGGCTTCCACCCACTTGGTAACATAGTCAGTACAGACCAAGATATACCTATTGGATCTTCGTCGTGAGGGAGGATCAATAGGCCCCACAAAATCAATTCCCCATTTCTCAAACGGCTTAAGAGCCAACACTGGCGTAAGAGGAGCAGCGTGTGCTAATGTGGGTTTGCCCATTCGTTGGCATTTGTCACATTTCTTACAGTATGTGTGCGAGTCTTTGAACAGTGTGGGCCACCAATACCCAGTTAATAAAATCTTTCTTGCCGTCAGTTCACCAGCAAAATGCCCACCACAAGGTTCGTCATGCAAAGCCCTCAACACTAGGCTTGCTTCTTCTTCCTCGAGACACCTCCGATAAATGCTCTCATGAACAAAATATCGATAGAGTTGCCCCCCAATGATGCTATGGTGCTTCGCCAATGCTAACAGTTTTTGCTTCTCTCTCTTGCTTGCTCCTGGCGGATATTTAGTAGTGCACAAGAAGTTCACCAAGTCGGCATACCAAGGTATTTTAGCTTCAGCCTGGAATAGATGTCCATCAGGAGCATCGTCGGGCACACCAGAGATTGGCTCCTCATTAACAATTCGAGATAAATGGTCAGCCAATATATGCGCTTTGCCTGGTCTGGTTACCAGTGTGAACTGAAATTCTTGGAGAGGTAGCATCCACCTCATCAATCGCCCTGATAGTTCTGGTTTATTAATGATATACTTAAGGGCTTCGTGATCCACATAAAAAGTGAAATGCTTTCCCATCAGGTAATGCCGATATTTGTTCACCGCAAAGATCATCGAGAGACATTCCTTTTCTGTAGTCGTGTAGTTCCTCTCAGTGCTATTCAAATTGCGACTTGCGTAGTAAATAGGATGGTCCAACTTCTTTTCATCGGCTTGGCATAGTACTGCTCCAACCGCAGTATGAGAAGCGTCGGTATGTACATGAAATTCCTTCGTCCAGTCGGGTGCTACCAAAATCGGTGCATTTATTAACCTCTCTTTGATCGAGTTGAATGCAACTTGACACTCTTCAGTCCATTGGTATTGTTGGTCTTTCCTCAAAAGATTCGTCAGTGGTGCCGCTATGGATGCAAAATTTAATATAAATCATCGATAATAATTTGCATGGCCTAAGAATCCTCTGAGTTGTCGCAAATTTTGCGGAGGTGGAAGTTGTCCAATTTTTTCCACTTTGTCCTCGTCAACCGCAATCCCTTTTTCGGAAATAACATGTCCCAAAAGCAATCCTCTTCGTACTCCAAATGAACACTTTTCAGGATTCAATGCGATACCTTTTTCAATGCTTCTTCTTAAAATTGCTTCGATCCTCTCCATCATATTTTCATCGTCGCCTCTGATTGCAAAGTCATCGAGAAATATCTCCATCCAATCCTGCAAGTAGTCTTGATATGCAGCTATCATTGCTCTCTGGAATGTGGCCGGTGCATTACATAATCCAAATGGCATCACACGATATGCGTACGTACCCCATTCTGTAGTGAAAGTAGTTTTTGATTGATCCTGTTCATGGATTTGGATCTGGTTGTATCCACTGAAACCATCCAAAAATGAGTACAATTTATGGCCAGCCACTCTGTCCAAGATTTGATCAGTAAATGGCAAGGGGAAGTGATCCTTCTTTGTGCGCTCGTTCAACTTTCGATAGTCTATGAAAATACGGATTTTCTTATTTTTCTTCAGAACCACTACAATTGGTGATACCCATTCGCTGGATGCGATGGGATATATGAATCCTGCTTCCAATAATTTAGTCAATTCCAACTTGATCAATTCCGAGTAGACTGGATTTGTCCGCCTGAGTCGTTGACATATTGGTTGTGTGCCTTCTTCCAAGTCTATATAATGTTGGCAGATTCGGGGATCAATTCCTCTCAAATCACTGTATGACCATGCAAAGGCCTTGCTGAAACTTTTGAGTGTCGTTTTAATACAATCTCGTACCCTGTCTGGTAGCTCTGACCCTACACTCAAGAACTTTTCTGGAAAAACTTCCCATCTTTCCACCTGATTTTCTCGCGAGTATTCCTTATTCCTTGATGACACTGTGATTGGAATGTGCTCTCCGATCACGCGTGCATGGTTAGCCAGTAAATCATTATTTTGTTCTCTTTCAACCGCACCCAATTTCTTAAGCTCAGCTTTTGCAATGGCTTCCGATACTTTAGTCTTACTCTTTGCTTCCTTTTCCGATTCTTGACTTCTCTTTAGAATCTCTGCTTCTAGCATTCTAACTCTTCCTCGCAACTGTTGCACTTCCATCGCCGGAGCTAACTCTAGTTTCAATTCTTCTCTTGAAGTTCCCTTCTCCAGGGATTGAGTAGCTTTGTTTTTACTTGAGTCTATACTCAACATGTAGCAATCAAATTCACTTGTATGCGTCAACCATCCTAGCAACTCCTGATCGGAATCGTCAGTATGGAGCAGTGGATTTTGATACTCTCCCATCTTCGTGTCTTGATTCTTAAAGAGCTGCAAGTTGAACCCGTCTTGAAGCAGATTCTTGTAGGTGTTCGTGTTCAAAGAAAACCTAGCTCGTGCAATCTCGTGCCTTGCTTTCTCCTTCTCCTTCTTGTCCATCTCATCGACTATTATTGTCTTCTTCTTGTTGCTCGAGGGTGGGGATACTTGCAACTGAATCCGATCAGACTTTGGCCCTATTGAAATAAAACCTGTGTGCCAGTCATGCACACATTCGGCTTGCACCAGCCATGGCCGTCCAAGTAGGATCGAGAAGGTAGCCTCTGAGGTCCTTGGTCTTACTATCAGATAATCGACTTTAAACTCTAGACCGCCCACAACTGTACTTACATTTTTCAAAAGACCCGCAGGCTTCACTTGTGTTTGATCCGCCATTCTCAGAGACATCGGCGTTTCTTCCATGTGGTTGAGGCCCAAAGCTTTCATCATGAACTCAGTCATCAGGTTGACTGCGGCTCCACTATCTAATTGAGCACCAGGGACTGCATATCCTTTAATCTCGACCGTCACAGCTGGAGCATTTGAATCAATTTGCATCGTAATACTTTGAATGATTCCTTGGACATCCTTATCTTGTCTATTTTTATCTCGAGCTTTCCTCGGCTTCTTAATATATTCGTTGTAGAATTGTTTCCTATAAACAGGTGAACATTTTAGCAATGTGCCAATGTCCAGCGTGACTTCCGTGTCAGCGAGCAACTTTACAATATCTACTTCTTCCGAACTTTGTCTTTCCTTTCTAATCTTAGGAGCTTTCAATCTTTCAGGGAATGGTGCTATGCCCGGCACAAACTCCTTGGTTACTGGTGGAAGGATCTCAACCTCTTCCCCATCCTCAAGCTCTTGCTGCTCAACAAATCCTCCAACTTGGTTTTCTACCTCTTCGTGTTCAGCTATCCTCTCTTGACTCCCTTCTTCACCTTCGCCTCCTGGATTCTTCTTCGAGTACTCTTGAGTCCTTGTGACCACTGCCACAGTTGGATCTTTGTGTGGTTTCTTGGCCTCGTAAGCATCCACAAAGTGCATCGACGAGCTAGAGCCTTCTTGAGGGTTCGGTGTCTTGAACACTACTCCGATCGTAGGAACGTGCTCTTGAGCTCTTGATGTGGGATGCATCTGAGTATCAACATAGTTCGAGGACCCTACTGGTCCTTTTTCCTTGCCGGCGGCAGCTCTTCATTTTGGACAATCCTCATCAAAGTGGCCCTCCCCACTACAGTACCTACATAATGGAGTATAATCAATTGGCTTCTTTTCGTTTGGACATCTAGATTGAGTATGGCCAAAGCCATGACATCTCCAGCACTGGATTGGACCATCTCTTCTTTGATCACGCGTGGCTCCTCTTGGATAGTCTCCTCCTTGACCCTGAGCACCATATCCATAAGTCGGTCTGTTTTCCCAACGAGATGTAGGTGGGACACTTTGAGCGGGCAATCCTGTGTAAGGTCTTTCTCTTGTATCTCCTGATTTCATGGTCCTTTCTTCATAGGCTCTCTTGTTGTAACATCGGTCCTCTGTGTGATTTGTTCTTCCACAAAAAGTACAACGCATCCTAGGTGGCGATCTATCTGTGAATACTCTCGAGACTGTAGGGCATTCTGAAGCCAAATGGCCGTAACCATGGCACTTTGCACACCATGTATTTGATCGAAACACTTGATTCGGGTTTGTTGTGACCTCTGGTTTTACTGTGTATGTCTCTTGAGTTATTGTGGCAGCTTTTATAGCTTGCGTGACCAACTCCAATATTCGTTCTTCAGTTAGCGCAGGTTTTACCTCGACTGGTGTGCTAGTGGCAGCTACAAAAGCTGGGGTCGTCAATGCGGGACTTCCTTGACCAGGATCTTTCATCGGTATGGTTCCTGGGCCTCCCATAGGCTCGTATAAGAGCTCCATCTTCCTTTGTTGGCATAATTGTACTTCCTCCCAAAGCCTCGCTTGCTCTTTAGCATCCATTAAGGTCGCAGGTCTTGTCAGGCTGATATGCTGCTGTGCCGTAGGATCTCTCAATCCTGAAATGAATCTTCGTTTCAATGTCTCATCGTTCGGGGCATTCGCGCCCATCTTTCTTACCAACGTTTCCATTCTTTGAATGTAGTTATCGATGCTCTCATTGACCCCTTGTCGCAAGTAATCCATTTGTTGGGCCAATCTATCTTGGAAGCCTTGTCGTCGAAACTTTGCCAAGAAGGCTTCCTTGAGCATCTGATAAGTTCCACGCTCTTGTGGTGTCAGATTCCCATACCAATTGGCTGCCTCATCACGGAGAATAGCCGGAAAAATTTTCAACCTTTGATCCTGGTCAACTACATCATTGGCCTCACAGGTAACCTCAAACAACTGGATAAAGCTATCCGGATCTTCGTCCCAAGTACCTGAAAACTTGGTGAAGTCCCCCAAGTGAACTGAAATCCGCTGAGCCATTTCGAACAGAGGTGTGATGTCAATATCACTTCGATCCCAAAAATTTAGCACACGTGGCTTCAGGATCCCTCCTTCAAACTTCCGCACTTGATTCGCGACTCTCCTACGGGAGTACACGTTTTTGGCTGATTTCTTCGAACCAATCGAGGTCCACTCACCTGGTGGTTCCCACCTTCTCCTTTCTCTTTCAAGGGCTCTTCTCTGAGCGCGTTCCTCTCTTTGAGTTTGTGTTGCTCCTGACAATGAGCTCCCCTCGCTCATGTACTAGATCGTGGGGTCCGCAAGCTCGGCCAACCTGTGGCGCTAGGCAAACCTATGGCACTCTCTTATAGAGACGTACCAAGCTATTTCCCGGCAAACGCACCAAAATGGAAGCTCTCTTAGTCCGAGGGAATTTGCATACGCTCAACGATATTTTACCCCAACTTATTCATGCTAGGTCAGCTTTTATCACTCCAAGTCCTCAGTTCCACTCCAAAGTATTGATGGAGGATACGAGAAAATACATGCAAAAGGGAAAACCAACTCTAGTGTTTACCTCTCACGACCTCCCTCTCTCCTTACACCTTTCAAATCCACTTAGTTTCTCACTCTCTCTTTCACTTGCTCTCCCTCACTTCTTTCTCCTTCTCGAGCACACCTCTACACTCTCTTTTCCTGTCTCGCATATGCACCCCCACCTTCTTACTAGCTTTGCTCACACATACACCCGTACACTCATCTATGCATTCACACATGCATTTTCACACATATTTGGATACTTCTATCCATGCCCACACACTCACCTCCTCTCGCTTCCTCCTTCTCACTTACGTTTTTTTTTTTATCGACTTATCACAAGGAGAGCTACAGACTATTACACTGGTAGAGTCGTTTGTGGAATCAATGTCTTTCCCTAGCATAAGCTCTAGGAGGCTGGGAGGGAGGAGGACAAACAAAAAGAAAAAGAAAAGAGGATCTTACATATTAAGGAGGGGGCAAAAAATCCATGCAATGACGTGCACCGACATTATTTCATGAAGTTCTGATCTACTGCCTAAACATTTGAAGTTCACTAAATTCCTGAAACAATGGAATGGTGCTGCAGAAATAATGAACTAATTCAAAGACCGTTTCCTTTGAAAATTTCCTCCTTGATCGTACAGCCTACTGCTTATGAGAACTGACTCATTAAGCCCTATAGCTGGATCACTCAAGAATGCATTACAAAGGTGAGTGTTATCGTTCCACCGGAAGCGGGTGAGGCTATGGCGGACAGAGTGTTGGCGAAGTCGCGGTGAAGCAGGTGCGGACATACGATTCTAGATTTGTTCCTCTTGGCGAAGACGCGGTGAAGCAGGTGCGGACAGAGTGTTGGCGAAGACGCGGTGAAGTAGGCAAGTGTAGGAGCTAAGTGGTTGGAGTCGGGGCTCTGGTTCCGGTGACTGTGACCTCCTCCCCCTCCCTTTGGGTTGAGGGGTGAGGAGTCGACACGACCGTTGAGCCTGTGCCCCTCGGCGGTATCGTTCGGGTATCGTTGCGATACTTCGGCGATATTTGCGCTTCAGCGATCGGCGGAATTTTCGGGCGATACCTGCGGCTCTCCTCGGTCGGCGATACTTGCGGAATCCTCGGGGCGATACTTCCGGGCGGTGGGGTGTCGCCGGGCGCCCGATCGCCGGCTGAGGACATATCGCTGCGATACTTCGGCGATACTTGCGCTTCAGCGATCGGCGGTTACTTCGGCGATACTTACGAGCCGCTTTCCCCGGGTTACCTCCGCGATCGGCGAAACTAGCGGTAGCGGAACTTTCGGGCGATACCTGCGGCTCTCCTCGGCGATACTTGCGGATTCCTCGGGGCGATACCTCCTGGCGGTGGGGTGTCGCCGGGCGCCCGATCGCCGGCTGAGGACAGAAACGATCGCCCGCCCACCCGCCTTCTTTCGACGATCTCTGGGGACCTTCGACGCGATTATTCTTTTTTTCTACGATCTCTGGGGGCCCTCGACGACCGTGGGTTCCAAGTATCGTGGGATCCGGGGCGATACTCGTGCTTGGGGCGACCTTTTTGGGTGACCGGAACCTTACAACTCATCCTTGCCCCCCGGAAAAAGAAGAATGGAAGGTCGTGAACCTTTGCTCGTGAATCGCGTGTGCCTGGCCATTTCGAAAAAGTGAGGGAAAAAAGAAGCAAAATCGAAGATCGAATTTAAAAAAGTGGTATAGGCACTTAAGGTTGGCCCTTTTGGTCCCTTCTCGGTTGTTGGCGGGCGCCCTGCTCGCTTTGTTCTTAAGGAAAAAAAAAGAGAAGAGAAAAAAAAAAAAAGAAGAAAGAGAAAAAAAAAAAAAAAAAAAAAAAGAAAAAGAAAGAAAAAAAAGAAAAAAGAGAAAGAAAAAAAAAGAGAGAAAAAAAAAAGTGAGTGTTACGCTTCGGTGTGTTCGGGGGTCAGTCTTCTCTCCATGTCGGAGGGCTCTGCCTTTGGATATTGAATAGTGAATGTTGTGCAAGTCCCTTTTGGCCATGGATGTGGCTTCATCCTCTCTCGTGAAAAGTAATCGGGCCCCTCCTCCCGGGGAGACCGACATCCTGGCCGCTCTGCTGGAGGGGGGGTCGTGTGCCGCCCCAGGGACTTCCGAAAGGGTTGAATCCCCCGTCGTGTCCCTCAGTAGACCCGCAGTTCTGTCTGCTCAGGAGGAGCTCAAGAAAGTGTGCCTCGTTGGCCAAGTGTTTGGCCCTAGGCCCCCGCTTGAAACTGTGCGACAATGGCTTCGAAAAGAGTGGTTCCCTAGGGGACTAGTTGTCAGCAAATGTCAGTTCTTACCAGCGAACCACATGCTGCTAGTCTTTGAAAATGAAGAGATGGCGTTCCAAGCCCTAAGCGTTGGCACCTGGCAGCTCGGTCGGGCGACCCTGTGCCTATTCAGATGGTCCCCGGACTTTACTCCCGACAAATCGAAAACGCTTCGGTACCCCCTTTGGGTTGAGCTCCCGAATCTCCCTTACTTCTTGTACAACTTCGTGTGGGACATTGTCTCTCCTATCGGCAAGCCGCTGGCTTCACGCGATGACATCGGTGGTCTCATCTATGAAGGCGCAAGACACTCGTTCAATGCTAGGTGGCACCCCCAAATCTGTGTCGAAGCCGACCTCAGTTCGTCGCTTCCATCAATGATCAAAGTGGACATGGGCGAAGGAGATGTGTGGGAGCAGGACATCATCTTCAAGAACCTTCCCAATGCGTGCTTTCGCTGTGGCCAGCAAGGTCACAGGATTAAAGATTGCCCTCTCAGGCAAAAAAACAAGCGCTTTCAAGAAGCCTCCAAAACTGCCCAAGTCAACAATGGCGACTTGACCCACCCGACCAAGGAAGGGAAAGGCAAGGGCCTCCTGAACCCACAAGCTGATGATGATGGCTTTACTGAAGTTAGAAGAAGAAGGAAAAGAAGCCCTAGGGCCAACGGTGCGAGAAACAACCTGCCACATACCCCCTATAGCAACTTGTATTGCAATCTAGAAAAGGAGATCAATGAGTTGGACTACCCACGTGGGAAGCTACTTGAGGTAGACACCTACGACAAAGCCCTAGAGATCCCCGACATTAAAGAAACCCCCCAGGAGGGCTACTCTACAAGCAAAGAAGATGGTTTCACCACTAGTAACGAAGACAACATGGACAGTGAAAGTTCCATCATTGGATCGACGATCCCAGAAACGGTGCCGATCAGCACGGGGCCCAAGTCGTCCCAGCAAGGGGCGGCCCGCAAAGGAAAACAGCCTATGGAGGTACCCTGGAAAAGCCCCCACAAGATCAGATTTCTAAGTCGGGACCAGATCCCAGCGAAAAAGAAAGATGAAGCCAAGAGAAGGAAGGACAAAGCTCCCTCCCGCAAAGAGGGATCAATTCAAAAATGATTGTCATCTCGCTAAATGCTAGAGGGCTAACCGACCCCTCAAGAGCGACCATCATTGGTCAATGGCTTCGCGACATTAGCTTAAACCCAGACTTTATATGCATTCAAGAGATCAAAATTGACGGAGAAGACCTCCAGAAACGGCTCAGGCAGGTCTCCTCGACGCACGTGTGGATCCCAACGAAACACCCGCGGGGGTCTGGAGGAACGGCTATCGGTGTTAAACAACGCTGGTTTGAAAAGCTTGAGAACTTCATTGAAGATATGAGTCACCGTTGGATTGCTGCTTCTTTTGGTGCTCCTCTTTGTGTTACTATGGTCTCTTTGTACGCCCCTAACGGAGATTTGGAGAGACGGAACACTTGGGCCTCCTTAGACTCGCTTCCCCACAACGTGCTCATATGTGGTGATTTCAACATGGTGGAGGACCCAATGGACAGATGGATGGGCAAGGGTAGGGTCATCGACAGTCGGGAGAAAAAAACGTGGGACATGACCAAACTGCACTTGGATTTGGTTGAATTCAAAGACTCGAATGGCTTTTCTTGGTCGAATCTCCAAGCGGGCGAGGACCTGAGGAAAGCTAGACTCGACAGATGCTACATTTCTCAGAGTTTTACCCAACAGTGGGGCCTTCCTACCATCACGCAACGCACTGACCTCACCATCTCTGATCACTACCCGATTGTTATCACTTTTCAACCTTCCAACAAGACCCGCAAGGCTCCGTGGTTCCATGCCAACGCTTCCACCTTCTCTCTCCCCTCCGTTCATCAAGAAATTGCCGACGTGTGGAAGGTGGCGTTCGCTTCTGGCTTGGCCCCAGCCAAGTGCTGGAGAAAGGCGGTCGACAAGTCTCGTAAGATCATGATCAGAACTAAGAAGATGCTTGAGACTGTGAGGCGGGATCGGAGGGTGGCCCTCTACCACAGACTCTGGCGGCTCGAGGAGGAAGTGAACAAAGGAAAACTTCAAGCCCAGAAAGGTCTCAGAAAAATCAGAGCAGTGTTGAGATACGAGGAAGAAATACAAAGGAAAAACTTGCAAATCTTCTTCAAGGAGTGGTGGGCTGGCAAAGCCGACAAACCGACCAAAGAGATGTGCCGCATCCTTAAAAGGAAACACAACAGAGAAGCGATCCCACTACTGCTTGATCCACTTGGCAATGTCTGCAATTCGGAAGAAGAAAATTTTGGCATCATCGAAGGGCACTTCACGAGACTCCTGGGAACCTCGAACCCCCTCTCCCACCATAGAAGGGACTGTATGGCTGCCATCTCTAGGGTTTCCCCCCGGAGGATTCCTCCCAACCTCCACTCTCTGCTTCATGCTCCGATCTCTGAATCAGAAATCATTGAGGTCATTGATGCCCTCCCTCTCGGTAAAAGCCCGGGACCCGACGGACTCACTAACGAGTTCTTTAAATCCTTCAAGCGGGTGGTTGCCACCCCTCTTCGGATGGTCTGGCAAGAAGCGCTAATGTTTGGTGCTCTTCCGTCTTGCCTAAACAATGGAATTATCAAGTTGATACACAAGAAGGGGGAAAAGAACAGAATCGAGAACTGGCGGCCTATTACGATGCTCCAAACTGGATACAAGATCATCGCCAAAGTCATCACCAACAGACTCTCGTGCCACCTGAGATCTTGGCTTAGTGAGGACCAAAAAGGTTTCATCAAAGGCAGGTCTATCCTGGAAACCATTATGGATATTTGGGAAGGCATTCAATTTGCAAATGAGTCTAACCAAGGTGTGGTCTTCCTCAAGATCGATTTTGACAAAGCCTACGACAGGCTAGAATGGGACTATATTCTGCAGTCGCTCCTTGATCTCGGATGTAGCCAGAAATTCACCAAGATGATCGCGACTCTTCTCGGAAACGCAACGACCCAAATTAACATTAACGGCAAACTTTCGAAGGTAATCCACCTTAAAAGGTCTATTAGACAAGGGTGCCCTCTGGCCCCCCTTCTCTTTGCCGTCGCCACTGAGGGGCTGAGCAGACTGGTGACACATCATGTGGAGGCTGGCAATATCAAAGGCCTCCGGCTGCCTCACGACCACGGGCAAATCATCATGAGACTTTTTGCCGATGATATGAACGCGTTCGTTCACAATGATAATACGAGCCTGGAGACTTTCTGGAGGTGTCTTGCTACCTTCTGTGATGCCTCTGGATCCAAAATCAACCACTCTAAGACCTCCTTCAGGGCTATAGTGGGACACCACCCTGGCCTTCTCATTGGTCATGGCTGTCAAATCATTCCACAGGGCCAAATCTTTCGCCTTCTTGGAATCCCCTTGGGATTTGGCGTCTCTATGGAGCAGCGATGGAGTTGGGTGATGGCCAAACTGGAAAACAAGCTCAACTATTGGAGAGGTATGCAAATCAATCTCGCTGGACGTGCGATGGTTATCAACACGTTCCTCCTCTCTTCTACCATCTATTTCCTTTCATGCTGGAGACCGAACGAGCAAGGCCTGTCCAAACTGAATAGTATTTGTAGAAACTTTCTTTGGACGGGTGATCATAACAGAAGGGGGGTGCCAAAAATCAAATGGGCCACCTGCACCAGCCCTAGAGATAGCGGGGGGCTGGGTATCCTAGATATTGGGTGTATGGCCAACAAACTGGCAGCCAAATGGATGATCAAGGCTTGGTGCAATAGGGAGGCCTCGTGGGCCAAGCTGATCTTCAGAAACAAGCATGAGTTGGCCCTCATGGGGCACCCGAACTGGAAGAACCTAGACATCATGACCCTGCTATTCTCCCCGGTCCCCGTCTTCCCGAAAGGCTCCAATCTCGTGTGCTCCCTTTGGAAGGGCTGGAACAAAGTCAAAAGCTTCACAAGAATTAGCGAAGACTGGAAGTGGGCGGCCGGAATCAGACAAAACGACTCTATCTGGTTCCCGATACATGGCATCCGGAGGGTGGAGTCGTGGAACATTCAAAATGCCAAGAAGTTATGGAACAAAGGATTCAAAAAATGGAAACACCTCTGGAAACATGACACCAACAGCTGGATCAACTACGAGGATATCGACCCTCGCATAAACATCTCCTACGAAGAATGGAACATCTTGCAAAGCAGATGCCTCGCTTGGGATCGTCACAAAACTCGCCTTCTCATGGGACATGATACTCCGAACGTGCGTGGTCTCAAATGGCACAATGGAAATAGCCTACTCAAAATCCCGAACATCAAAGAAACGACTGACCTCCTGCACAGCCTCAACAAGAAGTGGTGCCTGTCTTGGACGCGGCTTCGGTGGGACATGAAATTCATGGGTATCTGGCACCCACTTATAGAGATTAAGAAGTCTGTCCTCTTATGGCAAATCCTCCATCGAGGAATTTGGACTAACCATAAGGCTAGCAAAATCTGTGGGATCCCTCCGTGGTGCAAACACTGCCACCGTGCAATCGAAGATGTCCCACACATCTTCCTTACTTGCCCCAGCTCCTACAGAATCTGGCAGACGATTGGACTGAAAATCAGAATTCAGAAACAGCTTAGTTGGAAACAAGTCCTTTTGGGAGAAGCGATTGGTTGCTCTGCGGCTCTCTGGAACGCAATCAGAGGGGAAGTCCTGTGGAAAATTTGGCGGGAGCGGTGTGCTCTCAACTTCGGCGACCCCCCCAGGGAGTGGTCGATTGAAAAATCACTATTCCTCCTTGGCAAAAGGATTGTCAACAGTAAGAAATCCCCCCCCTTCAGGCACCATCAAGTCCTCCTTTTGATCAACAACAAGCTCAAACCCAAGTGGGTCCCGCATGAGGGCGACGAGAGGGTGATCAACCTTCTTTGTAATGCAACCTAGGAATCAACCAAGCTTCCCCTGCTTTGTGGGATTCGGGGGGTCCCGTGGGCACTAGCCCCCTTCTATTGTACCTTTGTTTCTTAATTTAATTCAAGTCCGGGAGAGTAGGCTACTGCCGAACTTCCTTCATATTAAAAAAAAAAAAAAAAGAAAATATATCTGCATTTATTCCTTCTCATGCAAGCTGGATTAGAAAGCCTTAACTAACAGAACATAATATTCACGCATTATCAAGTTCTTTTACTCTTGTATGCATTAGCAACTGCTATTCTGTGCTTTTTCTGACTTTCACATTATGCTTTTTGGACTCCAATTTATAATAATGAGAGAAAAATAAAGATCGATAACTGTAGAGCGGTTCATAAGACATGATTTGTTTTTAGATTAATGCATTGAAAAGGAGGAACAATTGAAGTGGTGATTGCTGATTGACATGATGGCTGTCTTAATAAAGTAAACAAATGCAGCTGTATTGCACGAAGTCTAGATTTCCAGCACAACGAATGTACTTAATGCATCTGAAGCAGTCTTTGTCAGTTTGAAACACACACAACCCATATAATATGTATGGGCACAGAGCTCAAAATTAATACCACCAGATCTAACAGACAAAAGCTTTAAAATGCATTTATGGCCAACCTACAAGCTCTGCTTATTGGAGTATCCTCTATGTTGAATTCTGCAACCTGTCCACCACCTCCTTTTACAATTGGTGCAAACCGTGTTGCAGGCTGCACAACACATGTGGCCTCAAAAGTCCATTGCACTTTTTACAGCGAGGAAGCTCTATTGTTGGTATACGAGCATCTTTCACGTCAACATCAGGTGCTCCCTTTCCATCAAGAGCTGGATAGATAGGCATGTCACGATTCTCTTCTACATTCTCACAAGCGAGGCACCGAGTTTCCCCTAGAGATCCATGCAATCCTACTGCTGTACTCCCCGATTCCTGGTGAAGCCCATTGATATTACGTTGAAACAACCACCCTTCTATAGTGATAAAATCCCCAAACCAAGGAAGGATCTGCTGCAAATGCTTCGGGTGTTGCCAACTCTGTTGCACTCCATGTGCGCCATAAATCGCCTTGGCCACGAAATGTTGGAATCCGGACTCTGCAAAATGCCAGCAATGCGGATGCGCTCCAACAGCCACAAATTCCCCCCCTTGACACAAAGCGCCCTCCCCAGCCGATGTCTCCCAATGAACAGCAGCCCCCGTCGATCTCCCTCTTCCCTACACACATACCCCAAAAAACGAAAAAAAAGGGAAGCTCCTCGCGAATTCAGTCGCCCTCTTATGTGTACATCGGTGCCCCCACTTTTTCTGCCAAAAAAACGGAAAGGAGGGGGGAAATCCTGACAGAATTAGCCTTCCCCCTTTTCTGTTTCTCTTGTCAGAGCCAAAAAACGGACCTGCCCCCCTTTTCAGTTAAGATTTTCATTAGTGCATCAGTCAAGTCACGACCTGCAAGATCCAGACGAAGGATGGCATGTGGCAGAGCAAGTTTGGCATATGTGAAGATGCGATAGGTAAGACGCATGATTCATCTTTTCGTGTGAGTAATCTATGCCTCGGAATGGGGTATTCCGCTTATCCTTCTATACTCTGAATGCTCCCATGATCATCCCATCCTTTTTTTTAAAAAAAAATAGGCCACACTTAACATACATATCTACCAAGCTCGTACCAACAAAATCATTATCTGTTGTTAGTCCTAAACTCTCAAGATCCAGATGTAACTTTGATCCTCTCTTTGTTGCCTTCAGACAAGCACATGCCTTAAGGGCACATGCCTCCCTCCAATCGCATTCAGTCAAAGAACATAAGAGCTATCTCTCCATGGCCATGGCAAGCATTTCCTCCAATCAGAGCAGTCCATGTAACAATGTCACGTTCTGAGAGAGCATTGAATGTGTCTTGTGCTTTTATGAACAACCCACTGTTTGCATAAAGATGGATCAATATACTCTCTAATATAGGTTCCTTTGCTATTAAACCTATTCTTTCTATTTCACAATGCAATTCATGTGCTTTGTCTAGGCTGTTCTGAGGTATGCAGGCTTTCAAAATAGAGGCAAATGTTGTCACATCTGGAGAAACACCTTCTGATTGCATATGTTCATAACATTCAAAAGCTTTCTCACAGTAACCATGATCAGCATAACCTGAAATCAAAGGAGTCCATGAACACACATTGCGTATAGGAAGATTATCCAGAACTTCCTTAGCTCTGTTCAGGAGGCCACACTTTGCATACATGTCGACCAAAGCACTTCCAACCAAAACATTTTCTTTCAGAAATCCCTTTCTTGAAACTTCTGTATGAGTTTCACATCCCTTACCAAGAGATACAATGTTACCACAAGCTCTAATAATGCAAACATAAGTGACTGCATTAGGAAATATCGCCTCTCCCTCCATCATTGTAGCATAACCCAATCCCTCTTCAATTCGCCCATTTTCAATGAATCCCGAAATCAATGCTGTCCACGATGCAGTGTTCCTTATGTGGGCCTTGTTAAAAACTTGGCATGCTTTAAATGCTAAATCACACTTCATATATAGGTCCACCAAGCTGGTAGAAATAAATAAATCAATCTCAAGAAGTCCCATGCTGACGACATCAGAATGCAATACAAATCCTGTTTCAACATCCTTCAAGCTTGGGCAAGCTTTCAACAGAACTGGAAAGAAATGTGATGGAGGTAGTCCACTCAATTGCTTTTTGTGTCTACGGTATAGGGAGAGACAATGATATGGCCTTCCTTCCGCTGCATGCCTGATGATGCAGCAATTGAGCCCCCCAGATGTCTCTAATAATCCCCACAATAACGAATGAGCCGCCTTCCTTTGTGCACAACAGCTTGTATTAAAGACACGTCATCAGAGATCAGTAACTCCCTTCAAATGCACCGTAGGAGAGGCCCTACACACTCCAAATACTTCTCATCAATCGTCAATTCCACTCTTCAAATACCTGAAATCAACCGTATTTTCCTGCCAAATAGACCCACATTAGTGCATAAAAACCAACCATTTTGTGAGCTAACATTGATACCAAGATTATATTAATCCTATGATTTACCACATAATGGGGTATAATGAATTCACTTTGCTTCTAAGCCGAGTCTTCTCGTTGTCTTTTAGCACGCCACTGAGCATGATGGAGAGGTCCTAATGATGACTTCCATTTCTCACTAGCAATGTTGTGTTGCATCCATTCTGCAACTTTTGCCAAATAAGACTCCCTAAGTCGTTCCACAAATTTTTTTTTTTGAGAATGTAGTGCAGCAAAACCAATTAAACATCTCCTTTATATAGTTTGATTGCATTGGACCACCACCATGTCGCATGTTTTTGAAGTACACATCTCGCAGTTTGTAGTGTGATTTCTCCATTCCTTGGGTACTGAAAATCTCCAATGACCCATATCGATGCCTAGGGAGAAGTTTGAAGCTTTTCTCAAATGTTTGGGATTACTTCCTTTTGTGGATTGATATCTTTCCACGTAGCTTGGCACTTCCTTATACATGAATGTCAACACCTTGTTCACTACATCAGTCCTAAGGGATTTGTTGATATATTTTGGTAGTGATATGTGTGTGAAAACATTTAGGATTATTGTGGCAATCCACAATGCAGATGGATCCTTAATCCCTCACTTTTTATATGTTCTACTCTTTCGAGGGAGTACTAAAACAAGATATATACAAGATAATGTTTGCTAACTATTCAGGCAAACTCTTGTCTCCAAGTTGATACCCTTTGGTGAGAAAGTTTCATCTATAGTGGGAGCAAAAAGAGTTGAGGTCTTTTGCGAATTGCTAAGAGCAAAGCTAGAAAAAAATTAGGTTGTGAACCAGAACGCAAAGCAATGGATTTGCAAGTTTAGGTGTATATGGGATTGCCATAGTTTTCTTGAGTGGTTGATCTTATGTACAGGACATTGAACGTCTGATAAAGCTTACAAGATGAAAATTGGCAATAGACTTTGTTGATCTTACGTAAAGGACGTTTGAACAACTAGTAAAGCTTACAAGATAATTATTGGCAATAGACTTTGCTCTACTATTCTTAGGTCGAAGCTATCACACATATCTTTATTAATTGCCTAAAGACCAAGGTCCTCCTCAACTTACTGCAAAGAAATCATGAAGGTTTTCATCCTTCTCCCTTCAATTATAAAGAAATATTATTGGGAAAATGTAAACATCATGATATTCCACTATGGACCTTTGAAGATCAGGCTTTCTATGGAGTTTCTAGATAAGCAATGACCAAGGATATTTTTTAGGATAATAAACAACCTAGACTACATGAATTTTTGTGCAAGCAAAATACATTGGTAATATTTGCTTACTAAAATTAGAAGTGCATTTGATGTAAGTGTTAGAGATATCTAACATAGTTGTAAACCTCATAGATGGAGAGAAATTCCACTTCCTCTATACTCTATGACTCAAACTTCACTTGTATATTTTGGCCGTGGTTTTCATATATAACTTACTACTGTTGGGGCACCTCTGCCCTCTCATGAGAAACTTGTAACTCTTTATTTCTTCCATTAAGTTACATGTTGAGAAGTCTAAACGAACCCCTTTGAGAGAGTGTGGGCCTTTGGGCATTTGATCAATCCAAGCCTTTGGGCTACCGAGTTCAAACATGTTCTCTCATCTGGCCTTAGGATCATCTATTCTCCAGTTTTGCTTTAGCGGGCCTTTGGGCTCTCTAGCCTAGCTACTTTCAATTAAGACATGCTTAACTAGAGAGTAGATCTCTAATATTGAACTTCTTTTAAAAAAGAAAAGAAAGAAAGACACACACCATTACACCACTACATTGAATGTCAGAAGAGAGATGATGAAGAACTTTTTCCTTTTTTCTTTTTTTTAAAGAGAAAGTTAGGTCAAAGCCTAAGCTCCCTTATAGCTTGAATTGTATTGAAAGAACAACTATACAAGTGAAGGGCATAGTACCCATGGGACCCCCTATATCCTACAAAGGAGGAGTTAGATTTCCCAAAGGCAACACTTGGGAAGGATTGCCCAAAGGCAACTGGTTAAACTTTCCCCAAAGATAATATGTTGGCTTCGGGCTCACAACTATCCTGTCATAGGGAGGGGTTCAACCATCACCCGCCACCTCTAGAGGCAAGAGGCTCAAAGTAACAACCTAATGTGCACAAACAATATACTTTCAGCCCAAACAACTCAATTATTTCTATGTTCATAGTAAGTTCAATAACTCTAAATGATACAGAATGGACGCAAGATCTTGGTCTCAATAGCCAACAGTCCATTCAATATTTCCTAGTAATAGCTTGACTCTCGTTTATCATTTTACTACTAACTAAGCTCTCTTCTCGAGAGCAGTGACCTTCAACCGCTATGATTCCTAAAAGTTTGGCTATTATCCTTGACCTACCCCTCATTGCTCGTGAGATTAAAGACTCCATTGATAGATTGAAACCAAGTAAGTCCCCAAGTTTTGATTGAATTCCAAATGAATTTTTTATTGTGCTTAAGGATTTTCTTGTCCCCTTTATGCTTTTTTGATCTTGAAGGAAGCTACTAATGTCCCCCTCCCTATTGGCATCAATAGTGGAGTTATAAGGTCGATTCATAAAAAGGGCACCAAAGAAGACATTAATAATTGGAGACCCATCTCTTGCTTGAACACTATCTACAAAATTTTCTCTTCCTCTTTGATGAATAGGCTCATTCATATTATGAACCATTATATCGTGCGTGAGCAGAAAACCAATAGCAAGACTTTTTCTTTTTCAAAGTGGATATCAATAAGGCTTATGATATAATTGAGTGGGATTTTATTCTCCAATCTCTCTTTGATTTTGTTCTTGTTAAAAGATTTATCAAGTATGTTAGTGTTCTCTTTGGGAATGCCCACTCAAGAAATGCTATGAACGGCCACCTTTTTTATCCCTTCAAGCTACATAGGTCCATTACACAAGGTTCTCCCTTAGCCCCCCTTCCTTTTGCCACCACTAGTGATGCTTTGGGTTGGTTGATAAAAGATTCCATGGACAATGGTGAAATTAATGGCATTAATATCCCTGAGGCACCTTTCCCCCTTAGGTCTCTAAATGTTTGCTGATGATACGAACATGGTGAGTAACCTCGTTGATGGGTCTGCCTTTAGCTTCCTAAGTTGTCTTCATATCCTCTTCCTTGCTAGCGGCTCTATGGTCAACCATAAAAAAACTTCCTTTAAAGCTTCTAATAACTTGATTCCCTCTTCTGCCAATGAGCTTGGATGTCATACTATCTACGAAGGGATTGTTTTGAGATTGTTGGGGATACCCATGGGGTTTAATGTTTCCCTTGATCAAAGATGGGAGTGGATCCTTATTAAATTCAGAGAGGAAATTTTCAATTTTTACGCTCTCAAAAGCTCTCTTGATCATAGAGTTTTTGTGTTGAATCACTATATCATCCCATCTCTCATTTATTTCCTGGCTTGTTGGAATCCTAAGAAGAAGCATTTACTTCATGTTAAAGCCCTCATCAAAAGATTTCTTTGGGGTGGCAATCCGTCTATCCACAAGATTCCCAAGGTCGCTTGGGACACCTGTTATCTCCCTAGACATGAGGAGAGACTTGGTCTTCAATGTACAATTAAAACTCCTACTGACCTTTCTATTAAGTGGATTTTTAGGGTTATTGATTCTCAGGACACTTAGACTTTCCTCATCAAAAGAAATATTCATCGGTTCTCTTTTAAAGACTACAGATCTTAGAAACATCACACCCTTTGGGATCTCATAACCTCTTCCTTGGAATTCAAACCCACTCACACTCCCTTGATTTATGGAATGTGGGACTCCTGATGGAGGCGAAAGGGTATTATCATCTTCATCCTAACTTCTACACTAACTCCTCCCATTTTGTTCAGGAATCTCTTTGGATTGGATGGTTAGACAATTATAACAATTGTAGCCTTCCCATAAGAGGTGGCCACCCCCTTGCGTCTTGTCTGGCTTGAGGCACTCCAGTTTGGTGCCCTTCCTGCTTGTCTCAACAATAGCATCATCAAAATTATTCACAAAAAAGGGGATAGGAACAGTATTGGGAACTGGAGACCTATCACACTGCTTCAAACCGGGAATAAGATTCTTGCTAAAGTCATTGCCAACAAGATATCTTGCCATTTAGACCAGTGGCTTAGCAAAGACCAAAAAGGCTTCATTAAGGGAAGGTCAATTTTGGAAGCCATCATTGATATCTGGGAAGGTGTGGACTTCACTGAAGAATCTAATCAGGTCATTGTCTTCCTCAAGATTGACTTTGACAAAGCCTACGATAGATTGGAATGGGACTATATTTTACAGACCTCGGGTGTAGTCAGAGATTCCTCAGGATGATCTCCACTCTCCTTGGTAATGCTTCGACCAAAGTCAATGTCAATGGGCAACTTTCAAAGGCAATCAAACTGAAACGATCCATCAGGCAAGGTTGCGCATTGGCCCCACTGCTCTTCGCCATCGCCACAGAAGGACTTAGCAGACTTGTGGAGCGACAAATGGAGCTTGGTCGCATAAGAGGTATCACTTTGCCACATACTCTGGTCAAATGACCATGAGGCTATTCGACACAAATCCTTTGTTCACAATGATGATACTAGCCTCTAAACCTTTTGGTGGTGCCTCGACACTTTCTATGAGGCTTCTAGGTCCAGAATTAACCATTCCAAGACTGTGTTCAGGGCTATCAAAGGGAATCAACCCAATCTCCTCATTGTGCATGGATGCCAAAGCATTCAATCGGGTCAGGTCATTCGCATTCTTGGTATCCCCATGGAATTCAGTGTTACTGTGGAACAAAGGTGGGCCTAGGTCCTCACTAGACTTAATAATAAACTTAAGTATAGGAGGGGTCTGCAAATTAATCTTGCTGGCCAGGCCATGGTGATCAACACATTCCTTATATCCTCAATCATATACTTTATCTCTTGCTGGAGATTGAAGGATCAAGAATTAAAGCCAAATTGGAAAGTACTTGTAGGAAGTTTCTATGGATTGGGGACCATAACATGAGGGGAGTGCCTAAAATCAAATGGTCCATATGCACTAGCCGAAAGGAAAGTGGAGGTCAGGGTATTATGGACATTGGCAGCATGGCCAATAAACTTGCGGTAAAGTGGATGATTAAGGCCTGCTGCAATAGAGATTCCTCTTCAGACACATTGATTTTGAGAAACACGAACGTGATCTCTCTGGTGGGCTACCTTGGGTGGAAAAACCTCGACATCCTCACCCTCGTATTCTCTCCCATTCTAATCTCACCCAAAGGATCGATCCTGGTAAGATCCTTGTGGTTGAGTTGGAACAGATTCAAACCTCACATCAAAATCAGTGAAGATTGGAAGTGGGCTTCGGGTATAAGACAAAATGACTCTATTTGGTGCTTGATCCAAGGCATGAGAAACGTGGAGCCTTGGAATGTATTAAGTGCCAAGAGAGTATGGAATAAGGGATTCAAACAATGGAAGCACCTCTAGAAACACGACACAAACAGATGGGTGGGCTTTGAGGACCTTGACCATAGTGTTGCGGTCAAGTACGAGGAATGGAATGTCTTATTGAGTAGATGCCATGCTTGGGACTGCTCTAAAATCCGATTACTTATGGGACAGGACGCTCCAGACCTAAAGGGCCTTAAATGGTATAATGGTAATCACCTCTCCAAGCTTCCATATGTTGAAGCTCGCAATGACATTCACATCAGTCTCAACAAGAAATGGTGTCTCAACTGGACGCGGCTTCATTGGGATATGAAATTTATGTCTATCTGGCACCCTCTCATTGAAAGCAAAAAGTCGGTCCTCCTATGGAAAATCTTACACAGTGGAACATGGACCAATGCAAAAGCTAACAAGATCTGTGGTGTTCCGCCGTGGTGCAAGCGATGTCGCCGTAGCAAAGAGGATATTGGTCACCTGTTCTTTGCTTGCCCTAAATCCCTTCGGTTATGGAGGGTCCTTGGTCGTTCTCTAGGACTCCAAGAACAAATCAATTGTAAGCAGGCACTTATTGGTGAAGCGATCGTTTGCTTTGCAGTGTTGTGGAATGCGATCAGGGGAGAGATCCTTTGGAAGATTTTGCGGGAAAGATGAGCTCACAACTTTGGTAATACCTCCAAGGAGTGGTCGATCGAGAAGTCCCTATTCCTTCTCGGCAAAGAAATTGCTAGCTGTAAGAAAATCCCCCCTTCGGACATCACAAAGAGCTACAGTATGTTAACAATAAGCTTAAAACCAAGTGCGCTCCGCACGATGGGGATGCGAGGTTTATCAACCTCCTCTATAACTTCATGTAAGCTTTGCACGGTCTTCCATGAAGGAAAAAAGAAAAAAAGAAAGAAAATTAGACTTCAAAAACACATCAGTTGGAAGGATGCTCTGCTAGGAGAAGCGATCGGTTGCTTCGCGACTCTCTGGAACGCCATCAGAGGGAAGGTCCTATGGAAGCTCTGGCGGGAAAGATGTGTTTGTAACTTTGGTTGACTGAGAGATCATTGTTCCTACTTGGCAAAAGGATCGCTAATTGTAAAAATTCCCCCCCTTCAGGCTTCATCTTGTGCTCCTTTTGATCAACAATAAGCTTAAACCCAAGTGGGCCCTGCACGAGGGTGATTTTCCTTCTGTGTAATGCCATCTCAACTATCTAAAAGCTACCCCCCCTCTGTGGAATTCGAGGGATCCTCTGGGTACTAGTCCCCTTCTCTTGTACTTTTCTTTTAATTAATTCAAGTATGAGAGAGTAGGCTAAAGCCGAACTTCCTTTTTTTTTTTTATGTGTCAAAGTTGGTTTCCATGCTCGCCCTTCTGCTCTGGATTATTTGGTGCAACAGGAACTCCAATGTCTTTAATAATAGAATCACTAATGCTCATCATAGTTGTAAGCATACCCTACTCAAAATTGGGCTTCATAGTATCTCTGACATTGAGGAAGTCCCCTCCAAAGACTTCAGTTTACTTACTTCAGTCCGTGAGTTATGTTAAGCCTTGTCATTGGAGGACTTTTCTCTAAAGTCTGTATTGCCCTTCTAGATTCCTCATGTATTACTCTCTCGCCTGGTGAGGGATATTTTCATACTGGGCTGCTTTCCCAAATGTGGATCTGCCCCTTGTACTTAAGGACTACCTTCAATTAGTTCAATACTTCTTGTTGCTGCTAGAAAAAAAGAGATACGACAGTACCGCGGTCCGCTATCTCCTCAGTATTCTCCTGACTCTTCGGGAATGGTGGCGCTTCTCCGAGTCCAGTGTATGCAGACCTCTTGACGGGGTTCCTCGTCCCGCACTCCGTCCTCTTCGAGTCTTCCGTTTTCAAGATATGAACTGAACTTGGCGTCTGCAGTTGGATGCCATCGCTGATTGAGCTACTGATCAGGTGTAATGCTCGCCTTCACGAAGGGGTGGAGTCTGGAGATCTCTCCCGACGAAGTATTCAGAGCGCCGGCGTCGCCACCTCCTCTGACAGCTAGCCAGTGAGATTGTGGCAGTTCTCCGTATCTGATGTGTGCACGGTTCCAGACGAAATTTGTCGCTAGGTACTCTTTTGTAGACTGTGCAGTGTGAAGCCGTGTGATGCACACGAATCTCCATATCTCGGTACACGGGAGCTGTCGTGTCGTACTCTCTGTGTCTCTTTCTCGTGAACCATGTTGGGGTGGATTCTTTTCTCTCCTCCTGGAGACAAAAGGTTCAAGTCCACTTTCCGTCAAGCTATTGTATTTTATTATTGAATCATTCCTTTTAAATACTATTTTTGTGACAAGACAGACAGTACTTTGAAGTAGAGCGGGCATAACTTAACGGTAACATATGTCATGTCATGCATAATGCATTCCGCTAGGATTAAAGATCCTTGAGTATTGTATAGTGAAGGAGCATTCTCATGCATTAGTCCGAAAGTCTCACGGGGCTTGAGAATTTTGGATATCGTTGGGTTGGTTGACAAGCTGACGGCAAAGTGGCTTATCAATGTTTGGAGCAATAGTGAGTCCTCTTGGGTTAAATTGATCTTTAGAAACATGGAAGACCTTACCTTAGTTGGCCATGCTGGTTGGAAGGACATAGGGATTCTCATGCTTTTGTTCTCCCCCCACCCGGTGTCCCCTAAAGGCTCTAGCCTCGTGTGTTCATTATGGAAGAGTTGGAACAAGGTCAAACAATTCATCAGAATCAGTGATGAGTGGAAGTGGGTGGCTGGGTTAAGACAAAATGACTCTATCTAGTTCCCGATCGGCGGCATTAGGGGGGTGGAGTCTTGGAACCTCCAAACTGCAAAGCGGTTATGGAACAAGGGGTCCAAACAGTGGAAAGAATTCTAGAAACAAGAGACCAACGAGTGGATTAGGTTCGAAGACTTGGACCCGAGACTTAGAGTTACCCTAGAGGAATGGACTCTTCTTCAAAGTAGGTGTTTAGCATGGGACGCTCAACTACCCACCTTCTCTGCGGTCAGGATCTTCCTTGCCTGGAGGGCCTCAAATGGAGCAATGGAAAGAAACTACCAAGAATCCCCAACTTCAAAGAGAACTTAGATGTTCATCACACTCTTAACAAGAGATGGTGCCTTTCTTGGACCAAACTTCGATGGGAACTAAAATTCATGTCTCTTTGGCACCCACTAATTGAGATAAAAAAGTCTGTTCTCATGTGGCACATCTTGCATAAAGGTATCTGGTCCAATGCAAGGGCTAACAAAATCTGTGGTGTCCCACCATGGTGTAAGCATTGCCATCATTGCATCGAAGATTTAGCTCACCTGTTCTTTGATTGCCCCAAGTGCCGTGTTATCTGGCATCACGTGACCCGGGTATTGAGACTCACGAACCAAATCAATTGGCAACAGGTGTTGTTGGGTGAGGCAGTCGACTGCTCATTGAGGCTGTGGAATGCCATTAGGGGTGAGACTCTTTGGAAGATTTGGAGGGAGCGATGTGCTGTCAATTTTGGCCAAACTCCTAAGGAATGGTCGATCGAGAAATCCTTGTTTCTTCTAGGTAAAAGAATCTCCCAAGATAAGAGATCTCCACCATTTAGACATCACTGTATTTATCTCCTCGAAAACAACAAGTTGAAACCCAAATGGGTCCCACATGAGGGTGATGATAGATTTATCCGCCTCATTTGTAATGCCCTCTAGCTTGCCATGCTCCTCCCCTGCATTGTGGGATTTGGAGGGTCCCATGGGCACTAGTCCCATTCACTTGTAACTTTTCTTCTTTATTTTAATTAAAGTCCGAGAGACTAGGCTAAGGCCGAACTTCCTTTAAAAAAAAAGGGGGGGGAGCATTCTCATAAGGCCATAAGGCCAAGGCCGAACTTCCTTTTTATATAAAAAAAGGGAGCATTCTGCTAGGCTCTCTTCTTCGGTGCACTCCCTCACTCTCTTAATAATGGTGTCATCAAGTTAACTCACAAAAAGAGAGATGAAAACAAAATTGAAAACTGGGGCGATTACCATGCTCCAATCTAGATACAAGATAATTGCCAAAGTTTTTTTTTATAAAAGGAAATTTGGCCTTGGCCTATTCTCCCGAACTTTGATTAAAATAAAGGAGCAAAGTTACAAGTGAATGGGATTAGTGCCCATGGGACCCCCAAATCCCATAATGCAGGGGACAAGTTCAGTAACCTAGAGGGCATTACAAATGAGGCGGATAAATCTATCATCTCCCTCATGGGGGACCCATTTGGGTTTCAACTTGTTATCTTCGAGGAGATAAATACAGTGGTGCCTAAATGGTGGAGAACCCTTATCTCGGGAGATTCTTTTACCTAGAAGAAACAAGGATTTCTCAATCAACCATTCCTTTGGAGTTTGGCCAAAATTGACAGCATATCACTCCCTCCAAATCTTCCAAAGAGTCTCATCCCTGATGGCATTCCACAGCCTTGAAGATCAGCTAACTGCCTCACCCAACAGCGCCTGTTGCCAATTGATTTGGTTCGTGAGTCTCAAAACCCGCGTCACGTGATGCCAGATAACATGAGACTTGGGGCAGTCGAAGAAAAGGTGAACCAAATCTTCGATGCATTGATGGCATTGCTTGCACCACGATGGAATCCCACAAATTTTGTTAGCCCTTTCATTGGACCAGATACCCTTATGCAAGATCTTCCACATGAGAACAAACTTTTTGCTCTCAATTAGGGGGTGCCAAATAGACATGAACTTTAGTTCCCATCGAAGTTTGGTCCAAGAAAGGCACCACAACTTATTAAGGGTGTGATGAGCATCTAAGTTCTCTTTGAAGTTGGGAATTCTAGATAGTTTCTTACCATTGCTCTACTTGAGGCCCTCCAGGCAAGGAAGATCTTATCCGCAAAGAATGCAAGTAGTTGAGCGGTCCCATGCTAAACACCTACCCTAAAGAAGAGTCCATTCCTAATCCACTGTCCAATCTCTTGTTTCCAGAGCTGTTTCCACTGCTTGAACCCCTTGTTCCATAACCGCTTAGCAATTTGGAGGTTCCGGGGCTCCATCCCCCTAATGTCATTGATTGGGAACTAGATTGAGTCATTTTGTCTTATCTTAGCCACCCACTTCCACTCATCACTGATTCTGATGAATTGTTTGGTCTTGTTCCAACTCTTCCATAAGGAACACATGAGGCTAGAGCCTTTAGGGGCACCAGATGATAGGGCGGATGCAAAGGGTCTTTATGCTTTACAGAGGAATATAACTGGCACGTAATACAAGTGCTCACAAATTCTTTAACAGTTACATACATCCTCGATCACTAGTAGCTTTCCCAAATCTTCTCATACGTAACTACAAAACCTTTATGACCAGCCCAAAGGCTTTCATGCATTTCTTGCATAACTTGCACTTGAAAATCTTTTAAGCATAGTACTCTTTGCAGGTTTCTTACCTTTCCTCTAGCATGTCTCTAAAGACTTCTTCCTAATGTTCCGGAATTGATTTGAAGACCAACTTGGAATAGGTTGAAACGTACTCAGATAGTATCCTTTATCTCCCCACTCTCCCTCATATTCGTCTTCTCTGAATCTCTCATACGTATAGGTAGATGTTTCATAATTAATTAAATTTATATGTTTATCTATTGCTTCACTATCATTATCAAACTTTGAAAGCATATCAGCAACGGTGTTATGTTTACCAACAATATGTACAAAAGCAGGGTTAATAAATTTAATAAAGGCTATCCATCGTAACATAGCTATATCTGGAGATGAACAATTGGCTATTAAACCTATTAACGAAAGACAGATAGTCTCTACTATTACATTAGCTCCTATAAAGTATTCCTTATCTGTTTTTAAAGTTGTAACTAATCCCCATAATTCTCTCTTAATCTAAGAATAATTCCTTTGAGTATCATGTAAGATATTTGCTCGAAAGCAAACTGTGTATCTTTGCTCTTTTCATCATCCTGCCCAATGACCCAGCCTATACCAATAGGACTAGTGTCAATGGTTAGGATTACAGGCTTATTTCTTGTATAGTCAATACGTTTCAAGATCGGAGCATTGATAAGCAATTGCTTTAGATGTCTCATCGTTCTAGTATGCTCATCAGTCCAACATAATTTCTTTCTTTTTCTTAATAAATCATAAAGTGGGTTCGCTACATGAGCAAAGTGATGGATCTAGATGACAAAGAAAACACATGCACCTAAGAATCTCCTTACTTCACTAACATTGCGACACTTCTCAGAAATCCTACTAATGGCATCAACTTTTGCTGGATAAGATATGTGACTGTAATGAGCGCATAGATGCCCAACTATCAGCACTTTATCAACACCGAAAGTAGATTTCTCTAGGGAGAAAGTTAGTCCAACCTCTTCAAATCTTTGAAAGATCTTCTCACAATCGAAAATATGGTTGGAAACAAACTTTCTGTAACCAGATGAGTCTAAACTTTCATCTTTTTCTTTTTCCACACATCTTTTTATTAGAATGTCATCAATAAAATGCATTGTCACTTTTGGGATAAATTCATGTAAGACCAGATTCATAGCATTCATCATGTGTGCCACAGAATTCATCGCTCCTTATGGTAAAGTACACATGCGTACTAAACCAAAAGGAGTCTTCATTGTGGTCACATCTCGACTCTCAATAGCTAATTGAAATTGATCATACCCTGAATACAAGTCTCCCATTGAATAGATGGAATGACCGACAAATGCCTCGATAAACTCATCTACAATGGGATCTGTTCCTACATTCCTAATAGTGACTTTATTCACAGGTTGCAGATCCTGAATAAAGCGTAGCTTCCCACTTCTTTTCGGTACCATGAACCACCTATTGGAGTATGGTGCTGAGGATGGTTCCACGATTCTGATGGAAATCTTCTCTTTTAACAGTCTCATTAGCTGAGATAAATGAGCCTTTGGGACTGGTATTGGATGAAGATTCCAAGGAATGTGTGGTACAGTAAAAATAATCATCGGAGCTACTAGCTTTGGATCTATACATCCTATTTCATATGGGAATAAAGAAAATGATTTACCATGGCAAACAATCATCTTTGTAAACTGATCTTTTTCTATTTTTGAAAGAAATTCATCGTCGAAATTTAATATATTTCTTAGTTTCCTCTGTAAACATATGACCAATCTTAGATCGGTCTCTAAGTATAGGATCATTTGATACTCATCGAAATATATCATGGTAAGGGTTGAGCTACAAGCTTTATTTTCTTTTCTATAGTCTTGTATTTGGTTTCTATGTTAACTTCATGTTATAGGATAAATTCACTAATAATCTCACATTCTTGAATAGAGTTGAGAATAATCAGATTTGATTCTAAATTGTTGTTGGAAACACTTTCTAGCTCTTCTAATAAGGTAGTACTTTTGGAGAGTTCAATTATACACTCAATTTTTTCATCAGTTACAATTAATCCTAATTTTCTAAAATATTTTTCATTTTGTTTTCTAAATATTTTTGTAAGATTTTCTTTTGTAATATAATGTAAGCTAGTTGTAGGAGTACAAACTAAATAATTTTCAAATTTATGTACATAATTAAGCGAGACATCAAAATAATATCCACTATTGTCCCGCTCAATAATGGAGTCTAACAGAAATTTTGTTCATAATATGCCCCATATTCTCTCACAGTTTGTGAGTCATCACATACATGACTGATCAAGTCAATGGGGCTCCTTCTTAAGTTTTTTCTATTTCTTGTATGGTTTGGGCAGACTGTCATAACTTGCAAAGAATCCATCCCTGATTTGGATCGAATTCTTGCATATGCTGACCCGTCGTTCATTGCTTTTGTTTCCATTCTAATCTCAGCTATAAATGGCTACCCGAGAATTACTTCATATGAACAATTATCTTGAAAAAAGAAGTGAAAGTCTTCTTGAATGCCACCTATCATTATAGGTATATTCGCACATGCACCTAGTAAAATACCTGAGCCATTGTCGGCTGTTCTCATCCTCAAGCTGCGCTCTTTGTCAATTGGTCATCTGAATTTGTCAAAAAATTCTTTGAAATAACATTTATCTCTGATCCAAAATCAGTTAGAGCTAGAGCTAAATAGGAATCCTTTTCATCTCCAATTCTAATTTTCACGTCTGGCATTCCTCGTACCCAGAAGGTAGTGTTAAATTTACTTTCACTTTTTAATATTTCTTCATCAGGTTGTATCGGTCCTAAAAAATTTCTATTCACGCTCCCAATTGTAAACTCTTCATCGTCTTCATAATCACTCTCACTTAATGTGACTGCATCATTCATAGCTAGAGTTTTTTCTGCCACATCTTGCATATCTTCATCTTGTGGCAATGGAAAACATCTCCTTATAATTAGTCGAATAAAACTATCCTTGAACTCCAATTTTGCTATTGAAAACACTTGTTCAAGAGACATTGTTATTTGACTTTTTAGAAGTATATCATTTAAGATTTCCCTAGCATCATTCTTCTTCTCCAGCTTCGAAATCATTATTGCACGTGGAGCCCTTCTTCCTTTCTTTTTTCCTTTCGCTTCACTTTGTTTTTGTTCATCTTTTTGTTTAGTTTTAGTACTTTCATTTTTAGATTTCTTCTATTCATCCTGTGATTGCATATTTTTCATCTATTGGCTTTTTGCCTTCTCCCTAGGCTGAGAAGCATTTGGCTTAGTATAGAAAACTGATTGTCTTTGCTTCATTTGGACAACAGACTCTATTTCTCTTTTCACTTTTTCCCAGTCGTCGGTCAAGCCATATCTTTTGCCTGGCTCTTATATACGTCTCTCAACCTCAGCTCTATCCTCAGGACTTAATATCTTGAGGAAATGTATAATCAGATCTGGATTTAATGTGTTTCTATCCTCTTCAGAGAGTTGAGCTAATCGTCATATGAACTCACCATGAAGATGAGTTAGGGACTCATTGCTCTTTAAAGAGTTTATCCATTGCAAAACTATGCTAGCTAAAATCCTCAAAAGAAAAATATCTTATGTAATTCTTTCCTAAATTCCTCCCAAGGTTTATTAGCGTGAACTTGAATACTTTTTAGGATAGAACTAGAAACAACACGGCCAAAATATTTCACTAAAATATCATCAGGTAAACCTTGGATTTGCACTTGCTCTTCAAATGCATCCAGATATTGTGTAATGTTTAAGCCAGTGAATTTGCCTTTTTCTCTTAAGATAGCTTGGACTGTGTGTGTTCCTCGCTTCTCTATCATCATGTTTTTGAACATCTCCTCCATTTTGCATTATTGATAACGCTTCGAATGGAGTAGAAGATCTCTAATGGCAGGTTCTAATTGTTCCCTAAATTGCCTAAACCTATCCCTAGATGATAAAGCCAGGAAAGTTGGCTTTACCAAACCCTAGGCTTTACTATTAGTACTTTCTTTTCTCAAATATAGTGTATTCTTGGTCTTCTTGTATGTTGATGGGGAGGGGGGAGGATGAAGCGACAAAGCTCCTCCGGTTAGATAATCCTTCTTCCCGTGGAGGCCCTCAGGTCATAAGACCAGCCCTCAACACCTAGGGAAAAAGTAAGTAGCAACAAAATCTTCACTTTTCTTTGCAGCTTCTTCCTTCACTTTCTTGCATACAAGAAGAAGATAAAGTTAATAATTTTAAATAAAAACTAAAAATACAATGAAAATCCTAAGCACACTAGCGTCACGTTTCATGTCGGATTCACCAAATCGTCATAGAGGGGTGTGAAGGGAGGTAGCCGCTCATCCAAACAGATTCACGCCAACCTCATTGTGTGACTACACGCTGGGTGTTTCTTAGTGTGCTTCAGGATCTAAGATGTGTTTTCAGTATCTGGGAGTTAAAAGCTAAGAATTTATAATCTATTTAATTTTTAATCTAAAAAACTAGAATTCATATGAAAGTGTGTTTCTAGCGTTTTGGTATGCTATAAAGAAAAGTTCTTCTTCAGTAATACGATTAGAACCTTCTTCAGTAATACAATTTTTAATAATATCTACCTCATCGTTTTCAGATTGAGTTTTTCTTTTAGGGGAAGGTGGAAACAAAATTTCTCTTTTGTCAGGATCTGGGAAAGCAATTGAACAGAAGGTTCTAAATCTAGACAATCTATAATCATAAGATAAAGAGTATAAGATTTCGGTTACAATATGATCTTTCACTTTTTCTATTTCTTCTATACTATCCTCGCTTTGGTTGATTTGTGTAGTACTATAAGAGTATAAGGTTTCGGTTACAATATGATCTTTCACTTTTTCTTTTTCTTCTACACTATCCTCGCTTTCGTTGATTTGCATAGTACTATGGAAAAAGAGCACCTAAAATAAAAAAACTATCTATTTCTTTATTTTTAGTAACAGACTTACTTGTAGATGCAATATTTTCAGACATGAGAAAGAGCAATATAAGAAATTAATTAAAAAATATAGTGAAAGTGCTGAAACTTTAGAATCAAAACTAGTCCTATACAAATGCTTGTAAAAAGTTCTAATACAGCTTTTAGAAGATATTCCTATACAAAAGCTTAACACAAAAATTTATAATTCAAAGATTGTATAATGAACTAAAATCACTAGCATTAAAGCAGCTTCTATCTCGTAAATCTCATCAAGTTCTCTTCAGTGCTCGTCAAGTTTTCTTCACAATGATCTGCAGGGGTCCATTAGAGAAAAAAAACATAAGTATGTCTTCATTAATATAAAACACTCATTTATAAATCTAACATTCAAAACTTAACATAATTTAAATTTATGCTAACACATGTTAATTAACCCTTTTATGTATATATAACTACACACTCACATACATTTCCATATAAATATATCTATTTCATATGCTTACATACAATTATTAATTTTAACATGCATACTTATATACTAACATGTACTTCTAATTCAATCTCATTTATACGTATTATGTATGTATGCATAAGTAAACACATATATTTAATTCTTGCACACATCTACTTCATATAGGCATATGCACATACTTCACACACATGTAACATACATGCACATGCACACATTACTCATTCACGCATATACCTCTAACATACATTCACATGCACACATTCACACACCTCTAACATACATGCACATGCACATATTATTCATGCATACTTTGCATACATACATGTACATGCACACATCACTCATGCATACATGCAAACACACTCATCATACCTATACATGCAAATGCATACATTCAATATACATGCATACATTCACTTCACATTTCACATGCATACACATGCATCAAACATATCATACTTCTAACATACATGTACACATCACTTATATACATGCACATGTCACTCATCATTCATGCATACATTCATACATTTCTCTCATGCACACATGCACACTTCTCTTCTCTTGCATATATAATACCTACACATGCATACATGCAAACACACTTCACATGCATACATGCAAACACACTTCACATGCATACATGCCTCACACTTCACATGCATACATGCATCATACATACACATGCCTACACATGCATACATGCCTCACACTTCACATGCATACATGCATCATACATACACATGCCTACACATGCATACATGCCTACACTTCACATGCATACATGCATCATACATACACATGCCTACACATGCATACATGCCTCACACTTCACATGCATGCATGCATCATACATACACATGCCTACGCATGCATACATGCCTCACACTTCACATGCATACATGCATCATACATACACATGCCTACACATGCATACATGCCTACACTTCCCATGCATACATGCATCATACATACACATGCCTACACATGCATACATGGCTACACATGCATACATGCATCAAACATACACATGCCTACACATGCATACATGGCTACACTTCACATGCATACATGCATCATACATACACATGCCTACACATGCATACATGCCTCACACTTCACATGCATACATGCATCATACATACACATGCCTACACATGCATACTTGCCTACACTTCACATGCATACATGCATCATACATACACATGCCTACACATGCATACATGGCTACACATGCATACATGCATCATACATACACATGCCTACACATGCATACATGGCTACACTTCACATGCATACATGCATCATACATACACATGCCTACACATGCATACATGCCTCACACTTCACATGCATACATGCATCATACATACACATGCATACATGCCTCACACTTCACATGCATACATGCCTCACACTTCACATGCATACATGCCTCACACTTCACATGCATACATGCATCATACATACACATGCATACATGCCTACACTTCACATGCATACATGCATAATACATACACATGCCTACACATGCATACATGCCTCACACTTGACATGCATACATGCATCATACATACACATGCCTACACATGCATACATGCCTCACACTTCACATGCATAAATGCCTCATACTTCACATGCATACATGCATCATGCATATGCATCATACTTATTAAACATGCATACTCTCTCTCTCTTTCTCTCTCTCTCTTTCTCTCTCTCTCTTTCTCTTTCTCTCTCTCTCTCTCTCTCTCTTTTGGCCTACATGCGCAGCACGATGGAGGAGGGGGGGAAGCTGAAGGTTTCTCTCTCTCTCTCTCTCATCCGTACCTGCAGGGGTCCATTAGAGAAAAAAACCTCTCACAAACTATATGTATATATATATATATATATATATATAACTTCATATGCGTGCATGCATCTCTATCTTAACTAACACACTAATTCTAGTGTTCATTTAGTTAACATACACATACTTCATGCATTTTATTGGCTAACATACACATGCACACACTTATCTTTACTTACGTATACTAATTAAAATATATTAATTATATATATTATAGTGTTTTAATTGTTAGATAGTTAATCCTATTCATTTATTAATTCATTTTGACTTTATAATTTAGAATTCATAATTTGTATATTAGACATGTTTATTAATCATCCATACATGTATAAATATTTATTAACTATATATATATATATATATATATATATATATATATATATATATATATATATATATATATATATATATATATATATATATATATATGTTTATATATATATATATATATATATATATATATACTAACTTATTTATTATTAATGTTCCTGGTACAAATTTTAGGCACTTAGGGTTAGTACTCATACACTTATATGCTCACTTATGGAAACCTAAACACATACTCACATATAGTGATGGTTAGATAAACTCAAATATATAGACATACTCATGATCATTCATGCTCATGCACATGTCACCATATACATGACATTCAGATACATAGTTTATAGATTTAGTGTACCCATATAGAACATGGATCCACATATATATACTCATGCTTAGGTAAGCAAAAACACACAAACACATAGACATAGGTGCACACATATGTATCTTTTAAGTATACATATGCAAATACATATACATGGCAAAAAACCCACATTCTGATTCACTCTCATAGACATATGGAAGTGCATTTCACATATATATAGATATATATAACCCCATAAACTTAGGCACATATATTTAACCATACTTAAATTCTCCTTTATTCTCACATAGATATCCTCTTATGATCATAGACACAGGAAAACTCATTTAATGATTTCATAAAAATATAATGGACATAAAATGAAGAGCCCAAATAAGGATCAATTATCCCTTCATTCTGAATATATTTTCTTATTTTGCCTGCAGGTACTTAAGTGAAAAGATTAGTTAAATCAGAAGAAATGCATCAAAAAGATTTAAGAGAGATAAAATTAATCATTTTGAAATCAAAAAGTTTTTATTTTTATGAGTGTTGATATGGAGTTGGAAATCCTTCCGACACCGATCAATGGATCAGGTTCGAAGACTTAGACTCGAGACTTAGAGTTACCCTCGAGGAATGGACTCTTCTTCAAGGCAGGTGTTTAGCTTGGGACCGCTCAACTATCCGCCTTCTCTGCGGACAAGATCTGCCTTGCCTGGAGGGCCTCAAATGGAGCAATGGTAAGAAACTATCGAGAATCCCCATCTTCAAAGAGAACTTAGATGGTCATCACACCCTTAACAAGAGATGGTGCCTTTCTTGGACCAACCTTTAATGGGATCTAAAGTTCATGTCTATTTGGCACCCCCTAATTGAGATCAAAAAGTCCATTCTCATGTGGCAGATCTTGCATAAGGGTATCTAGTCCAATGCAAGGACGAACAAAATTTGTGGTGTGCCTCCATCGTGCAAGCGTTGCCATCGATGCATCAAAGATTTAGTTCACCTTTTCTTCGATTGCCCCAAGTCCCATATTATCTGGCATCACGTGACAAGAGTATTGAGGCTCACGAACTAAATCAATTGGCAACAGACATTGTTGGGTGAGGTGGTTGGCTACTCATCAAGGTTGTGGAATGCCATGAGGGGTGAGACTCTTTGGAAGATTTGGAGGGAGTGATGTGCTGTCAATTTTGGCCAAACTCCAAAGGAATGGTCGATTGAGAAATCCTTGTTTCTTCTAGGTAAAAGAATCTCCGAAGATAAGAGATCTCCACCATTTAGACATCACTGTGTTTATCTCCTAGAAGATAACAAGTTGAAACCTAATTGGGTCCCACATGAGGGAGATGATAGATTTGTCCACCTCATTTGTAATGCCCTCTAGCTTACCGAACTTGTCCCCTGCATTGTGGGATTTGGGGGGTCCCATGGGCACTTGTCCCATTCACTTGTAACTTTTCTCCTTTATTTTAATTAAAGTATGGGAGAATAGGCGAAGGCCGAACTTCCTTTAAAACAAAGGAGCATTCTGCCCTTGGGATCCCCTGCATCCCACACAGGAGGGGTGGGATGGGGTAGGACGGGTAGAATGGCTCGAAGGCACAACAATGTTGACAGCCTCTGCCTTGGTCAGGCTTTTTTTTTTAACAAAGAGATCCTTGAGTATTCAAATACTAATAATAATGCATCATGCCATGGATGATAGGCTCTATCTCTTGTAATCTATGGGATTCGAAAAATGCTAGCTCTTTTGACTTGCTCTTTGTAACGCGCTTTGGGTCTCAAGGGCTATTGCCCTTGCAGTTAGGGCTTGCATACCTTTCTATTACTTAGAGTTGTTAACATTGGATTATATTGTTCTTCTGTAAACCCCCCATATCTTAGTAGACCAACACTTTACTAATCCTTTTTGGTTCTCGCTCAAGAATTTAAGGGCTCCCGTTAGCAAAGGTCATGGCACTCGAGAAGGCTTACAAGATGGCATGTCTCTTCAAAATTAACACATGGCCCTTTCCCTAATGTGAGGTCAATTAAGATGGTCAATGTTGATGCGAGTATATCATCCCTAGTTTATGCTAAGGCCACTAAGCAAAGAGGTCGTTTGTTGAACCCTATTTTCAAATTCATGGAGAAACCTCAATCGTACCTTTTACTATAGGAGTAGATCCTCGTAAACAAAAATTCATTGATGTCATCCTTATGCATATTGACATTTATCAAAATATATGTGATGAAGATTATGAAATTCTTGTTATCAATAGAAACTATTTCGAAATGTGGAGTATCAATTGGACGAAAGGGTAGTTATAGGCCTCTACCATGGTCTAGACCAACTTAAGAGGTCCTTCGCAAGTGGATAAGATGTAACTGGGAGATTAGAGGTTTGTGTGTCCACAATGTAAAATACTTGCCTATTGGATTATTTTGTCTTTTTTTTACAATTCTAAAGTGCCTTGATGATTTTTACAATTCTAAAGTGCCTTGATGATCATAACAAAAGGATAGTGGTTGATACGGTCCACTCTTATCACTTCTTTTAAGTGGCATCAAGGATTTAATCCAAAAGGCCCTAATCCTATGCGTATTCATATTTGGGTTGATTTTCTTGATATATTAATAGATTTCTATCTTGATTTGCAGGTGGCTTGTTGGCTCATTCCTTGGATAAAAACCAAGGGGGAAGAAATCACAAATGAGATCCCCATTTATTGATTGAAATTGACTTCTAAGAAGAATTGAGGACCTCTTTGTTCATTAAGACTCATATGAGAAAAATTATACATTGTTGGGTGTGTGTAGAAGTGCAAGAGATGCATGAGAAGCACAAACAAGGAGCACAAATGCAACAAAACACATGGAGATGACAGAGAGCTAGAATAGCCCTTTCTATTGATGATGAACAAAACTGAAGTAATAGCTGATTAATATCCCTAAGCACAAAGTACCACCATACAAAGAACCACCACATCTGAGTGTATCATGTATGTGGTAACATGGGGAAAAACTTCTAGCCAACTCTAGAGTAAAACATTCCCATGTATAGGGAAAAGGTTCATATCAATATCTCAATATCTTGGTACACGGGATTTGTCATGTCATACTATCTGTGTCTCTTTCTCGTGAAGCATGTGGGGGTGGATTCTTTTTTCTCCTAGGTCTGGAGACAAAATTTTCAAGTCCTTAGTACACTTTGCATCAAGCTACAGTATTTTATTATTAAATCATTTGTTTTAAATTTTATTTTTGTGCAAGACAGACAATACTTTGAGGTAGAGGAATCATAACTTACCGGTAACATATGTCACATCATGCATACTACTGGGATTAAAGATCCTTCACTATTGTATAGTGAAAGGCTCTAGTGCCCTTGGGATCCCCTGCATCCCACAAAGGAGGGGTAGGACAGCTCAAAGGCACAACAACGGTGATAGCCTCGGCCTTGGTCGGACTTCTTATTAAAAAAAAGAAAAGAGATCCCTGAGTATTCAAATAATAATAATGTATCATGTCATGGATGATAGGCTCTATCTCTTGCAATCTATGGGATTCGGGAAATGCTAGCTCTTTCAACTTGCTCTCTTGCAGTGCACTTTGGGTTGCAAGGGCTATTGCCCTCGAGGTTTGGGCTTGCATACCTTTCTATTACTTAGAGTTCTTAAAATTGGATTATATTGTTCTTCTCTAAACCCCATAGCTTATTAGACCAACACTTTACTAATCCTTTTTGGTTCTTGCTCAAGACTTTAAGGGATCCCTTTAGCAGAGGTCATGGCACTCCACAAGGCTTTACATGATGGCATGTCTCTTCAAAATGAACATATGGTCCTTTCCCTAATGTGAGGTCAAGGCAGATGGTCAATGTTGATGCTAGTATATCATCTCTGGTTTAATTAATCCTTTCCTAAGGCCACTATGGAGAGAGGTTCTTTCTTGAACCCAATTTTTAACTTCATGGAGAAACCTCAATCTTACCTTCTACTATAGGAGTAGATCGTGGTAAACAAAAAATCAATGATGGCATCCTTATGCATATTGAAATTTATCAAAATATATCTGATAAAGATTATGAAATTCTTGTTATCGATAGAAACTATTTTGAAATGTGGAGTATCAATTGGTCGAGAGGGTAGTTATAGGCCTCTACCATGGTCTAGAACAACTTAAGAGGTCCTTCGCACGTGAATAAGATGTAACTAGGAGATTAGGGGTTTGTGTGTCCACAATCTAAAATACTTGCCTAGTGGATTATTTTGTTATTTTTCGACAATTCTAAAGTGTCTTGATCATCATAACAAAAGAATGGTGGTTGGTACGGTCCACCCCTATCACTTCTTTTAAGTGGCGTCAAGGATTTAATCCAAGAGGCCCTAAGCCTATGTGTATTCATATTTGGGTTGATTTTCTTGATATACTTATAGAGTTCTATCCTTGGATTTGCAGGTGGCTTGTTGGCACATTCCTTGGATAAAAAACCAAGGGGTAATAAATCCCAAATACGATCCCCATTTATTGCTTGAAATTGACTTCTCAAAAGAATTTAGGATCTCTTTATTCATTAAGGACTCATAAGAGAAAAATTTTACATTGTTCGGTGTGTGTAGAAGTTCAAGAGATGCATAAGAAGCACACACAAGGAGCACAAGTGCAACAAAACATACAGAGAAGATACAAAGCTAGAATATCTCTCTCTATTGATGATCAACAAAACTTAAGTAAGAGTTGATTAATATCCCTAAGCACAAAGTACCACCATTACAATGTACACCACATCTGAGTGTATCATGTATGTGGTAACATGGGGAAAACCTTCTAGCCAATTGTAGAGTAAAAAGTTCCCATGTTTAGGGAAAAGGTTCATACCGAATCTACTCAAGGGGCAAAGTATAAAAAACCCCCTTGGAGAAAATGTTGTGAGCACATAGAAGGAGTGACAGATCAGTCCCAATAAGCCTAAAGCTTTGCGAAAATTTCAAGCTTTTCCCATGGAAGAGCTTTGGTGAGTAGGTGAGCCACATTATCTTGTGTAGGCACATTTATCAAACCAATATCTCCTGCATGAAGGCACTCTCTCGCATAGTGATAATTATGTACCTCAATATGTTTGGTCCATGCATGAAACACTAGATTTCATGCAACAGACAATGCACTATGACTATCAATGAGAATATGTGTAGTAGCATCAATCCCCATGCAAAGATCTATCAATAGGCATCCCATGCATATACACTACATTGTAGGTGTGAAAATTGCCTTGTACTCACCTTCATAAATTGATGTCATCATTTTAGGTTGCTTCTTACTCAACCAAAATATGCATGAGTCTCCAAGGAAAAAGCAATTGCCACTAGTGGGCACATGAGTATCATAACAACTAAGCCAATCACTCTCTGTAAAAACATGCAATCATGGTTGAATATCTCTTCCATAAGAGAGACCTAAACTCAAAGTTCCTTTGAAATACCTAAACACACCTTTCATAGCTTGCAAATGCTTAGTGCCAGGCTATGTATGAATTTGACTCAACTAGGAAACTGCATACTTTATATCTTGCCTTGTGTTGCATGTGTATATAAGACATCCCCCAGCTTATTGATAAAGAAAAGTATCGGATGCATTAGTGGAATCCTCAACTAAGAACCTAGTTCTTGTCTCCACTAGTGTGGAAATTGGCTTGCAAACCTCAAATTCAAAACTTGAAGTAGTTTTTCAACATACTTTTCTTAATGCATAACAATTCTCCCCTCAATGGATACAAATTGTATGCCAAGATAGTAGCTGAAAAGATGAAGGTAAGTGACATCAAAAATATGTTGTAAATCAGCAATAAGGATTTCAAGTTTTGCATCACATGACCTAGTCATCAAGTGTGTGTAATCAACATAAAGAACAAACATTATAAGATCAACCCCATCTTTGCACACCTAGAGTGTGCTTTATATGGGGCTACATGTGAAGCCAAGAGCAATCAAGTGCTTATGGATTTTGTCATACCATGCACATGAATTTTGCCTGAGACCATACAAAGCTTTATGCAAGCGACAAACCATATGCTCTTGCACTTTCATGGCCAATCCAGGAGGTTGATTCATATAAATCTCTTCTTGCAAATCAACATTCAAGAAAGATCTTTTTATTGTTGAACTTTGAGGCATGCAGAAGCACACAAACATCAGAATGACAAAGAAGAAGCTTGAAGCAAAAAACACAATACTGAATGTATTACCAAGTGAATGTACAAAGATAAGCGACCCGTTAGGGTTTAGGCATACATACAAGTCAGGGGAAAAAGCCTCTTAAAGAGGGAAAAAAAGTGCCCCAATGGTCCTAGTGTTTTCACACACATCACTATCAAAATATATCAATAAATCCCCCTTGGGAGTGATGTTGTGAATAGGGAGTTGGCACTTATGTATACGGAAGTGCCAAGCTATGTGGAATCAATCCACAAAAGGAAGTAAGCCCAAAGCTTTGCGGAAAGCTTCAAACTTCTCCCTAAGTAGATGCTTTGTGGAAAGGTATACAACATTCTCCTATGTGGGCACATATGCCAAACTGATCTCTCCAGTAGAGACCCTCTCCCTAACATAATAATAGTGCACATCAATGTGCTTAGTGCAAGAATGGAACACAAGGTTTCTCACAAATGCCAATGCACTCTGACTATCAGTGAAAATGGTGGTGGCAAAAGACTAATCAACACCCAAATGAGCCTTAAGGCATCTGAGCCGCACACACTCAACAGTCGTAGTGAAAGCTGCCCTACAGTCAACCTCACAACTAAAAGTCGCCACAATATGCTAATTCTTGCTCAACCAAGATATGCATGAGCTACTAAGCATGAAGCAAAACCACAGGTGGACACATGAGGGTCATAGCAATCGTCCCAATCAGACTCAAAAAAAGCATGTAAATTTGGCGATATTGATCCACCTTGGGATAAACCAATTCAAGAAGCCATGTACCACTCAAGTAGCGATAGATGTGCTTAATTGTGTGCCAATGCTTGACATCTGGACAATGCATAAACATGTTCATCTGTGAGATAGCAAACTCAATATCAAGCCAAGCTATGCATGAGTAAATCAAGCATCCAATAGCCTCTTGATAGAGAACAACATCAAATGCATCTCCAATATTATGAAGACTCAATTGTAAACCTATTTCCACAGGAGTGGAAATAGGTTTGCAGTCTTCAAGGCCAAAAAACTTCAATATTGTGTCAATATATTTTGTTTTAAACAAAGTTATTCCACCATCAACTTGCATAAACTAAATGCCCAAAATGCCCCAAATTTGACATCTCAAAAGAGGCATGCAAATCAGCCTTAAGATCATCAATATGCTTCTCATTAAGACTAATGAGCAAAATGTCATCATTATAGACAACAATGATCAGAAGCACATCATTTTCACACTTAACATATAAGGTGCTCTCAATTGGACTCTTTTCAAAACCATGTACAATCAAGTAGGCATGTATCTTTTCATACCAAGCACGTGGTGCTTGCATAAAACCATATAATGCCTTTTTCAACTTGCAAACTTTGTTTTCATGCCCTTCGTGTTGCTCTAGCACAATGGAGAGAACCACGTTAAGAAGCTCCACCTCCTTAATGTCAATCCGCGGAAGAGATAGGAGTGATATGGAGATCATGAATATGAGATGAAGTGAGAGTGATGGTGAACACACACACAACGAAGAGACAAGCAAGACACAATGGAAGGTAGGAAATCAACTCTATTACTCAAGAACACTCTTACAAGTTCAAAATAGCTCTAAGTTCTTCTCTACTCAAACAAGCTAACCTCAAAAATGAGCTCTCTAACTCTATTTATAGTTTTTAGACTAGTTTTGACCGATTTCACATCTAGTGACCTGCATAGTTAAAAAATAGGTTCTATGTGCTATTTGAAAGGGTAAACGGTATCTAAAAATAGCCAAAATTGGTAGGCTCATTCTACCTAAGCTCCTCAAGCTCGAGGACTCCTCAGCTTGCACAAAATGGAGCTACAATTTACTAAAAGGGTTTTTCTATGTTACATATGTTACAATAGTGATGAAAATCGCTGTTGGAGGTTTTTGAAAAGTATTTTAAAATATATTTGTTTGAAAAAATGATCCGACTAGCCCCAACTACTTTGTCGTGCTCTGTCTTCACATGCTTCTGCATCTTCTATGCATCTAGCTACTGCCAACACCCCCCTCCCTCTCGCTTCTGTCGTCCTCGACAGAACCTTGTTGTGAGGTCTGTCGGATATAATTTTGTAGTAGTTCTTGAGTGAGGGTGTGCTCTGACAGACGGATACCTCTGGCAAGATCGGCTTCAAGCTTCTCCCAATCGATGGGTTGAGGTTCCTCTGGTGGCTGGAGTCTGTAATGTGTAGAGTACACCAGTTGTTCACAGGCGAATAATTGTAATAGATGTGTAGACCTGCTGATGAACACTTCTGAGTGATACTCCCAAAAACCTGTGGTGAACATTTCTTCGAAAGTTCGCTTATAGCACGCCGGTAAGTATTTGATTCAATAGTGCCAGGCATAACACACCCGGAGCGATGGTGTCGTGCTCATGTCATATGCTAGATCTTGGTTGCCATGCTCAAAACCCGGGGTGTTCACATGTGGTGCCTTGACGCGATGGAAGACTTTGAATACCATCTGCATCATGTCAAAGATTTTGACAGTCATATGTGCTGCTATATCGTCCATATGTTTTAAGCTGGGATGCCAGTGGCAAATCGTGGCCATCATATAGCCTACTATGGATGGTCCTATGGGTGGAGTGAAGTACGAGTAATTGAGCCAATCCTGGCATTGCTTGTTGTTCTGTACTTTAATGACAAATGCCTTCCAGGAGCGGCGATGTGGCATGGGTCCCCAACATGGATTGTACTTCAACTGGAGTGGTGCCTTGGCCCAAGTGCTCATCATCTCGGGATATGCCTGTAATAAATCTTTGCGCCAATCTAGTTGATAGATTTCTCCTCGCTGCGCATCTAGTGGAAAATCATCAGGCTCAAACTGGGTCGCGTGAGAGGGTCTCTTGCCTATTTCTTTTTCTATGGCCAGCTGATATTTTGCCATTAACATAAAATATGGTTTGTATTGTAGCTCATGTGCAGATATATATCTACGAGGGGCCAAATGAGCAAAGTATGGGGATTGTAGAATTCATTCTTCAATCATTGCCATTGCATGTAACTAGGCTTCTACCCATGTTGAGTGGGTTTTTCCAAGTTCTTCAATCATCTTCATCCATGCGGGAGTGGGAAGTTCAAAATTCATCTTGCCTTCAGCCGTGACGCGTCCGCCTGGGATGGGTTGATGTTCATATGCTTCTTCAAAAGTTTCTTCCACTGGAATAGTCACTGTTTCTTCCTCTGCTGGTAGTTTCGGTGGGGAGTCTGGCTTGGGGGGTGCTTCATATACTGCTATCCATGATTGAGGAGTTAATACCTGGGCCCATAATGCGTTGAGTTCCTCTAGGATTTGAGGAGAAGGGTCCGCAGGAGCTGGTGGTCCTTGCTCTATAGGTGCTCTTAATTGGAGCAATTTGTGGTCTTCTTTGAGCTTCTGGAACTCCTCGTTCATGTTGTCGTATTCATCTAGCAATGTGACATGATCATCTAGTAACATTTTCATAGATTCTGAAGGAACAGCTTTAAAGCGACTAGGGCTCAATGGATGGTCTGGTTGATCTAGAGCACCTTCCAAATTCTCTCTGTTCTGTTCCTGTAGACATTGATTTTCTTCTTTAGCTACTGCCAAGTGGCGTCTGAGCAGTCCCATGTTCCTAGTAAGTGTCGCATTGCGAATAGTCTGCGCCCTTAACAAGTTGTCTATGTCAGAGATGGCCTCCTTTGTCTTTTCTTCACTTTCTAGTTCAATTTTATGATATGCCTCTCGTAGCTCTTGGTAGCGGGTGTTTAGTGAGGCATTTTCAATAGATAGTGAATTGAGCTGCGATTGTAAATTGTTGGTTGTCTGCTACAGCGTCCGGTAATTATTGCAAAGAGATGCAAATTCATCTCTTACTTGTGTCATACAGGTGAACATCTGACGGAATGCAGTGTCGATGGTGGGACATAAAATTAATGGTGTAGTGAATGCAACTGCGGTGTGTGTGGGTGGCGATGCAAGGGGAAAGGGAAATGGGGGTGGGAGAGTGGATGTTGTGGTGATTGTGGAAAATTGTGATGTGCCTATATGTGGTGGTGAAATGAATGAAGGGAGTGGTGGTGCAGTGGGTGGTGATATATCCATGTCATTCGATGTGGTGTCGAGTGTCGTGACTGTGAATAATGGAGTGATAGTGGGTGTATGTGTGGGTGTAAATACAAGGTTTACAAAGGTTGAAGAGTAATTTACAGAGGGGGTCTCTTGTACTGCTTGGTGGAAAGGGGAAAGAGGAATTACGGTGGGTCGGGGAGGTGAGACTGGGGAGAAAGTCAATGGAGGTGGAAATGGAAATACTGGTCTTGGGGGTGTAGGGAAGGAAGGGAGGGATGGATGGGGAAATGGGTTGGATAGAAAGGTGGATGTTCGAGGAGGTAAGCTAGGTTGCGTAGGTGTGGGAAGGGTGAGAGGAATGGAGGTGACAAAGGCTTCTGCTACGGCACTCGAAAGATGTGGATGGTCTGGGAGAGAACAGATGTACAGGGGAGATTGGAGAGATGGGAGGTGAAAGAGGAGCGGTTGGGGTGGTGGGTACTTCGGTCATAGCGGTGGTATGTATAGTAGTAGTGTGGGGTGGGGAGTAGACGAGGATAGTTTCTTCGGCCACAGATCTTTCAGGAATTAAGCGTGCTTCCCTAGCTTGTTGGGATGACTGAGCACCTGTCGGTACACGAATGTATTCCAATCCCTTTCCATAACCGATGTGTAACCCGTGTAGCCGAGTGTTGTGATGTGGTTTATGGAATGATTGTTGCAAAACTAATGCAGGTCTCTAGACACCTACATGCTTCAGATGATGCATACATTTCTTGATGAGATGTTATTACAAGTGATGTTGGGTTATAGTGTGTGGATTTGTACAAGGTTCAATCGTGAATGAGTTATTACAAGGGTAGTGTTTAGTTGGGATGGGAGTAATGTTAGATAAGGATTTCGGAGAAGTCGTCTGGATACATTTCGGTATCCACTTCCTAAGAGTTTCTGAGCGGGTGATATGTTTTTGCTGAGTGGCAAAAGGTGATATCGGATGTGGTGGTATTGAGGAGAGAAGAGACTTCTGAGGGGTATATATTACATGGCTTGAGGGTTGAGCTATAATACACTGTTTGGGTACCCAAATCTGCATGGGTGTGGGTTGATTCATAAGATACTTCTTGGCGATCCAAATCTGTCGAATGTTCATACTCGTGGAAGAAGGTTGAAAAGGCTTTGGATATTGCTTCTAATTTTGCCGTAACTTCTTCCTGTCATTGTCCGCATTGGTGAAATCTATCTGTGCTTTCTGCCCTTTTGGCACCCATATTTGTTTCGTGCCTCTTGCTTTGTGATATTGATATTGCTTTCCTCCTTGTGTCGTCTGAGATGGTCATCGGTCTGGGTTCCTCCATTGTGGTCTCCTTAGTGGTTGAGGGTGAGAGTTCCGATGGACACTCTGCTTTGGAAAAGAAGGGAGGTCCAATACTTGCAAAACCTGCCCATTAGGAAGTGCTCCGTTTTGTACTATTAATCTAGGCCAGTCCACAATAAGTGTGGAAGGATGGGCACTGTAGGGTATCTTGCCCATGTGGCTGCTGATGCAGTCCACCTGGCCTGCAATGCTCCCCATTTGTCCGCTGCTGAAAGACCAAGGGAAAATCTCCTGACGTCCTTCTGTCTGGCCCCTATCCATCGGCAAGCTCTCATGGGTTGACTTTGGAAGGTTCATGCTTAGCCGAGGGATTTGGCCAAATATCTTTCGGTTCTCCATCACAAGCATTTCATAGGGTCTAGGGTTATATTCCTCAGGTGGAGTGTTGTTAGGGAAGTCAAGCGGTATCACTCATTGCTGATCTAAGGTTCCAATCTGCAAGGAGCCTTATCTAAGCTTTAGGTCCACTGAGTGATCGTATAGCCAATCTTGGCCAAGGATTAGGGGTTCTATCAGGTCCTTGTCATGGCACACTAGTAGCTTCGCTATCATGGTCACATCATGTATGAGGATAGGAAGGTCCACCTCACCCATGCAAGGGGTTTCCATGCCTCCTAGCCCTATGAGGTATGCCTCAATTGGCCGCATTTCTATTCATGAGTCCTTATAGTGGGACCATCTAATCGCACTAGTCGCAGCACCTGAGTCAATTAAAGCCTTGAGCTCTTGGCAAGGGTTGTCGTGCTCTAGCATTACTGTAATGAATGGTCTCCGATCCACAATACTAGGACGAGTACTTGACTTTGCTTGACACATGGCCATGGGGTATCTGGGTGTTTTTTCCAGCTAGTTATAATGTTCTCTCCCTAGTCCTTATCTTCTTAACTTCATGCGCTTAATGCATTCTATAGCTTCTGCCTCAGCTTCAGCACGTATCCTATTTTCTTCCTCCTTACGCTTCTTTGCCACCGTGAGTCGTCTAAGCATATCCTCACTAAGAGGTTCCTGGTATAGCCTGACTCTACAACCACTATTGTAATTAGGCATTATGTCTCCTTCTAGGGTGGCTAATTGTACCGCTCCACTTGTCGAGAGTCTGTTAATGATCATAGGTCCATAACCTCGCTTTTCCAGTTTCCATGCGTGTTGTTTCATCATATACACTAGGATTAAATCTCCTTCTTTTAAGCCTTTATCTTTCACATGTGCATCAAAATATGCTTTTTGTCGCTTCTTTGTTGCATATATTCCTACTGCTTCTTTCAGCTTGGTTTCTCCTAATCGTTCCAAGTCCATTATCCTTGATGATAACTCATGGCCGGTCCACTGATGTTCTTGTGCAACCTTAAGGGTCCGTATCAAGAAGTCCAAATGAAGCACAACATTCTGACCAAAAACGATCTGAAAGGGAGTTGCATTGAGTACGGTCTTTGTAGGCCACTCGATATGCCCAAACAGTGTGATGTAACTGTTTGTCCCAATCTGAACGTTTGTTGTTCACGAGTTTCCTTAGTACATTACAAAGGATCTTGTTAGTGCTTTCAGCCTGACCATTGGCCTGAGGATGATATGGTGTGGATTTCTTATGAATCACCATAAAATCTTGTAACAAATATTCAATGACTTGGTTTAGAAAATGAGTTCCTCGATTGCTCACTAACTCTATAGGCAATCCATATCTTGTAAAGACATTTTCAAATAAGAATTTTGCAGTCGTATGTGCATCATTCTTTTTTGGGGATTTTGCCTCTACCCATTTGGTAAGATAATCTGTCGCAACAATAATGTATTCAGCATGTGTACCTTTTGCAGGGGGCTTAATGGGTCCTACAAAGTCTATACCCCACTTAGAAAATGCACGTCCTTCCATCATGGGTTTCGATGGCATTTTCATCTCTGCGAGTAGGAAATTGAGTTCTTTGGCACACGTCACATCTCTTTACATAGGTATGTGCGTCCATGTGAAGAGTTGGCCACCATAATCCTGCAAAGAGGATGGCTTTGATTACCCTACCGGGTCTAAAATGACCTCCTATAGTCTCTAGTGCGCTCAAATAATCACTCTCATGAACACATTGTCGTAAATATCCATCTCATCCTCGTTCGTATAGATTATCGCCAATAAGTGAGTAGTCTTGAGCTTTGTGCTCTAAGCTTCATTGTCGTGCTAAGCTCATTCCTTGAGGGAATGTTTTCGTTCTCAAGTATGTCACTAAAGGTTCACTCCATTCTGGTGTGAGGGACACGTGATATAATGTAGCATGTTCTACTGGTGGTCTTTCACAACAAACAGGGCATTCTTTACACAACTTGTAGACATCTGCTTCCATAGAAGGCCAATAGACTGCTAGTCTATGCAGAGTCTGCAATGTACGAGGTTTCGAGTGATGTTGCTTTAATGCACCTACATGTGCTAATTGCAACCAATTCGCATGTTCTGATTTATCTACACAACAAGAAAGAATCTTTTGCTTATCTTGTTTATATATACTTACTGGTATTATTTGATATCTTTGAGACTTGGTAATCTCTCCTTCCTTGATCCTTATCCTAGGATTCTTGGGTCTGTATGTGAGAATAGGGACTATTGGCTTAGCCCATTCTGGTGCTATCTCAAGGTTAAACAAATATGCATCTGGTAATTCATCTGCTATCCCTTGAGGAGCTTCTCCTGAGGTTAGTCTCGAGAGGTGGTCAGCTCTGAGATGTGTCTTTCCTTTTCCTGACTACTACTTCAAAATCATACTCCATGAGTAATAGAAACCAACGTATTAATTGTCCCGTGTTACAAGGCTTATTGACTAAGTACAATAAAGCTTGATGATCTGTAAAGAATTTGAACTTATTTGCCAACAAATAATGCATGAATTTCTTTACTCTGTAGATCATTCTAATCCTTCTCGTTCCGTAGTGGTGTAATTCCTTTCAGCTGCATTCAACTATCTGCTCGCATAAGCTATGGGGAGATCTATATTACCTTCATTCGTGGGTTGTGCTAACATACATCCTATGGAATAGTTGGATGCATCCACATGTACATGGAATGCCTTGCTCCAATCCGGGGTTGTCAATATAGGTGCTGAGCACAAACGTCGTTTAAGTTCATTGAACGAATTTTCACATTCATCTATCCATTCAAACTTGATTAGAAGAGAGTACAGAGACTTGTTGATGATTGCATACATGTGTATGAATCGTCTGTAATAACCACAATGATCCATAAATGCTTGTACCTCTTTTACGTTATTTGGCCTAGGTAGATCTGCAATCACTTTCACTTTTTCCTCATCTGTAGAGATTCCATTCTTTGACACAATGTGTCCTAGAATTTTGCCTTGTCTGACCATGAAAACGCACTTTTCTGGGTTTAGACAAACCTTATATTCTCGACATTTGTCAAATACTTGTCTTAACTTTGGGATATGCGTCTGCCTGATATTCAAATGAGCACATAGGTCATCGACATAAACTTCCAAATTCTTACGTAAGAATTCCTTAAAAACATGACACATGAGTCGCTGAAGGTGGTGGGTGCATTTGTTAGCCCAAATGGCATCACACGAAATGAAAATATGCCCCATTCTGTGGCAAAAGTCGTCTTGTGTTGATCTTCTAGAGCAATGGCTACTTGATTATAGCCTGAGAATCCGTCAAGAAAGCTGTAAACTTCCTTGCCCGCAACTCTTTCCAATAAGTGTTCTGTGATAGGAATAGGATAACTGTCTCTAATCGTGGCAGCATTAACTTTTTTAAGGTTAATACACACACGCAATTTTCCATTCTTCTTGGGCACAACCACAATGGGGGATACCCATTCAGTATGCTCAATTTCGTAAATGAATCCTGCTTCTATCAAACGATCTATTTCTTCTTTAATTTTTGCAACGTAGTTATCATTGTAAGTGTATGGTTTCTGTTTCGTAGGTTTTGCATTTGGAGTCATAGGGATTCTATGAGAACATATATCCGGGTCTACTCCTTTCAGGTCTTTGTAACTCCAAGCAAACACATCTCTATATTCGCGAAATAGGGCCACTAATTCTTCTTCTATTATTTTTTTGGTTTTCTCTCGATTATCATATACTTCTCCAACATCAACTTTTCTGTTAGGCATTCGTACCATGATTCGTCTATCTTCTATTTCATATTTCTTGAAGTTTTCCGGAACCTCAAACAAGGATTCTTCTTCTTTTGACATGGTTTCTTTCTTCTTTCTTTTCTTACCTTCACTCTTAGTGGTCACTTGTGTGGTCATCCTCACATCATTCATAATCTCTGAGGGTGAGTTTCTACTTCGTAGAAATATTCTTCGTCTGATGCAAAGGGTGGGTCCATAATAATTGACTCTAAATCGAAATCACTTGCATCCTCAAATGCATCAGTGCTAGTTTCACATTCTTCAATAATCGAATCGCACATGATTGGCTCTATTGTGAAGACTGAAATGTCATAGCCATCCTCGTCACAGTGGGGTGTCCATTGTTCTTCATTGATGGCTACATCCATGGTTGCTAGGATTTCTGCCCAACCATGGGGTTCGAATTCTTCGTCTGGAAATAATATAGGTGTATAAGTTGGGTCTTGAAGGGTTTGTGGATGTTGTTCTGAACCTAAGGTCCTCGCTTCTAACCGTTCTTCCTCTTGTTGTGCTACTTTACACATCCATAAATGAGTATCCTTGTGCAACCATGAGGGGTCTGATTCTAATGAGTGTATCGATTCCGTTTCTACCAGTGTCGTACGAATGGTATTCCATTGTATTGGGAGTACATCTCGATGTGAATAGTCTTTAAGATTGACTTTAGTAGTCACTCCTAAATGTTGCAAGTACAAAGAATTAGTTCCCCAATCTTGTACAATTTGTAACTGACGCATGAATGGTCATCCTAAAATCATCTCGTAAGCATGATTTTTTGCAAAATCACAAATGGCGAAAGTATGCTCAAATTCCACGCCACAAGTGGCGAGAGATATGCCTTCTAGTAAGCCTAATGGTTTCTCTATGTGTCCATCAGCCATTTGTAGCTTCATCCTGGTAGGTCTCAATGCTGGCTTACCCCAACATTTCCATAAAGTGGTGGTAGCGATGGCTACTCCGGCTCTTGAATCTAAGATGGCTTTGGTGGTATAGCCCTGATGGGTTATTGGAAGATAAGTGCTACCTTCCTCTCCTTTGCTTATATCTCCGATCCTTTCTATGGGTATCTCTGGTACCTTCTTGTGTGATCCTATCTGTGAGGGAGCAGTAGCAAGCTCAGGGAATTGATTTGCTACATGTTTCCACAATTCTGGTTTAATCTTCAACAACTCCTCTAGAGTGAGGTGACATCGTACCTTACTGTTCTTGATCACTTCCGTGTTTCTAAGGATCACTGATTCTTCATTCCTCACTATTATTGTGGGTGCTCTCATACTAATAGACTTAGCTTCCCAAGCTCTTGTGAACTGAGGTAATTCTTGCAAAGAATTGGATTCAAAACTTGTGTGTTCACTCAGTTGTTCTTCCTCTACATCATTGTAAATAGAGGGGATGTCTTGGGGAAATTGCTCCTACAAGTCATCTATTTCTTGAATAGGAGGATGGGTTCCTTGTTCTTTTCTCCACTTCTCTTCTTGGATTTCTCTCAGAAATTCATGTGAATACCTATGTATGGAAAACAGGTTGTCTTGACTTTCTGTATTGGGTACTTGAGACAGGGGTGGTGTATTTCTTTCTTGTGTCTTTGAGGTGATAGGGTTCCTATGCTGATTCTTTTTCTCTTTGCTATCAATCAGGTATTCTAATCTCTCCACCAATCCTTGAAAGTGTAATTCCGGTTTTGCCATGTTGTTCCAATCAAGATATCTAGAGGCTTCAAACATAGCTTGTGCTAATTCTACCATCTTCATGCAAAGTTTAGTCCTCTCAATTTCTAAGTCTACTCGAGGGTAGTTCTTACTCATTTTAGCTATTTGAGGTCCTTCTTTTAATCTTGCTTGATATGCACGAAACATCATGTCTAGGTTTTCTGGTGTGGGTTCTGCTAAAACTGATCCTGATCTCTGAGCTAGATTTTCTTGGTTTGATTCTTGCGAAGTCAATTCTAGGATTTTGGCTCTCGATTCCTTTAAACTTCCTTCCAACTCAGTTATCTTTTTACTCCATTTTCTCTTACTTCTTTCTCTGGAATCTTTCCAAGATTTTGACTTTTTATTACTAGATTCTCCAACTTCACTGGTTATAGTTATTTTCTCTTGATTAAGCAGTTGTTTTTGTAAGAGTGCATGGGCTCTTGTTATAGCTTGGATAGGCATGTAGGTAGGGTTAGATCCATCAGCATTGTGTACAATACCTATCACGTTGATGGGTGTCACATTTGAAGCATTAGCAGGATTCTTAAGATAGTCTTTTATTACATGCTCTTTGCCACAATCGGCACAAAAGCCTTGTATGTTATAGTATTATGAATGTCCTGCTATCTGAGGATGTGGACAATCCTTTATGAAGTGATCTCCTTGGCACCTAAAGCATGGTCCTCTAGGGTTGTGTGGTCTTTGTTGTCTCAATTGGGGCCGTGGATTCGGGTTTGTGTACATCATGTTAGCATAGTCGGGCTCCCAACTGGGTTCCAATGGTGGACTATCATATTGATATGTCTCCACGTGTTCTGGTGACTCTGTGTAATACGCAGGTGGACTATCTACATGAGTAGAGTCAAAACTGTTTGAGTTCGGGTCACTTTCTATGATCAAGGGTGAAGAAGGCACTAAAGCCCTATTGAGGTTTTCTTCTACAGCAGCGTATTTAATTGAGATGACATTAGCTGGTGGGGGTGGCTACTGAGCTAAAACAGGTTGAGGTCTCTGTTGATCCTAATAAGGATAGTTCTGAGGAGGCCTATAGTAATGAGGCTAAGTATTATATTGGCCTTGATACCTACCTGGCTGTGCGTATGCTTGTGGGTAGTTCTGTCTCACTGCCTGTTTGTTGTATGGGTAGTCTTGAGTCATATGATTCGTGTATCGTCTCTCAATCGTACAGTACTGGCCACTAGGGTTGGCTTGTGGTTGTGTTGCATTGGGACACACATTTGCCATATGATCACCACCACAGGTGTAACAACACTTGTTTGTCACTAACCTAGGCATTTGTTTGCTAGAAACTCCTAGTTTTTGGGCCACTTTCTATGCTAGGTCTTCTATCGAGCTAGACAGTTTTGAAGATGCTAGAGATGAACAATCTGAGTCCTTATAGACCTTTGAGAGTTCCAACTCATCTCCCAAGTTGTCTTCAATTTCTATGCAAATTCTCACACACTGCTCTAATGTTCTCGGTTCCTTCAAGTACACATAGGAGCGTAGCTTAGAGCTCAACAGGCCATCTAAAAACAATGACACTTGCTTGGCCTATGAGGGTAGCTCTTGCATCGGAAATCTTTCAACATATTGTCTAAACCTACGTCCTGCCAGTCTAACTGTTTCCTAAGGGGTTTGTTTGAAACTATGAATCAACGAAGACGTATCATGCCTGATCCCACTTTTAGAGAATCCCATGATGAATGACTCTAAAAAGTGATGGATATCTCTAAATTGCCTTTGTTGCAATGGTTGAAACCAAGTTAAAGTTGTGTTCTTTAACGTTAGTCCAAATGCATTATATTGCGTGAACATTTCTTCTACTTGTTTTGCTCTTAGCACTTGCTTAAATTCTGCAACATGGTCATAGGGATCTCCTGTCCCATCAAAGTAGTTTTTCATGCATTTTACGAACTAATTGGGTCTTAATATTCTTGCGTGTTCACGTGGTCTAGGTAGAGGGAAATCATCTCTACCACCTGATAGTCTAGGTTCTCTTTGTCTATCCACTCTGTCCGCGTCTATGGTGGTTCTATCTCTCCCTATGGGATGATTGAAACTTACTTTAGGTCTCTCTTTGTTTTTCTCTCTTTGAGTGCCATGGGTTGAGGATGTTCCTACCCCCTGATGGCTCGCATTTACATTTGTTGGAGATGGGGGGAATACCAGCTCACCTCTCCATGTGTAGGTATTTCTCGCATGATCTGGTACTACAAATACCCGTTTTGAGGTCTCATCCAGGTATACAACCTTTCAAGGTATATCCGGGTCCTTGAACTCGTAAATCGTGATGGAGCCTACCTCACTAGGTTGTTTCGTTCTATACCTCCAAAATGCTTCGTCCGTTTCTGTATTTACAAACAACTCTATGCTTTTGTTGTCCTGAGGGATCCACTCGAGGATTATTACTCTTGTTAGTACAGATTTCCCTCTAGGTGTCCTAGGTTCTTCTAATGGTTCTTTTCCTTGGGCTCTCGCTTCCATCTCTAACTGAATTATGCCAAACTCATTGGTATTATTTGGCTGCATACTTATGATGTACATCGTTCCTTCCTTGTCTATGTACGAATCTCTCTCGAATTTCACCACTGGACATTCCAATCCAATGGGTTGATCAGGGTTATGCATTTGCACCACTTGTCTTCACAAACCATCCTCATAGATGCGAGCACCTAAGCGGTTGGTTCGGAGAAATTCTAATTGAGTTCTATAGGGTCCTTGTTTTTCCAAATATGCTACGTTTGACCCTCCTTCTGGTCTTTTTGTGCTAAATGCCATTTCCGATTCACTCGTATCTGAGCTCAACTCGTAAGGATAACTATTATTCAATTGTTGTGCCCACGAACGTGCAGTAGTTCCTACACTTGCTTCTGATGATCTAAGGCATCGTCTATCTGACTTACCTATATGCTTGCCTGATCTAAGGTTCATGAATTTGCTTCGTGGCACTTTTCTGATCGTCAATGGTTCTTTGTTCTTTATTGCTTGTTTCCTTTTAATTGCTTTTAAGTTCTTGTCTTGTCTTAACTGTATGCGTCAGGAATCAACTTTTCATGGTACTTTTGAGTTCTCATTCCGTCATACTTTAATTCTTTTCCTTTAGGTTTTCATATCACACACCTTTACTTTAGTCTTGGATTTCAAAAATTAAATCTCTTGAACTTGATGTGTTCCTATCGTCGTTAATCCACAATGCTAATGTTTAGCTTAAGCTAATAATTGACTGAGGGGGTTGAGTAATCTTCCAACCTTGAGTCAGCTTTGTTGGTTGCTCTATTGCCCAAGAAGTTGCACTTCCCAATCCCTGCATTCTTCACTGCATTGCCTTGATTGCCCTTGATTGTCCTTGCTAGACCTGTAAAATCCCACTATTAGATCAATTCTCAAATGGATGATCAAGCACTTGAATATATACACTTTTAAAGGTCCCTTCCCTCTTGGTCAAATTTTAATGCCCCTGGCTTTTCTAGTCCCAACAATGTTAACCTCAAATTAGCTTATCTCAAAAATGGACTTCGGATGAAAAAGATATGACCGTTCAGGCCCTCGGGGGTAAAAACTGACAAACAAGTTTTTTCTCCAAATATGAGCTAAGGGCTCTCCTATGAGTGTAATCACCCAAAAATTTTCAAAAAATAGCCCCAAATTTGCCCACAAAATCAAACCCTAAAAATTGTGTTTGGGGTCGACAATCGTGATGGTCTGGGACAATCACGATGGTCTGGGACCGTCGCGATGGTCCAGGTGAACCGTCGCAATGGCGTGGCACAATCACGATGGTCTGAAGGTGCGAACCGTCGCGATGGTCTGAAGTGAACAATCGCGATGGTGAATGCGACAATCGCGATGGCGTGAGCCCATCGTGATGGTCACGAGACACGATGGCTTGAGCCAATCGTGATGGTTCAAATTTCGAGGTGTCACGATGGTCTGAGGGTATCGTCGCGATGGTCTAGCTTGCCACATGGCAGCATCGGCGCGATGGCATGAGCGAATCACGATGGCGTGGGGTTGAGGAGATCGTCATGATGGTCAAGGACTGTTGCGATGGTTCAATTGAACCATAGCGATGGCGTGAGACTGTCGCGATGGTCCGACCGAGTCGTCGCGATGGCGTGAGCCAATCGCGATGGTGTGACACAATCGTGATGGCGTGAGCCCGTCGCGATGGTCCACCAAAATGCAAATTTTTGAAATGCAAGTGTGGATTCCTATATGCGCAAGGATACTCTACAGCGTGGTGAACTCGCTTACCTCAAATTCCGAACTTGGCAGACCATCGTGATGGTCTGACACAGTCGACATTTTCTGACAGAAAGTGATTTTCTTACCTTTTTGCAGCTTTCTTGATGCTCTGGAGGACTGTACCTGCAAGAAAACTCAAAAACACAAAAGCACATACAAGCACAAAATCTCTCTCTCTCGCATGCACAAATGAGGGAAAATGAGGAGAATGGGTGGATATGGTGAATTTTTTGATTTTTTCGAAGTGGAAGAAGATGATGCAGTGATGAAGATGGAGTGTGCGGGAGGTGAAAAACACCAAAAACTAAGTAAAAAAAACAACAAACTGAAATTTTTTTTACCTTCCAATGCCACTTCTTGCTATACTCTTACCATCATACATTCGTCCTAGACTCGATCCCCGACAACAGTGCCAAATTTGGTGTTGCTCTAGCACAATGGAGAGAAACACGTTAAGAAGCTCCACCTCCTTAATGTCAATCCGCGGAAGAGATAGGAGTGATATGAAGATTGTGAATATAAGATGAAGTGAGAGTGATGGTGAGAAGCATAGAGATGCACACACACAACAAAGAGACAAGCAAGACACAATGGAAGGTAGGAAATCCACTCTATTACTCAAGAACACTCTTACAAGCTCAAAATAGCTCTAAGCTCTTCTCTACTCAAACAAGCTAACCTCAAAAATGAGCTCTCTAGCTCTATTTATAGTTTTTAGACTAGTTTTGACCGGTTTCACATCTAGTGACCGCCATAGTTAAAAAATAGGTTCTATGTGCTATTTGAAAAGGTAAACGGTATCTAAAAATAGCCAAAATTGGTATGCTTGTTCTACCTAAGCTCCTCAAGCTCGAGGACCCCTCGGCTTGCACAAAATGGAGCTACAATTTACTAAAAGGGTTTTTCTATGTTACATATGTTACAATAGTGATGAAAATCATTGTTGGAGGTTTTTGAAAAGTATTTTAAAATATATTTGTTTGAAAAAATGATCCGACTGGCTCCCGGTTACTTCATCGTGCTCTCTCTTCACATGCTTCCGCATCTTCTATGCCTCTGGCTACTACCAACACCCTTCTTGAACAAAACCATGGGGCTGAAAAACATACACTTCTTCATGTAGGTCACCATTCAAAAATGTAGTTTTAATGTCCAATTGATGTACATTGTAACCATGATGAGTTGCAAGTGCACAAATGCTATGAACAGTAGCCATGTGGCGTTGGGGAGCAAAGGGCATTGGGGAGCAAAGGTCTCTTCAAAATCTATGCCTCTTTCTTGAGCATAACCTTTTGCAACAAGCATGGCCTTAAACCTCTCAACTATTCCATTAGGCTTATGCTTCAGCTTTTATACCCACTTAGTGCCAATGGCCTTCTTGCAAGGAGGCAAATCATGTAAATACCAGGTACCATTCTTCATAATAACATAATATTTTTATTGCACAATAGCCATCCATAGTAGCCTCATCAAATGAAAGAGGCTCATTCTCATCACAAAGGCTAGAGGCAGCCATGGCAAAGCAATGTGATGCAAAAGAAGCACTATGGGAGCCTGAATGAGTGTTGATATATTTAGGTAGTGATGAGTGTGAACACACTAGGATCATCGGGGCACTTTTTTCCCTCTTTAGGAGGTGCTTTTCCTTGGCTTGTATGTATGCCTTTAATCCCTGATGGGTCATTTATCTTTGTACATTCTCTTGGTAATAAATACATTATTGTGTGTTGTGCTCCAAGCTTCTTCTTCTTCCTTGTGATGTTTGTGTGCTTCTATAGACCTCAAACTCCAACAATTGGTATCAAAGCAGGTCCCCGCTTCATCTAGGGTTTCGTTGACACTCCTCCAATCAAAGTCTCATAATCACAAAAAAAAATGGTAAGCATACTCAGCGTGATTAGGAAATCAAAATAGCTTCGTTCTCTAGTGTCAAAATCATGATATGAGCTCGTTTAGGCCTCTGAATGCACTATCATAGTGCCTATGCATGCAATTTCATCTTTTTGTGTGTAAGATATATACAGGTTTTTGTTCGCCAATATCAACACTTTGAATTTTGCTACAGGTTTAGCAAAACTTGACAAGGTAGTTATGTTCAACTTTTTGAGATACAATCATTTTTTTGCATCAGGGTATTTTAGTCAGTGGCCATGGCTGAAAGCAGTGATGTATTCCGTATGTTGGTTGTTGAGGATGAGTTGGATAGTACCAAATACCCATTGTGGGCTTATATGATGTGTCATGTATCAGTTGCAAAAGGATTATGGAATATTGTGAAGGGTGTTTCCTATTTAAATCTCCAAATACATTTATTGAAGCTAATGCAGATGGTGTTGAAGATGGTGATATTCTTAATGTTCATGTTGGTGTTATGGTTCCTATTGCACCTACTATAGAGCAACTTCATTGGGATGGTAGAGATGCTGAAGCACATGCATTGATAGCCTTGTCCATCAAACGTGCCACTATTCCTCATATTTGCTCTTGCAGAACAACTAAGGATGCTTGGGATAAACTTATCACTTTATACTAGGCAAGGAATGAGGCTCCTCTTGCTTACCTCCAAAAACAGTTGGAGAGTGAGCATATGAATGAAGGAGATTCAATGGACTATTTTTTGACAAAGATCAAAGATTTGAAGGAGTAGATGATTTCTACTGATGAAGTTTTTCCTGAGAGTTCACTTGTGCAAATTGTTCTGAATGGTCTTCCAGATCCATATCAGAGTTCTGCTTCTACTCTTTGATTGATGATCAAAGGAAATCCAAATGCCTTAACATTTGAGGAGTCAATCTCCGCTCTATTGCGGGAAAGATCAAGGTTTCCTGGCTAGTCAGAAGGGCAAAGGTAAATGGAGCTCATCTACTAGTAAGCAAAAATTTGCTAATTCCACACAATCAAAGAAGGATGACAGAGATGAGAAGAACAAAGAAAAGCAAAAAATATTTTGCAAATATTGTAAAGGAAATGATTATGTCATAAAGAGTTGTCCAAAATTGGTTGCTAAAGAGGCAAGGAAGAAAGAGGTTGGAATGGTTGTTGCAGAGGCCATTACACCCAAAATAGATTCTACTAATCTTGTGTAGAATGAAGAATGGGCATTTATCATTGTTTTCAGTTATGACCCATCTTCTCATGAACAGTGTATGTCTGTAGTAGACTCAGATGTTTGGTACTTTGATAGTGAGGTAACCAAACATATTACCTCGCAGCACAGTTTCTTCACTTCTCTTGAGTCTATCCCTATAGGGAATACTGTCACATGTGCCAAAAACTCCTCTTATCATGTCATGGGAGTTGGTAAGATCATTCTAACTACTACTGATGGTAGTTCTTTTTCATTATCGGATGCTTTATTTGTGTTAGGGATCAAGAAGAATCTATTATTAGTTTCATCTTTAGCCAAGATTGGCTTGGTTGTGAAATTCGTTGATGACAGATGTACAATTCATGATCTATCAAATGGAAATGTCATTATTGCTTTTTTCATTTTATGTCGTGGGTTGTATAAGCTCATAGACTATGAAAAATCTATGAATGATTAAGCATGTGCAGTACATGATTCTCAAGCTATGTCAGATGGAAAGTTTTGGCATGCATGCTTTGGTCATCTAAATTTTGCTAGCTTGCTTAGGCCTACAGAAATCTAAAATGGTTTCCTCTCAACCCAAAATTGAGGCACCTAGTAAACATGTTTGTGAAGGCTATATTTTGGGCAAAATGCAGTGTTTCTCATTCCCAAAAGATGGTTCACTTTGAGCTCCTCAGAAATTGCAACTTGCTCATAGTGATGTATGTGGTCCTATGCAGACACCCTCTTTTGGAATCTATCTTTACTTCGAGACTTTCATTGATGATTTTTCTAAGAATGCATGGGTATATCCATTGAAAGCAAAGTTTGAAGTGTTTATGTGCTTCAAACAATTTCTAGCTTTGGTTGAAAATATGTCAACATGGAAAATGTGCACCCTCTGTTTTGATCGGGGGGGGGGGGATATATGTCTTCAAACTTTAATGCATTTCTGGTTGAGAATGGGATAAAAAATGAGTGTACACTATTGTATACACCTCAACATAATGGAGTTGCTGAAAGGAAGAACAAGTGAAGAACAAGTCACTCATGGAGATGGCAAGGTGTATGGTCAAGTGTCAGGCTTTACCACATAGTTTTTGACTTGAGGGTGTTATGTCTGCAGCATATGTACTCAACAGGTGTCCCACTAAAGCATTGTATTCTATCACTCCATATGAGGCTTGGCATAGTTGCAAACCATCGATTGCTCACCTGTGTGTCTTTGGTTGTCTTGCATATGCATTAATGTTTGAACAACAACGCAAGAAACTGGATAATAAAGCAGTGAAATGTATTTTTGTTGGGTATAGTTTTGTAAGCAAAGGCTATCATCTGTATCATCCACAATCTAAATGTATTTTGCTTAGCTGTGATGTTGTTTTTGTGGAAGATTCTACTTAGCCATTACTTTCATGTACTAAGAAGACATTTGTTAGCTTCAAATCTATGTATGATACTTTGCTGCCTCTTTTTACAGATGGAGATTCTAGTGCTAGTCTAAATGAGGCAATTTCTCAGCCTTTATAGGTTTCATGTGATGATGAAGATCACTCCATTTTTTATGTAGATTTACATTATGCACTTTTTGATGAGAGAGTTGATATTGAGGAGGAAAAAACTATGCCAAAATGGCCAGTGCAGACTTTGCATGATAGCAAATTAGATGCACCTATGTCATATCATACTCATTCAGGCTCTCATAGTGCTTCTTTTGCATCAGATTGCTATGCTATGGCTGCCTCTAGTCTCTATGATGAGAATGTATCTATTTCAATTGATGAATCACAAAATTCTGAAAATTGTCATATCATACTCATTCACGCTCTCGTAGTGCTTCTTTTGCATCAGATTGCTATGATATGGCTGCCTCTAGTCTCTATGATGAGAATGTGCCTATTTCAATTGATGAATCACAAAATTTTGAAAATTGGATGGCTGCTATGCAATCAGAATACGATGTTATTATGAAAAATGCTACGTGTTATTTATGTGACTTTCCTCCCAGCAAGAAGGCCATTAGCACTAAGTTTTTATACAAGCTCAAGCGTAAGCCTGATGGAACAGTTGAGAGATATAAGGCTAGGCTTGCTGAAAAGGGTTATGCTCAGGAAAGAGGCCTTGATTTTGATGAGACCTTTGCTCCTACATGCCAAATGACTACTGTTCGTAGCATTTGTGCACTTGCAGCTCATCATGGTTGGAATGTACATCAATTGGACATTAAAACAACATTTTTTAATCGTGACTTGCATGAAGAAGTGTATGTTTTTTCATCCTCATGGCTTTGTGTAGAAAGGGCATGTGTGTGTGTGTGTTTGTGTGTGTGTGCAGGTTGAAGAAGGCATTATATGGTTTAAAGCAAGCATCACGTACTTCGTATAAAAAGACACATGCCTATCTGATTGCACATGGTTTTGAGAACAGTCCAACTAAAAGCACCATATATGTTAAGCCTACAAATTATGTGCTTTTGATCATTGTTGTCTATGTTGATGACATGCTGCTCAATGCTCCTCATGAGAAGCATATTGCTGATTTTAAGGCAAATTTGCATGTCTCATTTGAGATGTCATATTTGGGCCATTTGCATCATTATTTCGGCATTTAGTTTATGCAAGTTGATGGTAGAATATCTTTGTGTTAAACAAAATATATTGACACATTATTGCAACATTTTGGCCTTGAAGAATGCAAACCTATTGCTACTCCTATGCAGATAGGTTTACGATTGAGTCTTCATACTGCTGGAGATGCATTTGATGTTGTTCTCTATCAATAGGTTGTCAAATGCTTGATTTATTTATGCATTACTCAGCTAGATATTTAGTTTGCTATCTCAGAGATAAGCAGATTTATGTATTGCCTAGGTTCCAAGCATTTTGGCGAATTCCCCTCCTATGCGTAGCGGAAAATGTAGAAGACCTTCTGAGGATCAAGACTTTTACCTACATCTGGACCTTAGAATGAGAACTAGTATCAAATGCAAAAGACAATGAACTTGAGACTTTCTTCACTCAAACTAAACAGTAATAGCTTTCAAATGAGCTATCAAACACTCAATGTGGAGTAGTTTTGATTGGCAAATATGTGCCTCAAAAGAGGCTACATGTCCACTTAGTTAGGCTGAAAATTGGGCTCCACTAAAAACTTAATAACTCATAGAACATGATGAATTTTATAAAAATGTTTTTAGATAGAAAACGTGTGCAAGACAAGCTTTCCAAAAAATATTTAAACTCTAAAAATGGATACATACATTGAGAGATATGACTCTTGCAATCATGCTACCTAGAAATGGTGAGTGGGCTAGACATAGTCTATGAGACTGTGGAAAATGAAATGATTGAAACCAAATGAACTACCTACAAGGGGACTTCAATGCCTTCTTCCTCTGTACTTGAGTGTCCTCCCTTGCCTCTTTCGTAGCCAAGTGACCACGAGCTCTCATGATGACTTCGTGAGCTCTTCCCCATAACTCCTCCACAACTTTGAGCAGCCCCTCTTCACGTTTAGTTTAGTTTTGGATTGATTCTCTTTTTTTTATTCTCATTTGGCCTCCACTACTTGCTGAAGTAAATGCTTTCATTTTTCATTTTTTTATTTTTCTTGTACTTGAAGAAAATTTTTCTTCTGAAATATATACAACCTTGTTTCTTTATTTTTTAACACTCCCCCTCAAGCTCACATGTGAGCTTGCACATTCAGCCATATCCTACAAATTGATTTCATCCTTCACCCTCTTTATTTTAGAAGCATCTAAGGATTTTGTAAAAATGTATGCAACCTAGTCATTAGTTGTAATGAGCTTTATATCCACCTCCTTGCTCAAAGCTTTTTCTCAAACATAATGATAATGCACTTCTATGTGTGTACTTTGTGCATGAAACATTGGATTGTTTGTCAAGTGAATGCTTGACATGTTGTCACCATAAATTGTAATGGTCTCTATCGATATGTCAAGATCAACCAAGAGCTTCTTAATTCACATAGGTTCACAAATTTCAAATTCTAATCCTCTATATTCAGCTTTTGTAGATGATAGTGCAGTAGTAGGTTGCTTCTTTGAGCTCCATGTCATAGGTTTGTTGTCTATCATGAATACATAATCTAAAGTGGATCTTCTGTCTTCCTTTGAACCAACCCAATCAGCATCACTAAAGCCCTTCACCTGCAATTCTTCATCATATCTATAAAACAAGGCATGATGGAGTGTGTGCTTCATATATCTTAGCACTCGTTTAGCTGAATTTAAATGTTCACTTGTTGGAGTTTGCATAAATTGAGAAAAAACTCCAATGATATAACACAAATCTGGTCTTCTGATCATAGCATAGATCAATGAACCTAGAATACTCCTGTATGTAGCTATATCATGTAACTTCTCTCCATCATTTGAGAATAGCTTCACATTTGTGTCCATAGGTTGAGTGAGTGGTTTGCATTCACTCATTCCAAATCTAAAAAGAACATCCAACAGGTACTTTCTTTGCATCAAGTAGATTCCATCTTTTCCATAGACTACCTCAATGCCTAAAAAATATTTTAGCTCACCAAGATCTAAAATTTTAAATTCCTTATCGAGTTTTCTTTTTATCTCTTGTATTCCTGCAACATTACTTCCTGCTATGATGAGATCATCAACATATATGTAGATGTAGACTTGCTTGCCATTTTCTTTCTTCATGTAGAGAGAAGGATCGGCACTACTTGGACTATACCCACACCTTGTGAAGTACTCAACCAATCTTTGGTTCCAAGCACATGGTGCTTGCTTCAGCCCATGCAAAGCTTTCTTCAATCTACAAACAAAATTTGGATGTTTTTTACTTCAAATCCAATTGGTTGACTCATGTATACCTCTTCTTGAAGTTCTCCATTGAGAAAAGCATTTTTTATGTCAAGTTGGTACAATGGCTATCTCCTTGCTACACTCACTACAATCAAGGTTCTAATTGTTCCCATCTTTGCAATCGGGCTGAAAGTCTCTTCATGGTCGATGCCATGAGTCTGCTTGAATCCTTTTGCTACTAGTCCATTATGCCTAGCTAGAGAACCATGAGCATTTCTATTTATTTTAAACACCCACTTATTTTAATCAATCTTCATACCTTCAGCCTTTGGAACTAGCTCCCATGTGTGATTGTCCTTGAGAGCCTTTATCTCTTCTTGCATAGCTTGTTGCCATTCTTTTTGTGTACATGCTTCTTCATATGCATATGGTTCTTTGTCTTTGACCAACTGTGTCATATATGCAAAATGCATTGCAATAGAACTATCATAGCTTAGCCTTTTGAATTGGATACCTTGCTCTTGAAGACCTCCTTTCATTTCCTTTTGAATATTGCTTCTTCAACTGGTTCAACTTTACCTTTGGTCACAGTGATCACCTCTTCACACTCTTCTTCACTTGCATTTGAATCACTATTTTGGGTAGCACTTTCAGCTTCAAATCTTTCATAGCCTGATGTTGGTGATGACGAATGACTCCTTAGTCTCCCCTTCCATGTTGACCTTTCTGCATGTGATGTAGAAGCTTCTGGACCTGACATTTGAGTGCTTGTTTGCTGAAATACTTCTTGGACAGCACCTTCATCATCTTCATAATCTTCTTGAAGAATCTTCTCTTTCCCTTCATCTCCAAACCATGGTCTTAGCTCATCAAATACCACATCTCGTGATACTCGTAGCTCCTTTGTCACCTAATTGTAGCACCTATATCCTTTGTGCTCCGATGAATATCCAATAAAAATACATTTTCCTGATTTTGGCTCCATCTTTGTCCTTAGTTCTTGAGGAATGTGAACATAACACACACATACAAAAACTTTGAGATATATAAGGTCAGGTTTCTTACTGGAATAAACCTCCTCGGGAGTTAAATTATGCACTCCAGCTGTTGTGCACTTGTTCATCAAATAACAACTGTACTAGCTACTTCAGCCCAATAGTTTAGTGGAACCTTCATCTTGTTGAGCATGCATATTGCAACTTATGTGATATTTCTATTCTTCCTTTGAGCAATTCCATTTTCATAAGGCATGTGCCTAGATGTAAATTGTCATTTGATGCCATTTTCATAAAGAAAATCTAAAAGTTCTTTGGAGAAATATTCTCCTCTCCATCAAACGTCAAGGTCTTTATGTACCGTCCTTTTCCCTTTTCTACATGTGCTTTAAATCTCTTGAACATAGAAAACACGTCTGATTTTTGTTTTATGCAGAACATCCATACTTTTCTTGAATGATCATCAATAAAAGTAATAAAATATCTCTTACCATTAATCGATAGTTGATGTGATGGTCACCATACATCCGTGTGTATCAAGTCGAGGACATTCCTTGCAACATAGTTGCTCTTCTTGAATGGTTGTCAGGTTTGCTTTCCTAGTTTGCATGCTTCACAAAACTCATGTAGTACAACATCATTGAATCTCGAAATACCTCTTACCACTTCATGGTTGCTCATGTCCTTGAGCTTGGGAATGTTGATATGTCCAAACCTTTTGTGCCACAAATCGATTTCAACAATCCTCGTGTTTCCAAACTGAATATACATCACCTTTCCATGCAATTTCTGAATGTCCAAAGTGAACATCCTACCTTCTTTCATTCCCTGAGCAATGACCTTGAATCCTTCTTTGGATTCTTTATAAAGCAACCTTTTTCATTGAAGATAACATGATATCCTTTCTCTATCATTTGTCCTACTGAAATCAAATTCTTTGCAATAATAGGAACATGAAGAACATCAGTTAATACCTTCTTGACTCCAAGCTTGATTTCTCCAACATGCTCAATTGTGTTTTGAGTTTCATCATTGGTCTCTACACATCCTTTTCCACTTGGAGCTTGTAGATAGGTGAATAAATCTCCTTGCCACGTCATATGATTGCTGCAACCTAAATCTATAAACCATTTTTTATCATCATTTCTTGGGTTGTTGTACTCATGCTTCATGGCAAGCATGGTTTGCTTGTCTCCTTCACTTGATGTACTTGCATAGTTATTTTGGCTCCTTTGACTTCCTCCATTTTGCCTTCCATTCTTTTGCCAACAATCATTTTCATAATGTCCTACTTTACCACAATGATAAAATGTTATACCTTTATGAGGATTGTATGAACCTCGACCTCTTCCTCTATTTCGTCCTTGACCTCTTCCATGTGTGTTGTCAATCAAGTTGTCCTTGTTGTCCTCCGAGTTGTGTTGGTTGGAATTTGTGTTGTTGTAGCTTCTTCCTCTTCCTCTTGAGCTTCCTCTTGAGTTCCTTCCTCTACCTCGGCCAGCATATAACATTTGGCTATAGTTGTCCTTACCTTTGTTGCCTTCTCTTTGTTGAGCGGCCTCTTCAGACACAAGATTTGGTATAATCTCATCAGATATTGGTAAAGGGTCTCTATAAAGAATGTTTGTGATGAGGGGCTTCCACTTCTGTTCACTCATGAAGCCATTGAGGGTTGTTTGTACAATTTCTTCCTCTTCTATCTTGCATCCAACTGATGCTAGGTGACCTCGAGGCTCCTTGATCTTCAACATATACTCACTAATGCTTTGGTTTGAGCTTTTCTTCATGTTGTTGAGCTCGTTCTTGAGTTGCAGCTTTTGAGACCTTATTGAGGTAGCATATACCTTCTCCAATGCTTCCCAAACTTCCTTGGCTATCTCTAGGCTTTGCACATGACCAATCATAGTGTTAGAAATAACTTGTGAAATGAGGAACATAACCCTTCGATTCCTCTCTTCCCAATTTGCAAATTGTCTCCTTTGTGTTGGAGTGACGTGGGATCTTGAAGGTCCACTGGGTGTGGATCACCTCTAGTAACTAGAATCCATAAACCTTTACCTTTAAGGTAATTTGTCATTCTATACCTCCAAGACTAAAAATTATCTTTATCTAACTTCTCAACTTGCTATCCTAAATCAGCCATTGAAAACTTCCAAGTCTAGAGTTTACCTCGAATATGTTGTGGCGCTCTTTCTTGACTTTATAAAGCTCCCCCTTGATTTGTAGTTTCTCGTTTTCTTTACTTCAGATTCAGTTTGCCTCTTCAATCTCCAATTCTCTATTGTTGAGCTTTGATACCAACTGTTGAGAATTCCTCTCCTATGCGCAGCTGAAAGTGTAGAAGATCTTCTCAAGATCAAGATTTTTGCCTATAGTTGAGCCTTAAAATGCAAACTGGCATCAATGAAGAAGAAAATGAACTTGAGAACTTCTTCACTCAAAATAGACACTAATAGCTTTCAAATGATCTATCAAACAATCAATTTGGAGTAGTTTTGGCTTGGCAACTCTTTGCCTCAAAACAGGCTACTTGTCCACTCAATTAGGTTGAAAATTGGGCTTCACTAAAAAATTAATAACTTAGAGAGCATGAAGAATTTGACAAAACTCTTTTAGATAGACAAATTAAACAAGATAAAATTTCTAGCAAATATTTAAACTCTAAAAATGGATACATACATTGAGAGATATGACTCTCGCAATCAGGCTACCTAGAAATGGTGAGCGATTGGACATAGTCTATGAGACTGTGAAAAACGAAATGAATGAAACCAAATGAACTACCTACAAGGGGACTTTAGCACCTTATTCCTAATTACTTAAGTGTCCTCCCTTGCCTCTTTTGTAGCCAAGTGACCACAAGCTCTCATGATGACTTCGTGAGCTCTTCTCCATAACTCCTCCATAACTTTGAGCAGCCACTCTTCACGTTCTGTTTAGTTTTTGGATTTATTCTCTTTTGTTTGATTCTCTTTTGGCCTCCACTACTTGCTGAAGTAAATGCTTTCACTTTTTCTTTTTGTATTTTTCTTCTATTTGAAGAAAATCCTTTTTGCAAAATATATATGGCCTTGGTTCTTTAATTTTTAACAAAACATTGACAAGCGGTGAAGCGCATATTTTGCTACTTGAGTGGTATCCAACTACTTGGATTGTTTTATCCCAAGGGGGGATCATTACCACCATATTTACATGCTTTTGTGGACTTTGACTAGGCTGGTTGCTATGACACTCGTGTGTCCACTAATGGTTTTTGCTTCATGCTTGGTAGCTTATGCATATCTTGGTTGAGAAAGAAGCAGCCCACTATGACCATTTCTAGTTGCCAGGCTAAGTATAGGGTAGCTTTCATCGTGATTGTTGAGTGTGTGGGGCTTGAACACCTTATGGCTGATTTGGGTGTTAGTCACTCTTCTGCCGCCACTACCTTCAGTGACAGTCAGAGTGCATTGGCAGTTGCGAGGAACATTGTATTCCATGCTTGCAATAAGCACTTGAGGTGCACAATCATTATGTGAGGGAGAGGTTCTCTACTAGAGATATCAACTTGGCATATGTGCCCACGCAGGAGAACATTGCAAACCTTTTCATAAAGGCTCTAACTAGGAAGAAGTTTCAAACTTTTCACAAAGTTGTGGGCTTACTTCCTTCTGTGGATTGATTCCACATAACTTGGCACTTCCTTATACATGAGTGCCAGCTCATTGTTCACCGCATCACTCCCAGGGGGGATTTGTTGATATATATAGGTACTGATGTGTGTCAACACATTAGGACTGTTGGGGAACTATTTTCCCTCTTAAGGAGGTTTTTCCCCATAGCTTGTATATACGCTTATAACCATAACGGGTCACTTATCTTTGTACATTCTCTTGGTAATACAAATAGTATTGTGTGTTGTGCTCCATGCTTCTTCTTCTTCGTTCTATAGTTTGTGTGCTTCCACAGACCTCAAACTCCAACAATGAGTACCATATGACAGAGGTGTATCTAATTTGCTATCTTGCAAGTTCTACATCAGCCATTTAGGCATAGTTTTTGCCTCCTCTGTATCAGCCCTATCATCAACAACTACATCATCTAAATCTTGTTGGAGTTTGAGTTCTGCGAAAGCACGTGAACACAAGGAAGAAGAAGAAACTTGGAGCACAACACACAATACTAAATGTATTACCACTAGAATGTACAAAGAATGGTGATCTATTAGGGTTATAGGCATATATACAAGCCGTGGAAAAAACCTTCTAAAGAGGGAAAAAGGTGCCTTGGCATTCCTAGTGTGTTCACACACATCACTATCTAAATATATCAACAAATCCCCCCTGGGAGTGATGCAGTGAACAAGGAGTTGTCACTCATGTATAAGAAAGTGCCAAGCTATGTGGAATCAATCCACAAAAGGAAGTAAACCCAAATATTTGCAGAAAGCTTCAATCTTCTCCCTAGGAAAAGCCTTTGTGAAAAGGTCTGCAATGTTCTCCTATATGGGCACGTATGCCAAACTCAACTCTCTAGCAGAGAACCTCTCCCTAACATAATGATAATGCACTTCAATGTGCTTAGTGCGAGAATGGAACACAGGGTTCCTCGCAACTGTCAATGCACTCTGACTATGAGTGAATATGGTGGTGGCAGAAGATTGATTGACCAACACCCAAATCATCCATAAGGCATTTGAGCCACACATACTCGATAGTCACTGTGAAAGCTACCCTATACTCATCCTCACAACTAGAAGTGGCCATGGTAGGTTGTTTCTTGCTCAACCAAGATATGCATGAGCTACCAAGCATGAAGCAAAAACCACTAGTGGACACACAAGTGTCATAGCAACCAGCCCAGCCAGAGTCAAAAAAAGCATGTAAATCTGGTGGTAGTGATCTCCCCTTGGATAAACCAATCCAAGTATTCATGCACCACTCAAGTAGTGAAAGATGCACTTAACCGCCTACCGATGCTTGACACCTCAACAATGCATAAATCTGCTCATCTGTGAGCTAGCAAACTAAATATATAGTCAAGTAATGCATAAGTAAATCAAGCATCCGATAGCCTATTGTAAGAGAACAGCATCAAATGCATCTCCAACATCATGAAGACTCAATAGTAAACATGTCTCCGTAGGAGTGGTAATAGGTTTGTAGTCTTCAAGGCCAAAACGCTGCAATAATGTGTCGATATATTTGTTTGAAACAAAGCTATTTTGCCATCAACTTGCATAAACCGAATGCCCAAATAATGATGCAAATGCCCCAAATCTAACATCTCAAATGAGGCATGCAAATCAGCCTTAAAATCAGCAATGTGCTTCTCATGAGGACCAGTGAGCAGCATGTCATCAACGTAGACAACAATGCTCAAAAGCACATCATTTGCATGCTTAACATATAAGGTGTTGCTCTCAGTTGGAGTGTTCTCAAAACCATGTGCAATTAGATAGGCATGTATCTTTTCATAGCAAGCACATGGTGCTTGTTTCAAACCATATAATGCCTTTTTCAACCTGCACACTTTGTTTTCATGCCCTTTTTGCACAAAGCCACACCGCTAAAAAACATACACTTCTTCATGCAAGTCACTATTCAAAAATTTAGTTTTAATGTCCAACTGATGTACATTGCAACCGTGATGAGCTGCAAGTGCTCAGATGCTACAAACAATAGTCATTTAGCAAGTAGGAGCAAAGGTACCATCAAAATCAATGCCTCTCTCTTGAGCATAACCCTTTGCAAAAAGCCTAGCTTTATACCTGTCAACTTTTCCATCAAGCTTATGCTTTATCTTGTATACCCACTTAGTGCCAATTGCCTTCTTTCCAAGAGGCAAGTCACATAAAGACTAGGTACCGTTCTTCATTATAGCATCATATTCAGATTGCATAATAGCCATCTAATTTTTTGAATTTTGTGCTTTATGAAACTAGACACGGTCATTCTCATCACAGAGACTAGAGGAAGCCATAGCATATTGATATGATGCAAAAGAAGCACTATGAGATCCTGAATGAGTACGATATGAGAGAGGTGCATCTAATTTGATGTCATGCAAAGTATGCACTAGCCATTTTGGCATAGTTTTTGCCTCCTCAATATCAGCTCTCTCATCAACAAGTGCATCATGAAAATCTGCATCAAAGACGGAATGATATGCATCATCACATGAAACTTGTGAAGGCTAAGAAGTTGCCTCATTAGGACCAACACTAGATTGTGCACCTATAAAAGAGGTAGCAAAGTGTCATACATGTCTTTGGACCTAACTGATGCCTCCTTACTACATCAAAGTAATGGCTGAATAGCATTTTCCACAAAAACAACATCATGACTACCCAAAATGCATTTAATCTCTGGTTGATATAGAAGATAGCCTTTGCTTTTAGAACTATACCCAAAAAAAATGCATTTCAGTGCTTTATCATCCAACTTTGTGCATTTTTGTTTGGGCACTATTGCATATGCCAGACAACCAAAAACACGCATATGAGCAATAGATGGATTATGACCATGCGAAGCCTCATATGGAGTGATAGATTGCAATGTTTTAGTGGGACACCTATTAAGTACATATGTTGCACACATAATAGTCTCAAGCCAGAAACTATGAGGTAAAGCCTGACTCTTGACCATACACCTCACCATCTCCATGACTGGCTTGTTCTTCCTTTTGAAAACTTCATTCTGTTGAGGTGTATATGGCATTTTACAATGATGTTTTATCCCAGGTTCAACCAAAAATGCATTAAAATCAGAAGACATATATCCCCCCCTCGACCAAAACAGAGGGTGCCCATTTTAGATGCTGATAGATTTTCATAAAAAACCTCAAACTGTTTGAAGAACATAGACGCTTTGGGCTTTTCTTTCAATGTATATACCCATGCATGCCTAGAAAAATCATCGATGAAAGTCATGATGTAAAGATAGTTCCCAAAAGAAGGTGTTCGCATAGGACCACAGACATCACTATGAACAAGTTGCAATTTCTGAGTAGCTCAAATTGAACCATCTTTTGAGAAGGAGAAACATTGCATTTTACCCAAAATATAGCCTTCACATGCATGTTGACCAGGTGCCTCAAGTTTGGGCAAAGAGGACACCATTTCATATTTCTACAGACATAGCAAACTAGCAAAATTTGAGTGACCAAAGCATGCATGCCAAAGCTTTGCATTTCACATAGCCTAAGAATCTTGAATCGCACATGTTGAATCATCCAAAGATTTTGCATAATCTATGAGCTTATACAACCCACGACATAAAATGACAGAAGCAATAATGATGTCGCCATTTGACAGATCGTGAACTATACATATATCATCAACAAATTTCACGACTAAGCCAATCTTGGCTAATGCTAAAAATGATAGCATATTTTTATTGATCCGTGGCACAAATAAAGCATCTAAAAATGTAAAGGAACTACCATCAGTAGTAGTCAAAAATATCTTAGCAACTCCCATACCAGGATAATAGGAGTTATTGGCGCATGTGATAGTATTCCCTATAGGGGTAGGCTCAAGTGAAGTGAAGAAATTGTGCTACGAAGTATATGTTTGGTTGCCCCAATATCAAAGTACCAAACATCTGAGTCTACTACAGACATACATTGTTCATGTGAAGATGGGTCATAACTGCAAATAGTACTAAAAGCCCATTCTTCATTCTACACAAGATTAGCAGACTCTATTTTGGGTGTAGAGGCCTCTGTGACAACCAATCCAGCCTATTTCTTCTTTGGTATACACCACAACAAAATGGAGTAGCTCAGAGGAAAAATAGGCAAATTGCTAAATTTCAAGATGCATGCTCACTGAGATGAAGGTACCATTGTACTATTGGGCTGAAGCTACCACAACCGCCATTTACTTGATGAATAGGTGCACAACATTGGGAATACATCACTTGAATCCAGAGGACGTATATTCCGATAAGAAACCTGATCTTACACACCTCAAAGTGTTTGGATGTGTTTGCTTTGTTCACATTCCACAAGAAGTTAGAACGAAGATGGAACCAAGGTCAAAAAAATGCCTTTTCATCGGCTACTCGATGGAGCAAAAAGGATACAAGTGTTACAACCCTAGAACAAAGGAATTAAGAGCCTCGTGAGATGTGGTCTTTGATGGACTAAGATCATGGTATGCAGATAAAGGAAAGGAAAAGATTCTTGAAGAAGATTGTGATGATTATGCAGGAACAAATCAAAGAGAAGTTCAACAATCAAGCACAAAGGTTTTAGGTCCAAAGGCATCTACATCAAATGGAATGTTCAACATGGAGGGGGAGTCATTCTATGTCTCCAAATTCAGCTCATATCAGAGTCGAAGAAGTAAGTGCTACTCTAAACAGTGTGGTAGATGCAAGTGAAGAAGAATATGAAGAGGTAATCACTCTGATGGTAAAGCTGAATAGGTTAAAGAAGCAACTTTCTAAAGGCAATGAAAGAAGATCTTAAAGGACAAGGTATCCAACTCAAAGGTTGAGTTATGATAGTTTCATGGCGACACATTTTGCATACATGATGCAAGTTATCAAAGACAAAGAGCTTGATACATATGAAGAAGCTTGCACACAAAAAGAATGGAAGCAAGCTATGAAAGAGGAGATCAAAGCCCTCAAATATAATCACACATGAGAGCTTGTAAGGTATGAAGATTGTTCCAAACGAATGGGTGTTTAAAGTAAAAAGAAATGTTGATGGTTCACTAGCTAGATATAAATCTAGATTAGTTTCCAAAGGATTTAAACAAACACAAGGCATAGATTATGATGAAGTTTTCAGCCTTGTTGCAAAGATGGAAACTATCGAAACATTAATAGCAATTGGTGCTTTAAGGAGATGGCCATTATATCAACTCGAGATCAAAAATGCTTTTCTTAATGGAGAACTACAAGAAGAGGTATACATGAGTCAACTGGTTGGATTTGAAGATGAAAACCATCCAAAAATTGTTTGTAGGTTGAAGAAGGCACTTTATGGCTTGAAGCAAGCATCAAGAGCATGGAATCCGAGATTGGTAGAATATCTAAATAAGTGTGGATACAACCCAAGTAGTGTAGATCCTTCATTGTACATGAAGAAGGAAGAAAATAGAGAGGCATATATTTGCATATACATCGATGACCTCATCATAACAGGAAATGATGTTACAGGGATTAAAGATATCAAAAGGAAGCTTGGTAAGGAGTTTAAAATTTCAGATCTTGGAAGGCTCAAATATTTTTTAGGAATTGAAGTTGTTTATGGAAAGAGTGGCATCTACTTGATGCAAAGGAAGTACTTGCTGGATGTTCTTTTCAGATTTGGAATGAGTGAATGCAAACCACTCACTCAACCCATGGACACAAATACAAAGTTTTGTTCAAATGATGGAGAACCATTGGAAGATGTAACGACATACAGAAGCATTGTAGGATCATTAATCTATGCACATTACAAGACCTTATTTATCTTATGTTGTTGGTGTACTTTCTCGGTTTATGCAAGCCTCGACAAGTGAACATTTAAATTCAGCCAAGAGAGTGTTGAGATACATAAAGCATACAATTAATCATGCTTTATTTTACAAGTTTGATGAAGAATTGCAGGTCAAAGGCTTAGCGATGCTGATTGGGAAATTTCAAAGGAAGATAGAAGATCAACCTCAGGTTATGTGTTCATGATAGGAAGCAAACCTATCACATGGAGCTCAAAGAAACAGCCTACTGTTGCCCTTTCATCCATGGAGGCTGAATATAGAGGATTAGCATTTGCCACATGTGAAGCAATGTGGATTAAAAATCTTTTGACTGATCTTGAAGTGCAAGTTGGAACCATCCCTATATACGGTGATAACATGTCAACTATTTACTTGGCAAGCACTCCTATGTTTCATGCAAGGAGCAAGCACATAGAGGTCCACTACCATTATGTAAGGAGAGAAGGTATTGAGCAAAGATATGGAGATAAAGTTCATCAGAACCAAAGAGCAGGTTGGAGATATGTTTACAAAGTTTTTGGATGCTTCTAAACTCAAAGGTTTCAAGGATGTGATAAATTTGTAGGACATGGTTGAAGATAACTCCCAAATGAGCTTGAGGGGGAGTGTTGAAGATAAATGTACAAGCTCATTTTCATATGAGCTATACTTGGATAAATTTACCAAATATAAAGATAAAGGAAAAGAAGGAAAAGAAAAGAAGAAAAGAAAAAGTCTAGTCAAAATTCATGATGAGTAAACGATACATTATCTCCCTTGTAGTCAATAGCATATAGTGGGCAAAGTGGTGAGTTAAGAAGGAGGCACAAACTTCTTCACATGCTCATTGGTTATAAAAGTGGAGTGGGAGCACATTCTAAACAAGGAGAGAAAGAGGCAAGAGCTCTCAATAGTCGGATCTAGTCATATTGTCATTTTATCTTCCCTTAGACTCCTTCCAGTTGCACGTCATTTTGTACACAGCTTTGTTGTGAAGCTCATATCTCAGTGTATATGTAACCATTTCTTGCATTTAAACACTCATTGGAAGCTTATCTACTTTCTTCTTCTCAAATATATCCTTCAAATATTATGTCTTCTATGAGATATCAGTCAAAGAGTGAAGTCCAGTTTCTTAGCATACCTGTGTAAACAGGTAGTCTATTTTGGTTGGTTATGTTTTCCAACCAAAACATATCCAAATTGCTTGATTTTTGTCTTATTGGAAAGCTCTTTGCATGTAATTTTTCTATCCTAAATATCTTATTCAAAGAATTTATATTATGTGAGATATCTATCAGAGAGTGAAATCTAGTTTTTTAGTATACTTATGTGTGCAGGTGGTCTATTTTGGTCAGTTGAGTTTCCTGGCCAACCTCATCCAAATTACTTGTTTTTTAGCTTGTTGGAAAGCTATTTGTGTCTACTTTCTTTTTACCAAATATCTTTCTCAAAGAATATATATTCACGGAGTTATCAGCCCGAGAGTGAAGTTCAGTTCTTCAGCATACTTGTGTGGACAGGTAGTCCATCTTTGTGAGTTGCGTTTCCTAATCAAAACTTGTCCAAATTAAGTTATTTATAGCTTTCTAGGAAGCTCTCTTTCTCTACATTCATTGACTAAAGGCACAAGTCCATTTGAGTTTTGTATTGAGAGCAGCAAGCTATCTAAGGTGCAATTGTTTTTCCAAGTGCTGGACATACAAGGGTTCACTACACATTTCTGTTGCGCATAGGAGAACTCATTCTCCGCAAGATCTACCTTAGATCATCGCAAATTATTTGGATGTTTGGCTTATGCATATGTGCCATCTCAATTAAGGCATAAATTGGAACCGAAAGCTAAAAAGTATGTGTTCATTGGTTATGATGATAAGCAGATGGGTTAAAGGTTGTGGAGTCCATCCACAAAGCAATTCCTTGTATCAAAGGATATTACATTTGATGAGCAAAGTACTTGGTATGCACGAACAATTAATATTCATGCAGGTGATGAAGAAGTTTTGAATCAGAAGAAAGGTAAATCAAAGGTTCAAATATTTGATGAAGAAGAGAATAATGAAGTATAAGTTGAAGTTCAAGAAGTACCAAGGTTTGATCCAGAATGTGATGAACCAGAAACTTCAAGAAGTGGAGAACTCAAAAGGTCATCAAGGCACAAATGGCAACCTACAAGGTATAGCTATGACACTTCTTTTTTGACAACTAAATATTATGCTTATATGGTGAAAGCAAAGGAAGACCCTTCTACATATGAAGAGGCAAAAGGTGAAGAAAATTGGGAGAAAGCTATGCAAGAAGAGTATGATGGATTGATGGAAAATGAGACATGGGATTTGGTTCCTAAACTAAATAGTCAGAAGATCATTGGATGCAAATGGGTTTACAAGACAAAGAGGTATTCAGATGGAAGTGTGTCTAGATATAAAGCTATACTTGTTGTGAAAGGGTATGCTCAGACATATGGTATAGGTTATGATGAGACTTATAGTCTTGTGGCAAAAATGACAACTATAAGAACTCTCATAGCTATTGCTGCATGTAAAGGTTGGAAACTATGTCAATTAGATGTGAAGAATGCTTTTCTAAATGGTTAAATTTTGGATCATGTTTTCATGGAGCAACCAGAAGGTTTCAAAGATAAAAGGTATCCAAAGTATCTATGTAAGCTCAAGAGAGCTTTGTATGGTTTGAAGCAGGCCCCAAGGGCATGGAATTATAGGCTTGTTAAGTTCTTGAAGGAACTTGGTTTCCAAGTGTCTAAAGCAGATAGTAGCTTGCTTGTTAAAGCAAGTGATGATGGGTTCATTTACATGTGCATATATGTTGATGACATAATTCTTATAGGTACAGATGAGAAGGGCATACAAATTCTCAAGAAGCAAATGGAGAAAGAGTTCAAGATTAGTGACTTGGGAGACTTGTCATATTTCTTGGGCATGGAGATTTCATATACTCAACATGGAGTATACGTTACTCAAGAAAGGTATTTGAAGAACTTGCTAATCAAGTTTAAAATGGAAGATTGCAGGGTAGCACCTACTCTAATGGAGGTGAATCACAAATTGAGCATATATGGAGGAGAAGAATTCAAGGATATGAAGTTATCTCAAAGTCTGGTTGGTAGTCTAATTTATGCTACATTAACTAGGCCTGATTTGTCATATGCAGTTGGAGTGTTGTCTCAATTCATGCATTGTCCTAGGAAAGAACATTAGGTTGCAGGACAAAGAGTGCTAAGATACATTAAGGGTACACTCGAGGAAGGTTTGTATTATGGTTTCACATCAGATACAAACATCAAGATATATAGTGATACAGATTGGGCAGGTAATCTTGATGATAGGAGATCAACATATGGATGCTTATGTTATGTGGGAGATAAATTAATCTCTTTGTGTTCCAAGAAGCAACATACAGTTGCTTTGTCATCTACAGAAGTAGAGTACAAAGGAATGGTTGAAGCTGCAAAGGAGGTCATATGGTTGAAGACTCTCATGAAGAGTTTTGACATCATTCAGAGTACACCCATTATTCATGGAGATAATATGAGTTCATTGTATCTAGCTCCTAACCCTGTTTTTCATGCCAGGACTAAACACATTGAGATTCAGTATCACTTCTTAAGAGAGAAGGTGATTGATAAGGAGATTGAAGTCATACATACTTCAACAAAAGGTCAGATTGCAGATATGTTAACAAAAAGCTTGGATGGACCAAAGCTACAGAGATTCAAAGACATGGCAGGTATAAAGAAGATGGATAAAACCTCAATTGATGATTGAGGGGGAGCTGTTGGTGCATGACAACCATCAATTGATGTTTTAGAAAAATGTTTGAAGTTAAAGGATGAAACGAAGACCAATATATGAAGATTGAAGTTAGTGCATAATCAGAGAGTGAAGGCTTGTATATACATGTACATTAAACATGCTTATACTTTTGTAATACTCACGAGTTTGTACAAAATACCTATATATATACAAGTAGAAAGTCGGGGCATAAAAAAGTGAGATGATGGATGACCAGTTCTAAGAGTCATTAGATACTTTAGAAGTGAAGAAGATATCTCTCATCAATTAGATGTAAAGTTTTCTTGAATAGAAGAAAAAATTATGCCCGATATTTTGCTCAGTGCTCCTTTTGTGTTTAATCTTTTGTACAATGCTTTTGTACAAGTCTAATTCTATAGTAGAGTGACCTTTGTACAATTTTTCAGATTCTAATTGTGATTAGACTGAGAAAATTTAGAGTAGGAACATTTACATGTGTAAATGTGAAGAAGAGAAGATTGCAGCAAGCGCTAATTCAATGATAATGTTTTGGTCAATTCTCCTTCCGCAGTGTAAAGTTTTGAGCAATCAAGCACTCATTCTTTAAGTTGGAAGGTAAGCAAGATCAAAGATTTGAAAGAGCAGTTGATTTTTACTAATGAAGTCTTGCCAGATGGTTCCCTTGTGTAGAGTCTTTTGAATGGTCTTCCAGATTCATATCAAAGTTTTTCTTCTACTCTTCACTTGATGATGAAAGGCAATCCAAATACCTTAACATTTGAGGAGTTAGTCTCTATTTTTTTGCAGGAACATCAGTTTAGACAAAACATGTCCATTATGTACATTGCAGATCAAGCTTTCCTAGCTAGCGAGAAGGGCAAAGGTAAACGGAGCTTATCTACTAATAAGAAGAAATCTACTAATGCTTCACAATCAAAGAAGGAAGAAAAAACTAGAAGAAAATAGAAAATTATAAACAATTTTGCAAATAGTATAAGAGTAATGATCATTTCATACAGAGTTGTCCGAAATTGGGTGCAAATGAGGCAAAGAAGAAAGACGTTAGAATGGTTATTGTAGAGACATCTACACTTGAAATAGAGTTTACTAATCATTTTTAGAATGGAGAATGGGTATTTATCACTATATGAAGCTATGGCCCATCTTCTCATGAGTAGTGTATGTCTGTAGTAGGCTCAAATGTTTGGCACTTTGATAGTGAGGCAACCAAACATATTATCTCACGGTGCAATTTCTTCAGTCCACTTGAGCCTGCCCCTATAAAGAATATTGCCACATGAGATAACAACTCCTCTTATCTTGTAATGGGATTTGGTAAGATCATTCTAACTACTAATGATGGTAGTTATTTCACATTGTGAGATGCTTTTCATGTACTAGGGACCAAGAGAAATCTATTGTCAATTTTTTCATTAGCCAAGATTGGCTTGGTTGTCAAATTTGTTGATAATAGATTTAAAATCCATGATATGTCGAATGGCAATGTTATTATTGCTTCTGGCATTTTATTTCATGGGCTTCATAAGCTCATAGACTATATAAAATCTGGGAATGACTCAGCATGTGTAGTTCAAGGCTATCTTAGATGCAAAGCTTTGGCATGCATGTTTTGGTCATCTGAATTATGTTAGTTTGCTACACCTACAGAAATCTAAAATAGTGTCCTCTCTACCCAAACTTGAGGCACCTTTTAAACATGTCTATGAAAAGTTGTGTCGTATTTGCCTCATATGGAGTCTAGGTTTGGGATTTGCATACATGATATTCACATAATTGGGTTCCTAGCTATACTCTTGTGGTGGGGTCTCATACAGATAAGTCTCAAAATGATCTAGACTTTGTAGGAACATTATTGCCATGTGAAGATTCAAAGCTATTCATATTTAGATCATTTATTGTGATCAAAGGAGATGCTAGTGTCAAATCCCTATCTTGGTTTTCTTCTACTATAGTCGAGCATTATGAACCCTTGTAGAGTTTTGAGAGCTCCAATTCCTCTCCGAGGTTTTCCTTGATGTCTATGCACATTTAAACATATTGGTCTAGGGTTTTTGGATCTTTTAAATATACATATGATTATAGCTTTCCACTCAAGAGGCCATCTAAAAACAAGGATGCTTGTTTGGCTTGTTTTGCTAGCTCTAAGACTAGACATCTTTCTATGTACTACTTGAATCTTCATCCTACTAATCTTACAGTCTGTTGGGGGGTTTTCTTGAAGCTATGGATCAACGATGAGGTGTTATGTTTGATTCCATGTTTAGAGAACTCAATGATGAATGCATCCATCAACTGTGAGATTTCTTAGTAGTTGCCTCAATTCAATGGCTAAAACCATGATAGGGTTGTACCCTTTAGGTTTAATCCAAATGCTTCATATTGAGTGAACAAGCCCTCTATTTGTTCTACCCTCAATACTTGTTTAAATTATGCCACCTAATCATAAGGATCTCTTGTGCCATCAAAATAGTTCTTCATGGTTTTAACTACCTACAAGGGTCTCAATGTTCTCATGTATCCCTTTTGCCTTGATAGGGGGAAGAAATTATCTTCTCTATGTGATGTATGCCCTATAGCTCGCTCTCTCTCTGGTCTACTTGTTGCTTACTCTAATCTGCTCCTTCATAGGTTATGCACAAAGCTCAGTTTGAGGGATTCCCTTGATTTCTCTTTCTTAGCATTTGAGGTGTTAGCATGTCCTACACTAGTAGGATGCTTTCCATGGATTGTATGGATCCTTGTTAGGTTTTTTTGTGCACCTATATGTGATCATGCATGATGTTGTGGTTTTACTTTAGGGGTCTAGACTGAATTGAAAAGAATTCTAAACTAATTGAAGATGCACGTGCAGAAATAATCATCAAATTAAGAGAATTAACTCATTCGGCATGTTTAAGAGACTCCAATGCAAGATTGTATTTAAGGAAATGGAGTTTTTACAATCATAAATATCTAAGGGCTAATCTTTTTCTTTTTTCTTGGAGTACTAACATCCTCATAAACAATTAGAGGTGGCAACATAATGGCAAAATCTAGAAAAGGTACACATGGTGTGTCTAATCCCTTCAAGGTGGGGAAAGGATATACTACAGATGGAGTATCAATACAATCCGCTTTTCATTTTCTAAAAGCTTCATCATGATTCAGTATTTCTATACAATAAAAAATGCTAAAAGTTCATCTTGTACTTGCACTCTAATATGAAGTCTTTCACACTTCAAACTTCAATGAGTTTAGCAACAATCTTCAATGTCCTACAAAATACCATAAGAAAAAGAATTGCTATTTATACAATAAAAATACATTGAAAATGCACTCATTTATCTTCTATCCTTTTCTATTTTATATTTTTCTTATTTTTATGTTTATTTTATTTATTTATTTATTTATTTATCTATTTTGCTATTATTATTTTGTTTAATCTATCTATTTTCCTATCCCCTCCTATTCCTATATTCTTCTCTCTATAATTATCCTTTTTATTTTTTATTTATTTTATTTATTCTTTCCTCTCTCTCTCTCTCTCTCTCTCTCTCTCTCTCTCTCTCTCTCTCTCTCTCTCTCTCTCTCTCTCTCTCTCTCTTCATAGCTCTGTTATGCTTGCACAAAAACACATGTGCATTTTATCCAATATCTTTTAGTTTATTTAAACCATAAGCAATTGTGAATCCTAATTCATGAATCAGAAGCGAGCACCTAAGCTTTGAAAATTACTGGTGCAAATTTTGTTGTATCCAAAAGCCTACTTGTGGTGGCCATAGAGGTCAGAAGTAGAGAGTTACATTGAATTTCTTATACATTAAGTGTTAAAAACCTGAAAAAAGAAACCCCTTAGAATATACATTTTTCACATGAAATTAGCACTATGGAGGCCAAAGTAATTCAAGGTCAATTAGGATTCCATATGACAGTTGCAAGAGCATGAACTTTGCAAGAAAGCAAAAGGAAAAACAAAAGGAATAACAAGATGAGGGTAAAGCACAACAATGATAGTGGAATCTTGATCTTGAGAAAGAATATCTAAGAGGCCATAATCATTAATCATTCTGAATCCCATTTCTCAATGGAAGCAATGATTCTATCACATAATACATTTAAGAAAAATAGCTTCGGATCGTCATGCTTTCACATGGTACCCCCACTCATTCAATGAATCATTGTCATCCTCAAATACGCATGGAAGAACATTTAAGGATTTAATAAAAAAACATTAGCACTCATCTAGGATCATAAGAATGTTTGAGGAGAAGCTAGTTTATAAGAATCTCACCAACAAATGTCTTTATTATTGCACCCAATTTCAAAGGATCAAGAAGTGTCCCTTGAGGAAAAAAAGGAACAAAAAAGAAAGAGAAGGCTTCAATTTGTTTTTCTTTCCTGTGTTGATGTCTCTGGTCCCTTCATCTCTTCTTGTTATTTCATCAATAGGTAATGAAATCCATGCTCCCTTTGGAGCTTTACAAAAAACCACAATAAATATTGATAGTAATGTTCCATCATGATTTTAAGGAAGATAAGGAAAGGAAACAAGAGTTTGGAGAAGATGCTAGAGGGTCCAAAACTAATGGAGAAAGTGCCGAGCCCTCTCAATAATGAAATCAGCTCATTGAACAATCTTGATGGCTACAATCAAGTTGAAGAGTTATCAAAATTGGGTGAAGGAATTCCTTAAGATGAATACTCCACCGTTAGAGAGGGGAAATCTAGATAAGGAAATCTCAATAATCAATTCAATGGTTCTAGAAACCTTAGTGAAGAATCTAGAATTGAATGAGAAAAATGAAAATGATAAAGTAGTTCAACAAGATCCCTCCCTTCCCAACCCTTGGAAGTTCCCAAGCTTTCATGAAGTAGGCAAAAACAACCCACAAGGTAGGGTAATGTCCTAGAAGTTTATGCCCTACTTAAACTCATGGCTAGACTTCACAAAGTTCATCTATTATCATCAACGGTCACAGATAGACCTCATCTAACATGGACATTGTGGTTCCACAGCTTTGGAAATTTTCAATGAAGTGCTACCTCATAAGAGCCTTGGTGAAGATGTCCGATTGATTTTCTTCATTTAGAAAATAACTTATCTCTAGGATTGTGTCCTCGATCAACTCATGCTCATAGTGTTACTAAATTTCTATGTGCTTTGTATGTGCATAGAAAAAAAGATTTTTGTTGATGCACATGCAATTGGTTGTCAAAATTTTCCTCTTGTGAGAAATATTATAAAATCTAAATTGAGTGGTATAAGTCTTGAGTTCCATCCCAACACAAGTTCAGATAAATGACCAAAACACCATCTGTGTAGTTAGCTAATACTCTATGAAGAGATTAAGTAGTCTATATAGATGCATCTAGGTGAGGCATCATCTAGTGTCCAAATGGAGTGATTTTTCTCTCAATTTAAATATCTCCAAGTCTAGTTTGAGGATAAAAAGTTTCATTTACAATATCTACATGTACTCATAGAAATGCAAAAAACACGAAGCCTCTATTTTAAAAAAAGGATCCTAGGAGGGTTCATCTACTTCTGTTGTGCACATATGAGTGTTTATCTTCCAACAGTGGTATTTGAGCATGGAGTATCAAAGAGAGAAAAAGGAGTTGCTGAACTAAATTAAAGGCCTCATCAAGGTTTTAAGGAAAGAAGCAAAGAATGTGCAGGTCAACAACAAGGGGAAGCAAACATGTCATCGAATCAAAGTTGAAACTTCATCAAGAGAAGTAGCTCTATCTTTTGAGGTAAAATACATCTTTTTAAACTTGTATCATGGAGAGCACAGAGAATTGTTAGCTTTTGGTGGCAAGCACTAGAGGGCCTACTATTGAAGGTCGGAACTTCACTCTACCAATCTCTACAAACCAAGTAAATACTCACTATATGTGACATGGAATAGTGGAAGTATTGCGAGGGTTGTAGGAAGGGTTTTGAGTGAGATCTTGCATTCATAGCTAGTTGAGGGAAACTAAGAACTTGTAAAAAGCACAATACACTAAAAATTTTTGAATTTAGACCTTGCTAAGACCATGTATCGTGACCGATTGAGTTTAGGTATCATGATATCTGAATTCTCGTGTATCGCGATACTTGTCAATTATCGTGTATCACCTCCCCATGTAGCAAGATACCTCACAAGTATCGTGTATTGTCGGGTTGAGTATCATGAGTGCTCAGGTATTATGTATTGCCTCCCTGTGTATCACGATACCTCACAAGTATCGTGTATCATCTATTTGAGTATTGTGTATCACGTATTGCCTTGCCCATGTATCATGCATCATACGCCCTTTTGTGTATCGTGTATTTCCCAAAGAATTGTGTATCACCCAAAGAATCATGTATCATGATACCTCACAAGTATCATGTATTGCTATGTGGCTAAGTATCATATCATGAAGAGAAGTATCGTGTATTTTTGTATCACGTTAATTGTGTATCGTGTATCATGTCAATTGTGTATCGTGTATCACCAAGTGGTGAAGTATCGTGTATCGTGTCTTCCCGAGTATCGTGTATCGTGACCCTAAAGTATCGTATTGTGGATTTGATTGGTATCATGTATCATCTAAATTTTGGTATTGTGTATCATGTACTTCAAAGTATCATGGGGTTCAAGTATTGCTCAATAGCCACGTAATGTGTATCGTGTGAGTTCTTCGGTGTGTATCATCAGACCTTAGATATCGTGTGTCATGGCTTGGGAATATCATGGGGAAAGCAAGGAGCTTGAAAAACAATTAAATCTCCAAGTAGCATCTCTAGCCATGATGCCTCACATGTTGCCATTATAGGACCTCTATACTCGTAGACCAACAGTGGGTTGCTTCTCATTGTTCCATGTAATAGTTGCACATCCAAGTGAGAATAGAAAACCACTAGTAGATCTTCTATCTGGAATGTTACCAGCCCAATCAGCATCATTGTATCCATGAACCTGCAAATCTACACCAGCTTCATAAAACAATGCATAATCCAAAGTAGCAGTCACATAACGTAGATTGCACCTCAAAGCTTCCAAATCTGGCTTCTTGGGAACCTGCATAAATTGACTTTCAAGTCCAACAGCATAGCTTAGATCAGGCCTTGTAATTGTGAGATATATCAAGCTTCCCATAATTTTCCTGTACATAGTAGCATTTTCCAATGCTTCACTTGATGTAGCATCCAACTTTGAATTCTGATATAATGGCATATAAATTGTCTTCCAGTCAGCCATACCATACTTTTGTAGCATATCCAAGGCATATTGCCTTTGTGACATCCATATACCTATTTTTGTATGTATAAACTCAATGCCCAAGAAGTAGCGCAGCACACCAAGATCTTTCATGTCAAATTCCTGCATAAGGAGTTTCTTTACTTCTTTAATGCTTGCTTCATTGTCACCTCCTACAATCATGTCATCAACATAAATAGCCACAATTGTGATGCCATCATCACCTTTCCTTCCATATAATGAATGATCTGCATCACACATAGAAAACTCAATGGTGGTTAAGTAATCAGCAATCCTTGCATGCCACGCACAAGGAGCTTGCTTAAGTCCATACAAAGCCTTTTGCAATCTGCAAACATATTTTGGGTGCTTTGAATCTTGATATCCTTGTGGTTGTTCCATTTATAATTTTTCTTATAACTCACCATGTAGGAAAGCATTCTTCACATCCACCTGATATGAAGTCCATGCTTTTGCTATAGCTAATGCAACAAGCATTCTAACAGTAGATATTTTAGCTATAGGGCTGAACGTTTCCTCATAATCAATGCCATATGTTTGTGCATATCATTTTGCTACCAATCGTGCTTTGTATCTTCTTATGCTACCATTAGCATTGTGCTTTACCTTGTAAACCCACTTGCAGCCCATAGGTTTCTTTCCTTGTGGCAATGGAACCAGCTTCCATGTTTCATTTCCATAAAGTCCAGCCATCTCATCATCTGTATCTTGCATTTCCAATTGCATCTTCAAAACAAGAAAGTTCAGCATCTTGTATTACCTTGGTCATGTAGGCACAATGACGAGCCATATAACTATAATATGTCAATCGTTGCACTAAATTCTGCATCCCCCCCCTAGATCTTCTTAGATCTGGGTCACTTCTCCTTGTATCATGTGCATGTGCCTTTCTTACTTCTAGAGTCTTCATAGAGGGCAATCCAAGTTCCTCATCAAAACTCTTTTCTGAACCGCTTGAATCTCCATCAATGTCTTCAAAACTTGCACATGTTTTACTACGAGCAGAAAGCTTTTCTTTACCTTTCTTGGATGTACTTGATGAATTTTCTGGAGTGAAGTTTCCACCCAATCTTCCACTCCATGGATTTGATTTGGAACTATTGCTTAATGATGCATCCGGTCCACTCAAAACTTGAGATTTTGCACTTGATTTTTTAGAATTTTCTTTGTCATTTGGTTCAAGATTTATTCCTTCTTTGGCATCTGCATAGAAGCTTGACATTTCGTTAAATACCACATCTCTGCTTACATTCACTATAATGTGAGTGGGTTATAACATTTATACCTCTTTTGCTCAAGGGAGTACCCAATGAAGATACATTTTTCTGCTTTTCGATCAAGCTTTGTCCTCAACTCATCTGGTACATGTACATATGCAATACAGCCTAATACTTTCATATGTGATAAGTTTGGCTTTTTACCTATAAACTTCTCTTCATGTGTAACTTGATGTATAGTAGCAGTTAGAGTTCTATTCATGATGTATACAGTAGTATGCATAGCTTCTGCCCAATAACAATGAGCCATATTCTTCTCAGCCATCAAAGCTCTTGCTATTTCTACAATATGTCTATTTTTGCATTCAGCAATGACATTCTGTTGTTGTGTGTACTTGCATGAAAAGTGACATCAAATTCCATGATTTTTAAGAAAGTTGTTGAACTTATTTGACATGTATTCACCTCCTCCATCAGACCTCAATTTATGAATATACTTTCTTATGTGCTTTTCCACCATGGCCTTAAAATTCTAGAAGTGAGTGAACACCTCACTCTTCTCTTTCATGAAATATACCCATACTTTCCGTGTATGTTCATCAATAAAAGTAACATAAAACCTACAACTGCCCATAGATGTGGTATTTGCAGGACCCCAATCATCTGTATGTACTATTTCTAGTACATTCTCATTAACATGCTTGTCATGCGAAAATGATGTTCTTGACTATTTACCAAATTGACATGCTACACATACCTTTTGCATTTCTGCAACTTTGAAATTTGGTAGTCCATTGACAATCTCCTTTGACTACATCAATTTCATCCTTTGCAAGTTTGCATGTCTAATTCGTTTGTGCTAGATCTCTATATCAACAATAACTCTTGCACCTTTTGCAAACATGCGTGCATTCATTTCAAGAACTCTCACATTTAAGGTGAACATTCTACCCACTTTGTTTCCTTTGGCAATCAATCTTCCATCATATTTGTACTCTTCTACATATAGCCCATCAGCATTGAACTTGACTTGTAATCCCGAGTCAACCATTTGTCCAACAGAAACCAGATTCTTTGTTATATTTGGAACATGCAGCACATCAATAAGATGTTTTACCTTTCCATCCTAGAAAGTGCTATGTTTCCTGTATGCTCGATAGGGTGTGATGTGTAACCACCTATTCCAACATATCTAGGAACGGGTAATTTTTGCAAAGTACTAAACCATTCCACATGACTGGTCTTGTGGTTTGAAGCACCTGAATCAACATACCAGACATTGTCATTCGTTTTTGAAACATCATCAGGCATTCTATTCATCATGTGATGTTGAACCATGAACAGCTTATCAAAATCATCTGCACTTATGAATGCATAGTTGGTTTGCTACCTTCTGTTATTTTGATTCTTCAACCTACAATCATGTTCAAAGTGTCCAGGTTTACCACAATTCTAGCATCCTTTATTTTCATTACCTGAATCATTTCTTTGGAAATTTCTGCAGCCTCTTTGCGTGCTCCTGCCTCGAAACTGTCCTCTATCTCATGCATGATTCTATTGTTGACTTTGGTCTTGGTTATTGTGTCCTCTTCCACTTTTGGAGTCTCTACCTCTTCCTCTGCTAAAGTAGAATACCTTCTCAGAACTAGGTTTTCCTTGGGATTTCGAGTCCTCACCAAGATTCTTTTCTTCAATAATCAACATGGACACCAGATCAGCAAAATTTTGAATATTTTCCCTCGTGTGAATAGACGTTCTGAACTGCTTATATGCAGCTTCTAAACCACAAAGGCATACTTTCACCTTATCATCATCATCTACATTCACACCAGTAGATGCAAGTGACTCACATATGCTTTTGATTTTCATGTTGTAGTCACTTACCGACATTCCTTTTTTTTCTAGTGTATGGAGCTTGTTGAGTTTCAATGTCCATGCCTTTGTATTGGTCTCATACAATTTGACCAGACGTTTTGAAACCTCTTTCAAATTCTTGGCATCTTGTATGTTCCCAATCATGCTATCTTGTATGCTAACAGATAGCCAATACATTACCTTTCGTGCTCCTTGATTCCATTCTTCATACGCTCTTAACTGGTTAGCACTTTGATTCCTCTCTGGTAATTGTAGAGCATTTTTGTTCTCTCCTTCGATGTACTTTCAATAGCCTTTTCCCATCAAGAAATTCGTCATTCTAAATCCCCAAGCATGGAAGTTGTTCTTGTCTAACTTACGGCTCATAAGCTGACTCATTCCATTTGCATTTGCCATTTTTGCAACAATTCACACACTACAAGCAGTACTTCTATTTGAACACTATCACACTTTGATGTGATAGTTTGATCTCTAAAAAATGTAGTTTTTTGTGTATCAACAATACACAAAATCGCTTGCAATTCTAGATCTGGAATATACGAGTGTTGTTGAATAGGACGCAAGTTACAGTTTTGCAAACTAACTTGATTTCTCTATGGGCCCGGTCTTGTGGGCTCAAAACAGAGGTCAAGATGGCTCTGAAACTCTGATCTGAAAAAAACAAATGACCCTAAAGGGATAACTCTCGAAAATATTATGAGGCCTTCTACCGTTATGCCAATTTTCATAGCAATCTGAGGTCCTTTGTGAAAATCGCGCTTTCTCTATGACTTCTCGCGTACTCTTCACTGTCGGCCTTCTCCACAAGCTCTCTACAACCACACTGGCTCCGATACCATGTCACGAGGAAGGAGATAAGGAAGAGAGCTCACACATACTCTCACAATCAAAGAGGAGCACACACACATATTGAGGAAAGGAAGAATGATCTTCTTCTTCTTCTTCTTCTTCTTCTTCTTCTTCTTCTTCTTCTTCTTCTTCTTCTTCTTCTTCTTCTTCTTCTTCTTCTTCTTCTTCTTCTTCTTCTTCTTCTTCTTCTTCTCCTTCTTCTTCTTCTTTTATCACATAAAAGGAATGTATAAGAATGACCCAAAAAACAACAATACAACAAGTGCCATATATAAAAAAAAGTACAGGAGGAAAATCCTAATGTCCACGAATTGGCGAGCTGACAAGAAACAAATGTTCCATCACTCTCGATAGATAAATCTAGTAAGCTCCATGAAGTATCCCTGACATATAGTAACGTGACTATACATGTCAAAGAAATGAAAAACTGATACGTTTCATCCTAGATCATCACATTTTGAGCTTGATATGTCAACAGATTGCTCATATCCAATTATTCTAGGTCAACCATCTATTTGTGAAGAATGCATGGAAACCAAAGATTTGGATGACAGAAGTGCTTTTGCATGCATTCGTTCATGGGATGGATTAAATTCAATGCAATTCATGACTATTTGTGCTAACCATCCTAGAAATTTACAAACATTGAGCAAGTATCCTCTCATGCTTATAGAATAGGATTTTGAGTAAGTACTATTATGCGGGTCAATAGTGGTACCTATATCCTTGATTTCTTACATTTTAGTACATTGGTTCTGAAATTTTGTTTTTGTTTTTTCTTTTGGTAAAATTTATCTTATACATGTTCAATTCATACAATCCAAAATAAAGGAAAAAAATCAAAAAACAAGAAAAACAACTAAAAATTGATGGTTTGATTGATGGAGATGAAATGATATGTGGAATATTTGAGTATGTTTCATGTTTTGATTTCATTGAGGAAATTGAAACCTTCATGACTAATGAACAAACATTTTCAAAACTTGTGCCATTACCATCATTAGAAATGTGTGCAATTTTACGTGATTGGATTCTTAAGCATCATGACTTTGATGGTTTTGAGCCTAACATAGATAACAAATACAAGACTATAGATAAGAAAGTGAAGACAATGGCTCAACCAAAATCAATTGATGATCCAATTCTTTGTGATAGATCAGGGATTGGTCATGAATTTATTGACGAAACAATTAAAGAAGTTGAAACTCATGCTAGTTAATTTCTTCTATGTATAGAAAAAGAGTATTTTGATCATTACAAATCATGGTAAACCTTTTTCTCTAAATCCACAAGAAATAGTTTGTGCAAATCCTAATATTGTTACTCCAATTATCATATTTACAATTCCTCACATACCTTGGAATTATTCCCTATTCTTGTGCCTAGAGCACACCTTCCTGAATCCATGAGATTGCTAAATGAAAAAATAAGTATGCATATTCTAGAGTCCTCATCTGCACCTTACTAAAATCGATGGTTTATTGTGCCTAAGAAGAATGGAGAACTTAGCTTTATCCAAGATCTTCACCTAGTCAATAAAGTGACCATAAGGAATGTAAGCACTAGACCAATTGTTGATGAGTTTGTAGAGGCATTTTCAAGTCATGCAATCTATTCTATGGGAGATCTTTATTTGGGCTATGATCAATCCCAATTGAAAATATAAAGTAGAAATATGACAACTACGAAAACCCCTTTTGGATTGTTTTGTATGTGTAGGTTACCTCAAGATGCCAAAAATTTGGTTGCGCACATGATGAATGCAATGAATTTAGTGTTGCATGATTTTATACCACACATTACTATGTCTTTCATAGATGATATCCCAATAAAAGGATGTGTTGAAAAAGATAAGGACTTTACCATTGATAGTGATGGTTGTAGGAAATTTGTTAAAGCTCATATTCTTGATTGTGAGAAATTACTTGAGTAAGTTGTGTGCACATACTTCATGGGCATTAAAATATTTCAAAACTATTAGGAAGTGTGCATTCAACTTCTTTCCAAAAGATGGTTCGATTTGGAAACATGCTCATGGAAAAGTTAAATTTTTGTAGCATGTGGTTGAAAAGAAAAATTTGCAAATGAAATAATGAGCAATTTACATGAATCTCTATGGGCTGGTCATAGGGGCATTAGGGGAAAAAATGAACCTTGCATGGGCCTTTTAGATTAAGGAGTGATTAGGCATGGACCAATGAGAAGAGGGTGGTGGCCACAGTCTAGCCCTTAATCTCATAGGCTACGCATAGGCTTCCCTTGTTTTTGTGTGGTCAAAGATCTAGAATTGGTGGTTTTATTTAGAGGATGGTTTTGAAAACCTCAAAATTCATTTAGAGCCATTAGATTCTTCAAAGATCTAAGGGCCAAGGTTAAATGCCAAAAGTCAAGGCATCTGCAAATTTGGACCCTTGAATTAGCTTCATATTCAATGGATGAGATCAATGCAATCATTGCAAAATGCACCTTTTGG